>CM042688.1:197105160-197705160 GCA_023614405.1 Avena insularis | reverse complement strand
CGGCTGCTAAGGGCCCTTGACTTGCTCCTCATCCTGATACTTCCACCGAGGTTGCTCCAGCTAACGATGACGCTGCTGATGGCAACGGTGGCGTTGTGGCTGGGTTTGATGGTCCCGCTCCACCTCTCGAACCTCTCGGAGGTTTCTATCCTGCAGAACTAGATGATGGCAAAGTAATCGTTTGTATCGGTTTTGAGAAGTATACTACAAAATTAGATGATGGCATAGAAAAATTCTGTGACGATTTTGATGTAATCCTTGGCAGATACGATACTAAAGTGGTAGAGTTATCTAACCTGATGGCATCGTTATGTGTGAAGGTGCTGTGGGGTTCCTCCCAGGTATCACATTTGGTATATTTTGGTTAGAGGAGCAAAAAGGCTATAAAACTTAAAGATACCAGTTATTTAGCCGTACCATTTACAAGGAAACATTATAGAGGTGAAGTGTACGTCCACTTGATAGTGCAACTGATTGGAGAGGAATTAGATTTGGACAATAGAGATGATGGACTTGTAGAAGGCACACGTGACCTGATCCATGGCATCACTGGGGATTGTGCGACTGAGGATAGCTTCGAACAAAGGAGAGTCTTATAGAGGAGTGTCATAAAGAGGAGCAAGAAGAGCATCCCCAAAAAGGGCACCCCGAAGAAGAACATCACCAAGGAGACCACGCCAGAGAAGAGGATGCCCAAGAGTCGCATGAAAAAAGGCACCACGCTGCAGAGTACACCCCTGAGATCCAGTCAAAATGCAACACCAAATGGTAGCAGCAAAAACTCTAAGAGGGCAAGCACGGTAGTGAACACACCCAGGAATGGTAGCAAAAAGACTAAGATGGCCAGCACGGAGGATACCACACCCAGTGGTAGCAGAAAAATGCTAATTTGGAGCGGAACATGCCGCTGAGGTCAGGTGATAATGCCAGCACGAAGGAGAACACGCGCAATAGTAGAAACAAAAGGGCTAATGCAAAGAAGAACATGCCGCAGAGGTCAGGCAATAATGCCAGCACCCTGGAGCCAACACCCGTGAGGGGAAGCAGGGAGGAGATCACACCCAAGAGTAGTAGTAAAAAGACAAGTTCGATAGGGAACAGAACGCAGATGTGAAGCCCTACTGATACCATCAGGAAAGATTACATCAGGAAGTAGCATGTACACAAGAAGAGTAAGAGTGTTTTATATAGTCAAGATGAAATAGATTATGACTCATGTTTGTCTAGTAAAGAACATGGGATGCATGCAAATCTAAGACCACCCCATGTGGTTGTAGCAAAACTAACAGAGTGTCTAGGATAAAATTGAGTTGCCGGTGAGGTAGATTGGGGCAATGTTTCGGTCCATCTGGGGGGAGATGTTGGTGTAGCCCCACCCATGGGAGTCAATATGATGTGTGCAGTACTAGGCATTAGAGACGATGGCCAAGATTCTTAAATAGATGAAGAAGATGGCACTGTAGAGGATCAAGAATCTGGTGATGATGAAATAGACAAGGAACTTAACGATGAGGCTGGCATTCCAGTCGATGATTTGGGTGTTTAAGTAGAAGAAATCAAACATGACCACGAGTATCATATAATTTCGGTCGGAACCGAGTTCAGGAGCATGCATGAGTTCAGGATGTCGTTCCAGCATTTTTGTATCAAGGGGAGTTTGGCGTTCATCGACTGAAGAACATGTTGGAGATATGCCCAATAGGCAATAATAAAAGAGATTATTATTATATCTTTGTGTTTATGATGAATTTTTACATCCCATGCTATAATTGTATTATTAGGAAACACTAATACTTGTGTGTTTTGTAAACATAAAAGAGTCCCTGGTAAGCCTCTTGTTAAACTAGCTTGTTGATTGATTGATGATCATGGTTTCCTAATCATGGACATTGCATGTGATTAATAACAAGGTTATATCATTAGGAGAATGATATGATGGACACACACCCATAGTAAGCGTAGCATAAGATCAAGTCATTATGTTCGTATTGCTGTAAGCTTTGAAATACATAGTAACCTAATCCTTCGACCATGAGGTTATGTTAATCACCTCACCGGATGGGTACATTGATGACATCAAACGCAGCTTCGTAACTGGGCGGTTATAAAGGTGTCATTGGGTATTCTGAAAGTATGTGTTGAAGCGCATAGACCAAGATTGGGACTGGTCCATCCATATGACGGATAGATATACTCTGGGCCCTCTCGGTGGAATGTCATCTAGATAGCTTGCAAGCATGTGACTAGGTCACAAGGGATGACATAACATGGAACGAGTAAAGAGTACTTATCAGTAACGAGGAAGAACTAGGTATGAAGATACTAACGATCAAACCTCGGATAAGTAGAATGTCGCGAGACAAAGGGAATTGGTTTCGTATGTTAATTGGTTCAATCGATCACGAAGTAATCGTTGAGTATGTGGGGGCCGTTATGGATCTCCAGATCCCGCTGATGGTTATTGATGGGAGAGGTGTCTTCATCATGTCTGCATATTCACGAACCGTAGGGTGACACACTTAAGGTTCGAAGTTGTTTGAAGTAGATATGGAATTTGTGTTGGAGACCGAATGTTGTTCGGAGTCTCGGAATGGATCCGGGACATCACGAGGAGATCCGGAATGGTCCGGAGAATGAGATTCATATATTGGGGATCATTTTCTAAAGTTAGGAAATGTTCCGGAGTGTTTGTATGGAGATTCTAGAAGGTTTCAGAATGTTCTGGAAGGTTCTAGAGGATTTTTTGGAGTTTGCTTGAAAACCAAGAAAGGGATCAAAGAAACCAAGTGGGGCAAGACACGGATTCGTGGGGGAGGAGGATTCCTCCCCCCAACCCTTGACCCAAGGAGGAGGGAGTCCTACTAGGACTCCTCCCAGCGCGCCTCCCTCCTTTAAATAGAAGGGAGGCGCCTCTTGCACCTTGTCTCATAACTCCCAATCTCAGCCGCCTCTCCTCCACGTTTCTTACACTTGAGCATAGGCAAAGCCCTGCAGAATTCTCATCTCCACCACCACCACCACGCCGTCGTGCTGCTGGGATTCCGTGGAGAAGATCTACTACCTCCGCTGCTCGCTGGATCAGGGAGAGGAAGGTCTGCTTCGACTCCGCACGTGTGATCGTTCGTGGAAGCGCTGCCGGAACGCGGCGCCGGAAGGATCGTCCACACGATCTTGAGATCGGCAAGTGATCGACTACATCATCCACGAGATCTAATCTCGTAACGCTTTCGGTTCTACGAGGGTTAGTACCAATCTATCTCGTTGCTCATGTCTAGTAGATTAGATCTTGGCTTTTTCTAGATTAGATCTGGGTTTTGTTGGTTCTCGGTAGAAATTTTTGTTTTCCATGCTACGAACCCATCGGTGGTATCGAGCCTTGTCTGTCGTAGATCTGTTGCACGAGTAGAACACAATGAGGTTGTGGGCGTTGGTGCTCGTGCCGTCTTTTGCTATGTGTGTACTTTGCATCTTGCGGTATGGTGGGATGAAGCGGCTCGGGCTAACATTACATGTCATCGTACATGAGACTTGCTCCACCCTTGACGTGCAACTCGTATTGCACAAGTGGCTTTGCGGGTGTCTGTCTCTCCCATCATAGTATAGATCAAATCTACACTTTGCACTTGATAGCACTTGTATCAACATTGTGGTTCAGTTTTGTAGGTAAGATGCGTTCTTAGTCGAAAGCCCCAAGCCACGTAAAACTTGCAAAGAAAATTAGAGGCGTCTAACTTGTTTTTGCAGGGGTTTTGTGATGTGATATGGCCTACATGTGATTGTGATTGTAATTGATGTATGCAATGAACCCTGTTGTAATATGGCAACCGGCAGGAGCCTAATGGTTGTCTTTAATTCTGTTAAGACCTGCGTGTCTATTCATCTTGTAATAGCTTTGTTCCAAGTAGTTGTAATAGTTGCTAGTGAAGATGGACAACCATGAAGTGGCGCCACGGACCTTGACGCAATGCTGGTGATGATGGAGATCATGTTCGTGCTTTGGAGATAGAGATCGAAGGCATAAGAAGAAAGGGCCATATCATATCACACAAATTATGAATTGCCTGTGATGTTAATCCTTTATGCATCTTGTATTGCTTAGATCGCGACAGTAGCATTATAAGATGATCCCTCTCACTAAATATCAAGTAATAAAGTGTTCGTCCTTAGTTGGCACCGTTGCTAAGACTCGTCGTTTCGAAACATCTCGTGATGATCGTGTGTGATAGACTCTACGTGTGCATACAACGGGTGCAAGCCAGATTTGCACATGTGGAAACTAAGGTTAATCTTGACGAGCCTAGCATGTACAGACATGGTCTCGGAACACTGAATACCGAAAGGTAGAGCATGAGTCATATGATTGATATGATGAACATGAAGATTGTTCGCCGATGAAGCTACATCATCTCACGAGATGATCGGACTTGGTGTAGTGGATTTGGTTCGTGTAATCACTAAAACAACTGCGAGGGATGTTGTTTTGAGTGGGAGTTCACCTAGTTGATTTAAGAATTAAATTTGAACACTATTTATCATAAACTTAGTCTTAACTACTTGCAAATATGTTGTAGATAATGGCGAACGTTTCCATCAATTTCAATGCGTTCCTAGAGAAAGAAAAGCTTAAGAACAATGGAAGCAATTTCATGGACTGGTTCCGTGGATGAAGATCGTCCTCGGGGCTGGTCAATTGACCTATGTGCTCAAGCACCGCTAGATGACCCACACTGCAAAGATGCCACCGATGGCGTAAAGAATGTTTATGCCACTGGAAACATCACTATTGCGATTCGGTGTGCCATCCTCAGACAGTTTAGAATCGAGACTTCAAAAGCGCTTTTGAGCACCATGACCCATTTGAAATCATTAAGTAGCTCAAACTCATATTTGAGACTCATGGCCATGGAAAGCTATGAAGCTTCGAAGTTCTTTACACGCAAGATGGAAGAGGGTAGCTCTAGCGAAAGCACGTGCTCACCATGTGCAGGCACGCAAACAAACTCCGAGAGTTGGGGATACCGATTCCTAATGAATTGGGGATTCACCGTCCTCCAATCACTGCCACCAAGTTACAAGAACTTTGATGAACTACACAATATGCTACATGAACAAGGCGTTGCACGAACCATCGTCCATGCTGAAAACTGCTGAAGTGGAGATCATGAAGGAACACCAAGTGTTGATGGTCAATAAGACCACCAATTTCAAGAAACGGGCAAGGCAAGCCTAAGAACAAGGGCAACTTCAAGAAGGACGGCAAAGAAGCACTTTGCTAAGAAGCCCAAGGCTGGTCCTAAACCTGAAACTGAAAGTGCTTCTGCAAGGGTGCTGGTCCTTTGGGCGTAATCGCCCCAAATACCAAGCGGATCTCAAGAACGGCAACATCAAGAAGAAAGGTATATTCGATATACATGTTATAGATGTGTATCTTACTAGTAATCGTAGTAGTGCCTCGGGTATTTGATACTGGTTCGGTTGCTCATATTTGTAAATCAAGCAGAGCTGGAATAAACGAAGACGGCAAGAGACGAGGTGACGATGTGCGTTGAAATGGCTCCAAGGTTGATGTGATCGCCGGCACGCTCCTCTACATCTACCATCGGGATTAGTTTTAAATTTAAATAATTGTTATTTGGTGCCAGCGTTAAGCATGAACATTATATCTGGATCTTGTTTATTGCGAGACAGTTACTCTTTTAAGTCTGAGAATAAAGGTTGTTCGATTTATATGAGTAATATCTTTTATGGTTATGCACCTGAGATGAATGGTTTATTCTTATTGAATCTCGATAGTAGTGATACACATGTTCACAACATAGATGCTAAACGAATAAAATTGAATGATAATTCTACATACATGTGGCACTGTCACATTGGTCACATTGGAGTGAAGCGTATGAAGAAACTCCATTCTGATGGACTTCTTGAATCACTTGATTTTGAATCACTTGAATGATGCGAAGCATGTCTAATGGGAAAAATGACTAAGACTCCATTCTCTAGAATAATGGAGCGAGCTACAGACTTATTGGAAATAATACATACCGATGTGTGTGGTCCAATGAGTGTAGCATCGCATGGTGGATATCCTTATGTTCTCACTTTCACGGATGACTTGAGTAGATATGGGTATGTCTACTTTATGAAACATAAATCCGAAACTTTCGAGAAGTTTAAGGAATTTCAAAGTGAAGTGGAAAATCATCGTAACAAGATTAAGTTTCTGCATTCTGACCGTGGAGGTGAATATCTGAGTTATGAGTTTGGCATGCATTTAAAGAAATGTGGAATACTTTCACAGTTGACACCGTCGGGAACACCACAGCGTAATGGTGTGTCCGAACGTTGTAATCGAACTCTCTTAGATATGGTTCGGTCTATGATGTCTCTTACAGATTTACTGTTATCATTTTGGGGCTATGCATTAGAGACAGCCGCATTCACTTTAAATAGGGCACCATCTAAATCCGTTGAAACGACACCGTATGAATTATGGTTTGGTAAGAAACCTAAGTTGTCGTTCCTTAAAGTTTGGGGCTGCGAAGCGTATGTAAAGAAGTTACAACCTGATAAGCTTGAACCCAAAGCGGAGAAATGTGTCTTCATAGGATACCCTAAAGAAACAATTGGGTATACCTTCTATCATAGATCCGAAGGCAAAGTTTTCGTTGCTAAGAATGGATCCTTTCTGGAGAAGGAATTTCTCTCGAAAGAAGTGACTAGAAGGAAAGTATAACTCGACGAGTTTATTGAACTTTCTTTCGGAGTTGAGAGTAGCGCAGCACCGGAAGATGTTTCTGTGCCGCCTGCACCAACTGGAGAGGAAGCTAATGATGATGATCATGAAACTTCGAACGAAGTTACTACTGAACCTCGCAGGTCAACAAGGGTTCGTACCACTCCTGAGTGGTATGACTCTTCCTTGAACGTCATGTTGGTGGACAACACTGATGACCTTGCGACATATGAAGAAGCTATGGTGTGCCCAGATTCTGACAAATGGCTAGAAGCCATGAAATCCGAAATGGGATCCATGTACGAAAACCAAGTAAGGACTTTGGTGGACTTACCGGATGGCCGTAAGGCTGTCGAGAACAAATGGATTTTCAAAAGAAAAACAGATGCTGATGGTAATGTTACCGTCTATAAAGCTCGACTTGTCGCAAAAGGGTTCCGACAAATTCAAGGAGTTGAGTACGATGAGACTTTCTCACCAGTAGCGAAGCTAAAGTCTGTGAGGATTATGTTAGCAATCGCTGCATATTTCGATTATGAAATTTGGTAGATGGATGTCAAAACGGCGTTCCTTAATGGTGACATTGAGGAAGGGTTGTATATGGTACAGCCCAAGGGTTTTGTCTATCCTAAAGATGCTGACAAGGTATGCAAACTTCAGCGCTCCATTTATGGACTGAAGCAAGCATCCCGAAGTTGGAATCAACGTTTTGATAAAGTAATCAAAAACTTTGGATTTATACAAACTTATGGAGAAGCTTGTATTTACAAGAAAGTGAGTGGGAGCTCTGTAGTATTCCTAGTACTGTATGTAGATGACATATTGTTGATTGGGAATGATATAGAACTTCTTAATAGCGTCAAAACCTATTTGAATAATAGTTTTTCGATGAAAGATCTTGGCGAAGCGGCATATATTCTAGGCATCAAGATTTATAGAGATAGATCAAGACGCCTAATAGCGCTTTCACAAAGTACATACTTAGACAAAGTTCTAAAGAAGTTTAGAATGGAAGAGAGCAAGAAAGGGTTCGTGCCCATGTTGTCAGGTAAGACCTTGAGTAAAACTCAAAGTCCAGCTACGGCAGAAGATAGAGAAAAGATGAATAAAATTCCCTATGCCTCGGCCGTAGGTTCTATCGTGTATGCCATGCTGTGTACGAGACCGGATATAGCACATGCTATTAGTTTGACTAGCAGATATCAAAGTGATCCTGGAATGGAACACTGGATAGCGGTCAAGAATATCCTAAAGTACCTGAATAGGACTAAGGATATGGTTCTTTCTTATGGAGGTAATGAACAGCTTGTTGTAAACGGTTACACTGATGCTAGTTGGAACACCGATCCAGATGACTCAAGTCACGACCGATAATGATTATTTTGAATGGTGCTGCAATAAGCTAGAGGAGTGCCAAGCAGAGCGTTGTGGTGAAATCTTCAACTGAATCGGAATACATAGCTGCTTCGGAAGCTGCACAAGAAGGCATATGGATGAAGGAGTTCATTACTGAACTTGGCGTGGTTCCCAGTGCGTTAGACCCGATGGCCATCTACTGTGACAACACAGGTGCCATAGCTAATGCATAGGAGCCAAGGTCACATAGCAAGCGGAAGCACATCAAGCTACGTTTTCATGCTATTCGCGAGTATGTCCAAGATGGTGACATAAAGATTTGCAAAGTACACATTGATCTGGATGTAGTAGATCCGTTGACTTAAATCTCTCCCTAGAGCAAAGCATGACCAACACCATAACGCCATGGGTGTTCGGTATATTACCATGTAATCTAGATTACTGACTCTAGTGCAAGTGGGAGACTGTTGGAGATATGCGCAAGAGGCAATAGTAAAAGAGATTATTATTATATCTTTGTGTTTATGATGAATGTTTACATTCCATGCTATAATTGTATTATTAGGAAACACTAATACTTGTGTGTTTTGTAGACATAAAAGAGTCCCTAGTAAGCCTCTTGTTAAACTAGCTTGTTGATTGATTGATGATCATGGTTTCCTGATCATGGACATTGGATGTGATTAATAACAAGGTTATATCATTAGGAGAATGATGTGATGGACACACACCCATAGTAAGCGTAGCATAAGATCAAGTCATTAAGTTCGTATTGCTGTAAGCTTTGAAATACATAGTAACCTAATCCTTCGACCATGAGGTTATGTTAATCACCATCACCGGATGGGTACTTTGATGACATCAAACACAGCTTCGTAACTGGGCGGTTATAAAGGTGTCATTGGGTATTATGAAAGTATGTGTTGAAGCGCATAGACCAAGATTGGGATTTGTCCATCCATATGATGGATAGATATACTCTGGGCCCTCTCGGTGGAATGTCATCTAGATAGCTTGCAAGCATGTGACTAGGTCACAAGGTATGACATAACATGGAACGAGTAAAGAGTACTTATCAGTAACGAGGAAGAACTAGGTATGAAGATACTGACGATCAAACCTCGGATAAGTAGAATGTCGCGAGACAAAGGGAATTGGTTTCGTATGTTAATTGGTTCAATCGATCATGAAGTAATCGTTGAGTATGTGGGAGCCGTTATGGATCTACAGATCCTGCTGATGGTTATTGATGGGAGAGGTGTCTTCATCATGTATACATATTCACGAACCGTAGGGTGACACACTTAAGGTTCGAAGTTGTTTGAAGTAGATATGGAATTTGCGTTGGAGACCGAATGTTGTTCGGAGTCTCGGAATGGATCCGGGACATCACAAGGAGATCTGGAATGGTCCGGAGAATGAGATTCATATATTGGGGATCATTTTCTAAAGTTAGGAAATGTTCCGGAGTGTTTGTATGGAGATTCTAGAAGGTTTCAGAATGTTCTGTAAGGTTCTAGAGGATTTTTTGGAGTTTGCTTGAAAACCAAGAAAGGGATCAAAGAAACCAAGTGGGGCAAGACACGGATTCGTGGGGGAGGAGGATTCCTCCCCCCAACCCGCCGGCCCAAGGAGGAGGGAGTCCTACTAGGACTCCCCCTCCCTAGGCACGCCTCCCTCCTTTAAATAGAAGGGAGGGGGCGCCCCCTCTTGCACCTTGTCTCATAACTCCCAATCTCAGCCGCCTCTCTCCACGCTTTCTTCAAGCAGCATAGGTGAAGCCCTGTAGAATTCTCATCTCCACCACCACCACCACGCCGTCGTGCTGCTGGGATTCCGTGGAGAAGATCTACTACCTCCGCTGCTCGCTGGAACAGGGAGAGGAAGGTCTGCTTCGACTCCGCACGTGTGACCATCTGTGGAAGTGCTGCCGGAACGCGGCGCCGGAAGGATCGTCCACACGATCTTGAGATCGGCAAGTGATTGACTATATCATGCACGAGATCTAATCTCGTTAACGCTTTCGGTTCTACGAGGGTTAGTACCGATCTATCTCGTTGCTCATGTCTAGTAGATTAGATCTTGGCTTTTATCTAGATTAGATCTGGGTTTTGTTCATTCTTGCGGTAGAAATTTTTTGTTTTCCATGCTACGAACCCATCAGAACAATGCCTAGAGGTATGAGGTTGTTTGCAGGTTAACATGGAGGAATGGACGGGTCATGGTACATTGTCCGTGGAGGATCACAGCAAGAGCCTTACCTGCGCCAAAGGCAATTAGGGTATTGGGGCAATGAATGCAGCAAACCATTCGAACTTTCTCTCTTTTCACTCTATAACTACAATTGCTATGCAAGATCTTTCTGGCAACAAGTCGACTCTGCTTATCTTTTAAATTAATCTATGTTGCAGGTGAACAAAATGGGCCCTCCCCACATGTGTCCAACATGCAGCAAACTGAAATCCTCAATGGCTGATACGGAGTGGGTGGCTATACAAGCTATGTCCATACTAAAGGATAACCCTAAGGAGCATACGAAGAATATTCAGACTAGCCTCGGTTCTAAATACAACATTGTCCTACCGTATTACATGATTTGGAAAGGTAAAGAGAAAGCTCTGAGGGCCTTGCACGAGGATTAGACAAATAGCTTCAGGATGCTGTACAAATTCAAGGCGGGGGTACAATCAAGGTGTCTGGGGAGTGTTGTGGAGATTGACACCGAATCAGTCCATGGGAAAATTTATTTCAAAAGATTTTTCATGGCGCTTAAACCTTGCATCCAGGGATTCAAGGACGGCTGTATGCCATATTTGAGTGTAGACAACACTGTCCTATCTAGAAAATGGAAGGGCTTCCTAGCATCTGCCACAACACTTGATGGTCACAACTGGATGTTCCTAGTGGCATTCGGGCTGTTTGAAACAGAAACTGAGGAAAGCTGGGTCTGGTTTATGAGGTAGCTCAGGAGATCAATAGGCCACATGGATCCATTGGCTATATCCACTGATGCATGCAAAGGGCTGACAAATGCAGTGAAGGAGGTGTTCCTGCCAGCTGAAAGTAGAGAATGCCATGCCCATCTGATGCTCAACTTGTACTCACACTATGCAGGCAACGTATTTCGTTACATGTTTCCTGCTGCTAGAGTTTACAAAGCTAGTAGCAGCAAATATTCCGTGAGCAAGATTTTTGCAGAAGCCCCTGAACTTTCGAAATACTTAGCCGTCCATCATTCGCAACTATGGAAGAGGAGTCAACTCAACAATGACATCAAAGTTGATTACATAAACAACAACCTTGCAGAATGCCTGAATAACTGGGTGAAGGACATAAAAGTGCGTCTTGTTCATATCTTGATGGAAAGCATACGTGGTAAGATCATGAAGCTGTTAAATATAAGGAGAGAGATCAGTAGGAGACTTAGAGGACATATGCTACCACCTGTTTTATAGCAAATGCATAAGGAAGCCGAGGACTTGCTCATCTTAGGGTTCTACCATCAACCAGCAACAGCTGTGAGGTCGTCGATATGTCCAACAGGGGCCACAGGGATGTTTTGAACATCCAGCTACGAGAATGCTCCTGCTTAGAGTGACAACATACCGGGTAACCTTGCGACCACGCCTTGGCCTTCTTGGTGAAGAGAAGAACTCTACCACTTTTGGATCAGTATTTGTTCGACTACTACTCTATGGAAAAGTTTAGAGCTGCATACGCTGGATCCGTCGAGCCATGTATAGACCCATATCAGTGGCCTCAAGTCCAACTGAGTTTCGAGCTTTGCCAGCCAGTTAAAAAAAGGGGCAGAGGAAGACCTTAGGTGAATAGGTTTAAGAATTTTGTCAAGAAGAAGGGTTTGTCTTTCTATGCTAGCAATAATGGAAAAAACAGATGCAAGACCTGCCATATTATAGGCCATAGTGTAGCGGGTTGTCCCCGTAATGCTCCCAAACCTAGGTATGAGATGGTACATTCAAAAAAATTGTTTATAATATTTATATATTAGGTAGTAATCCCTGTACTGGTTTTTTACAGGAAGCGCAAGGTAAGAAACAAGACAGCCGACTCAGTGATTTTGCTGCGGGAAGAAAACCAAAATGAGTGGAGTGATGATGTTGGACATGATTCTGGTGCTGATTGGCCTAGCTTCCCTTGACCAGGAGATGTAGGGTAAGTGAAGGTAAGAAAATTGGCACCTAGGAAGAGGAAGAAGGCAGGAAATGAAGAAGCCAGTGGGTATGAAGGCAAGAGGAAGAAAGTTGGAACACAGGCAGAGGAAGAAGGCTAGCTGTGTAGAAGCCTAATAATGTATTGAATTTGAACCTATATATGTAGTTCGGTTAAACTCTGGAGCTGTCTGCGTGGAACTTGTCGGGCGAAACAATGTGCCTCCCGTACTTGGAGTAAAATGTATCGCAACTTGAGAATTGGATACGGCCAAGGCCACTAGTTGAATCTGAAATTGTGACTGTGCCACTACTATCTGAACAATCGCACCACCAGGACCACGATAGTTGAGCAGTTATGGGGTCTCCAAAATCGATGGATGTTAGTGGCACAGACATGAATTATTTGTAGGCACTTAATAAACCCCTGGTATTGGCATTATGCTTATGATAAGGTTCTGAGCTAAAAAACAAGTTCTAAGCTAGCTGCTACACTCCATGAAGCAGCAACTTGTTTCAGCTGCTGGACAACGACATGGAAACATAAACTGCAAAGGCAACAAATAATTCCTAGATAATGAGGAAATTTTTTCCACTATCTAGCCTAATATTGAGCCCGTCTGTCTCACCACCTCCCTGCTCATGCCTCCCCTGCACCTGGCGAAGCTCCCAGATCTCTCGCTCCAACGCACAAATATCCTCTTTCTTGTCCCACACAGCATCACGCAAATCCTGAACAAGCTCTTTGTGAAAACCTGTCAGGGGCTTTTTGATCCACACAAACTTGTCACAGCCAGTTCCCCTTCCTGCGAAGTAGATCGAAGGAAACAAAAAATAATTACATTACGCGTACCAGATCCGGGTTACCATTCTACCTACCGTAGGAACTTATCGCTCTGATGCTGTAGTTGCTGAATTTTCCTGCAGTATTTTTGTCGGTCCATGAAATCCATCTCGACACATTCTCACCATGCAAACAAAGCATCTCGGGGTAGTAATCATAGGGCGTCTTCTAGTACCTAATGGGTGCACCTGCCCGACGGCATTGAGCCGACCCTGATTCCGCCTGAGACGAACTACAAGAGCTATGAGCCATGAGCGAGGGGAGCGAGGGCAGAGGAAAGAGGAGCCTTTGGATGTCAGATTAGTGGCACAGTGAAGCGTGATTTATCCCCACTTAACTCGGGCAGAATCCTACCGTCCACATTCGGCTGACAGGTGGGGGACCTACCGTGCGGACTTGTTAACCAAACCTTGCGCCTTCGTGGTTCAAAGGCCCTCCCGCGCGCATTGGCCAAAAATTTTTGGCACCTTTCCCGTGTACATATCGCTGGGAGGCCTTGCTCAGCAACCAGACATGCCTGGCCCACACTCTAACTCCCTTGGAACTTGTCATGGCTCGCACCGACAGATCAATCCGCTCCACCGCTCGTGGTCAGGCTCGCAGCGGCGGATCCACCCCAATATCCTACTGTCGCAGTATCAAGTGGCCATGGTTTCTTGAGCCGAACTACTACGCTATGTCTCCGAGCTTGGCCCTTCCTATCTGTAGAAGTACTGCTGCGGCATCGAGCTCGAGCAGGAGCCTCCAGGCGCGACGGGGCTCGGTACATGCCACCCCTATCCTGTTCGTCATTTTCGATTCCGATGTGGAGGACGATAGGGACGGAGCAATGCAGAACAGCATTGTTGCTTCCTTGGTGAAGAGCAACACACGAGCGAGAGTCGATGTTGCTGGGAAGGGCACGACAGTGTCACCAATCGAGGTGGACTCCGATAACAGCGCTGCGATATGGTTTTAGATGTTGTTTAGGCTGGTTGCAATTTTGGTTGTGTTTAGTGCAAGTACAATTATTATAATGGGTTTGGCAAGCTATATTGAGAAATATGTGCAATAACAACGTGTAATTACTTCCACTTTAGAAATTGTGTGTGCCATTTGCATGTTGTAGGATCCACGTAGATTACATGTAAACAAACCAAAAAAATCAGATCACAACCATCAGACGGCAGTGGCAGGATGGAAGAGAAGTGGGGACAGTGGCTTCAAGGGGAAGGAAGAGAAGTGGGGATACTAGCAGGTGGGCCCATGGAACATGTGACACTGACAGGCGGGAGCACGCGGTATTGCCAGTCTGTCCAGAGAAAGTGGACTTTGCAATGTGACAACAACAAGCTGATGGGACCAATTACTTATCCGTCGGATAAGTAAACTAGTCAAATTATTAAGGAGTACTAAAAAACTACAACTGGGATACATTCGCACAACACGTATGCTCTCCACACCAGAGAAGCATCGCTTAAGTCTAACACTTAACGATAGAAATAGTACTACAGCACTCTATCGGTCTTCTCGATACACATGTAGAAATGCATCTGCCTTTATGGTCCAGCACTGACAAGGTACTGAGATGGCACACATGGGATCGACCTCAGCTCCACATACTCCACCTCCCGTGGGATCGGAAGCTCGACACCTTGGCTAGCACAAGCATTCTATCGGACGACGGCGACTAGGAGTTTACGCACATGCGCACCATGTATAGGAGCCAGGCACTCGAGACCGACCTGACGCATAACGCACACACGATGGTGGGCCCAACTCTGGTTCCTAGAATGCCGATGGTGATGGTTACGACGAAAACAAAACCTTCCTCCCCCTGGAAAATTAGCTGGCAGCATGCCGAGTCAGTGAATGGCACATGCTCTTGGAGAAGTTGGGCGTGGCCATACGAGATCCTAATCACTATGATCAAGTTCTCCTCTACAAGGTGGACGACAAGCTCTGCTGGCGGGCCGGTGTAGTTGCAACCCGTCTCCATGCAGGAGCACGCGTCGTGCGGGCACGCCAGCTCGTGGAGCAGGAGCTCATAGTAGGAGTAACGGCGAAAGCATCCTAGGTGGGAGCATACGAGCAGGAACATCGATGCGATGTTGCGTGCGATGATCTCCAAATTCTTGGGCTACAGCCGCTCGCACTCCTCCTTCAGTAGCTTCCACATTTTAAGTTCGTCGAGAAATTGGATAAAAGAACATCAGTTAGAACAATGAATAGCAGGAATATGTAAGATAAATTCAAACGCTTGTAAATTGATTTCTTACCATGAAGGTAGCAATTTGAAAATCAGCAGCTGTCGTCTGGGCACGGCTCAAGAAAGACGGTGGCGTCGTCTGGGAACGGTGATGTGTGGTGGGGAAGGGCTGTGCAGGAGACGTGCTCACTCATGAGCTCAATGATATTACTAGTAGGCAATAGGGGAGTGGAAATAATAATATAAGTGAAAAGTAAGCGCGTCCAATCATGTCACATAACAGCCTAGTCACGAATTGCTCTGACGAAGAACCATCTTAATCGTCCACGCGCCTCAATTGAACGGCCTGCAACAATCAGATCAGACAACTAGTTCTTCACGGGGGCGAGCCATTTAGAAGACGTGATCTAATGGCTACCATTGGACATGGACACGATCTAATGGCTTTCCTATGAGTTTTTGGTCTGTGTGACCAAGATTTGCCACACTGATCTATCATGTGTGTTCTTCTCATAAACCACATGGATCTACTGGATGTCATTTCATATGTGTGTTCTTTTCCTAAACCACATTGATCCAGTGGATGCCATTGCATATTACTGTTCTTTTCATAAACCACATGGATCCACTGGATGTCATTGCATGTGTGTGTTCTTTTCATAAACCACACTGATCCACTGAATGTTATTGCATATCTTTATTCTTTTCATAAACCACATGGATCCCCTGGATGTCATTGCATATGTGTGTTATTTTTATAAACCACACTGATCCACTGATGTCATTGCATGTGTGTTCTTTTCATAAACCACATGGATCCAATGGATGTCATTGCATGTGTGTTCTTTTCATAAACCACATGGATCCACTAGATGTCATTGCATGCGTGTTCTTTTCATGACCCACATGGATCCACTAGATGTCATTGCATGTGTGTTCTTTTCATAAACCACATGGATCCACTAGATGTCATTGAATGTGTGTTCTTTTCATGCCCCACATGGATCCATTTGATGTCATTGCATATGTGTGTGTATTAGTGTGTATCATTGTGGTTTTGGAAAAGAACACATGCAATGATGCCACTCCAGCATGTGGTGTTCTTTTCATAGACCACATGGATCAACTAGATGTCATTGTAGGTGTGCTCTTTTCATAAACCACATGGATCCACTAAATGTCATTGCATGTGTGTTATTTTCATAAACCAAATGGATCCATAGATGTCATTGCATGCGTGTTATTTTCATAAACCACATTGATCCACTGATGACATTGCATGTGTGTTCTTTTCCTACACCACATGGATCCACTGATGTCATTGTTGGTGTGTTCTTTTCATAAACCAGATGGATCCACCAGATATCATTGCATGTGTGATCTTTTGATAAACCACATGGATCCACTAGATGTCATTGCAAGTGTGTTGTTTTCATAAACCACATGGATACACTAGATGTCATTGCCTGCATGTTCTTTTCCAAAACCACATGGTTCCACTAGATGTCATTGCATGTATATTCTTTTCCAAAACCACATGGTTCCACTGATGTCATTTCATGTGTGTTCTTTTTATATACCACTTGGATCCACCAGTGTCATTGCATGTTTGTTCTTTTTATAAACCACATGGATCCACTTGATGTCATTGCATATGTGTGTTATTTTCATAAACCACATGGATCCACTAGATATCATTGCATGTGTGTTTTTTCATAAACCACATGGTTCCATTGATGTCATTGCATGTGTGTTCTTTTCATTAACCACTTGGATCCACCAGTGTGATTGCATGTGTGTTCTTTTCATAAACCACACTGATCCACTAGATTTCATTGCACATGTGTGTTCTTTTCATAAACTACATGGATCCACTGATTGTCATTATTGGTGTGCTGTTTTCATAAACCACATGGATCCACCAGATGTCATTACATGTGTGATCTTTTCATAAACCACATGGTTCCACTAGATGTCATTACATGTGTGTTCTTTTCATAAACCATATGGATCCACTAATTTCATTGCATCCGTGTTCTTCTCATAAACCACATTGATCCCCTAGATGCCATTGCATGTGTATTCTTCACATAAACCACATGGATCCACTAGATGTCATTGCATGTGTGTTCTTTTAATAAACCAAATGGATCCACTAGATTACATTGCATGTGTGTTATTTTCATGAACCACTTGGATCCACCAGTGTCATTGCATGTGTGTTCTTTTCACAAACCACACTGATCCATAGGATGTCATTGCATATGTTTGTTCTTTTCAAAAACCACATGGATCCACTGGATGACATTGGATATGTGTGATCTTTTCATAAACCACACCGATCCACTAATGTCATTACATGTGTGTTGTTTTCATAAACCACACTGATCCACTAGAGTCATTGCATATGTGTGTGTATCAGTCTACATCATTGTGGTTTTGCAAAAGAACACAAGCAATGATGCCACTCTAGCATGTGTGTTCTTTTCATAAAACACATGGATCCACTGGATGTCATTGCATGTGTGTGTTCTTTTCATAAACCACATGGATCCACTGGATGTCATTGCATGTGTGTTCTATTCATAAACCACATTGATCCACTGTATTTCATTGCATATGTGTGTTCTTTTCATAAACCACACTGATCCATTGGATGTCATTGCATAAGTGTGTTCTTTTCATAAACCACATAGATCCACTCATGTCATTGCATGTGTGTTCTTTTCCTACACCACATGGATCCACTTATGTCATTGTTGGTGTGTTCTTTTCATAAACCACATGGATCCTGCAGATGTCATTGCATGTGTGAACTTTTGATAAACCAATCCACTAGATGTTATTGCATGTGTGTTCTTTTCATGCCCCACATGGATCCATTAGATGTCATTGCATTTGTGTGTGTTTATCAGTGTGCATCATTGTTATTTTGGAAAAGAACACATGCAATGATGCCACTCTAGGATGTGGTGTTCTTTTCATAGACCACATGGGTCCACTAGACGTCATTGTTGGTGTGCGCTTTTCATAAACCACATAGATCAACCAGATGTCATTGCATGTGTGTTCTTTTCATAAACCACATGGATCCAGTAGATGTCATTGCATGTGTGTTCTTTTCATAAACCAAATGGATCCACTATATTTCATTGCATGTGTGTTCTTTTCATAAACCACAGTGATCCACTGATGATATTGCATGTGAGTTCTTTTCCTAGACCATATGGATCCACTGATGTCATTGTTGGTGTGTTCTTTTCATAAACCACATGGATCCACCCGATGTAATTGCATGTGTGATCTTTTCATAAACCACATGGATACACTATATGTCACATCCCGAGATTTTAGGACTTTGGATTTGAAAAGAATTTTTGCATTTGCATGTCAATCATGAGCATTGCATTGCATCCATGAAGAAATTTGCAAAGAATTCGAAATTAAATATTAAACCAAACTCTATGTGCCACTTTGTTCCTAAAGGGAATTAAGATGGTTTGTAAATACCCACCAATGCTAAGACAGCAAATATTGTTAAATACTAGCCTATGTTGATCTACTTGAATTTAGAAAAATTTAGAAACAAATTTCATGTCAATTGGCTAAATATGAAAAAGTTATGACAAAAAGAATAAAAAGAAAATGGAAATAGGAAAAAGAACAAAAAAACTAACCTAAACCCTAGCCGAACCACCCTGGCCCGGCCCGTGTAGCCTACCCCGCCACTCGCCTCCCCCCTCCCCCCTCCCGCGCAACGTGCAACCGCAAGCCGCAGTTGGGCTAGGCCATCATCGCGAGCAGCCGCCAGCCCGCGTGCCTTGCCCAGCCACCGATAGGTGGGGCCCGCGTCGTCGCCCACCTCACGCCGGAGTCCACCTCCGCAATAACCTGCACCGGCCGCCGCCGAATCTACGCCAAACCCGCCTGCCCCCTCGCCCAAGTTTCGGCCCTCCATAAATACTCTACCCCGCTACCTTTTTCCCCTACGCCAAGCCGCGGAAACCCTAGCTCGAGCTCAGATTTCGAGCTCGACCTCCACCACCGCCGCAGCAACTCCGGGAAGCCACCGTCATCGTCCGTTCCGAGCCCCCCTTGCTCCACTCCTTGCCTTTTGAGTTTGCCAAGAACCACCACCTCACCCCGTCCTCTTTTCTCCTTCAATTTCGGAGTGGAACGCCGACGATTTCTCTCCCAAGTTCGCCAGAGCCGCGGATGTCCAGCCGCCATTTGCTGCTGGTCGAGGAGGAGAGGACCGACGTCGTGGGAAGGATGCTGATCGCGGGGAGGCACTAAACACTGTAGTCAAATTCGCCGATGCCGAGGACCGCCGGACTGCCGCCGACCACCGCCTCATGCATCACCACCGCCTGGCACCACCGATCACCGCTGGTAAGTGCTCACGATCGTCCCCAGCCGCCTGATCTTGATCGAACAGAGGCGATAGATCCTAATCCTAACCGGTACCAGCCAGTGTTATGCCACCACGTGGCCGTCCACTTAGGCCAGTTAGCGTTGACTCGGCGCTGACTCAATACAATCAATTTAAATATTTAAAATTTGCAGAAATTATATCTACCTTCTAAAATTCGTAGTAATCTCATACTTTGTCCAAAAATTTCGAATAATATATCAAATCTAAGCAAATATAATGTAGTTCAATATTATGGGACTAGATCTAGCTTTTTCCTTATGAATTTATGGCGATTAACTAATTAGTCTTAATGGCTTTATAGATCATTAAATTCGTAGTAAATTACTTACAGATCCGAAAAATATGAATAATATGTCCCTGGATTCACAATCTTGCGTAGATTACAAATATGTTTTTAATGTTTAATTTTATACAGTGCAATCTATTTAAATTATTTAAAATCCATTAAACTCTAATTAAATCCTAGAAAAAGATCTACAACTCCGATTAGGGTGAATCCAATTGCTACTGGTTCATATTGATGCCCTCTATCAGTTAAACTTCAGATCCAAATTTAATTCAACAAGGAGGAAATAAGTTACAACAGATGTGTTAAAACTCCTTTATTTACAACAAAGATTAATAACAAATACTATATTGCATTAAAACACTTTTGCATGCATCATGTGATATAATACTATCCTATGGACTGAACTAAACCTCTATTCTGTATTTAAATCGTCATGCATGCGTTTGTGCACTTGTTTATGATTGATTGGTTGACTATGTTTGTATGCAATTGTTTGATCGATAGATTGCGAGGAGTGCAACATCTATGATTGCAGCAAGTGTTTGAACGACTCCAACAACTATCAAGGAAAGTAGATGCTATTTTGTTCATGAATTGTCCTACTATTTTCCCGAATGCATGTGTAGTGTATTTCTCATAGTTGCATGAGTAGGAATTACTATCACTATGTTATATCCTATGTATCTTGGTAGGAGTCACTTGTAGTTGCGCCGTTGTATGCTAGTTGAGCTTAGCCATGCTATCTAGGCGGGGAAGGGTCTACATCATGCTATGTTAATGTATATGTTTTGTTCAACTAAAACAACTTAATTAACAAACTCTCTAGGTGGAAATGGTAAATGCTTGGTTTGTGAATATCAGACCAATGTCTTTGGTTTACCCGAGTATCTCACTTGCAGATGGCCACCTAGGTTCCAGAGAGGTGATTAGTGTCTTTGTTTGGTAGCTTACATGTACATCCATATACCAGTGAGTTATGGGTGGATGGATGGACTTAGTAGGTCCTGGTGAACCAAGCTCTTCGTATCCAGAGATGTAGTGAATTGTGGTAGGTTGGTACGATGCATGGATGGGCTTGGGAAACTACTTCCCGAATTGTCTCTTCTTGGACTTCTCCCTATCATGACTCAAAATGCGTGTCATGGTACGAGCGAGTCGACTAGGTCATATGGGTAAAGCGTACAAACACCTACAAGGTGTAAAACTATGTACTTAGCCGTGTCCCCGGTTATGGACAATTTGAGTTGCTAGATATTGAGGCTATGACATATTCTCACTCATCCTTATTTCCTAATTACTAAAACCTGATGGGTGAACTTAATGGGTTGTTGTGATAAAACTTGATTCAAAAAGTAGGATAAAACTATTTAAGAAGATGCAAACTAACCAAAGCTCCACTTAGCCAAATAAGAATGTAGTTGCTAGGTATATTATCTCCTTAATTAGCTCTAATTGCCATATATTCCAAGTATTGACCCTTCAGGGCTGCTATGTTTTATGTTGCAGGTTATACCGATTCTAAGTGATCGAATTAGGTTGTGGTACTCCACTCAACACTTGTTCACTTGTGGGCAATTTGAAGATGGCGGCTACTATATGTTTATATTTCCCAATGCTACTTTTTTATTTGAGCTAGCCTTGAGCTATGCATATTGTAATAATTGAATATTGTGGATCATTTCGTTATTTTATGATGCATGGTTTTTACTTTGATATTCATCTATGTTCTATTTAAGCCAATGAACTGATCTAGGGATTGGCATGTTGCATAGAAGCTATAGTATTTTTAGGTTGTAGTGTTACACTAGATGTCATTGCATCTGTGTTATTTTCATAAACCACATGGATCCACTAGATGTCGTTGCATGTGCGTTCTTTTCCAAAACCACATGGTTCCACTAGTTGTCATTGCATGTGTGTTCTTTTCCAAAACCACATGGTTCCACTGATGTCATTTCATGTGTGTTCTTTTCATAAACCACTTGGATCCACCAGTATCATTGCATGTGTGTTCTTTTCATAAACCACATGGACCCACTAGATGTCATTGCATATGTGTGGTCCTTTCATAAACCCGCATGGATCCACTAGATGTCATTGCATGTGTGTTCTTTCCATAAGCCACATGGTTCCACTGATGTCATTGCATGTGTGTTCTTTTCATACACCACTTGGATCCACTAGTGTCATTGCATGTGTGTTCTTTTCATAAACCACACTGATCCACAAGATGTCATTGCATATGTGTGTTCTTTTCATAAATCACATGGATCCACTAGATGTCATTGTTGGTGTGCTATTTTCATAAACCACATGGATCCACCAGATGTCATTGCATGTGTGATATTTGCATAAACCACATTGATACACTAATGTCATTGCATGTGTGTTCTTTTCATAAACCAAATGGATCCACTAATGTCATTACATGTGTGTTCTTTTCATAAACCACATTGATCCACTAGATGCCATTGCATGTGTGTTCTTCACATATACCACTTGGATCCACTAATGTCATTGCATGCATGTTCTTTTCATAAACCACATGGATTCACTAGATGACATTGCATATATGTGTTCTTTTCATAAACCACATTGATCCACTGATATCATTGCATGTGTGTTCTATTCATAAACGACACTGGTCCACCAGAGTCATTGCACATGTGTGTGCATCATTATGGTTTTGAAAAAGAACACATGCAATGATGCTACTCCAGCATGTGTGTTCTTTTCATAAACCACATGGATCCACTGGATGTAATTGCATGTGTGTGTTCTTTTCATAAACCACATGGATCCACTAGAGTTCATTACATGTGTGTGTTCTTTTCATAAAACACACGGATCCACATGATGTCATTGCATATGTGTGTTCTTTTCATAAACCACATGGATCCACTGGATGTAATTGCATGTGTGTGTTCTTTTCATAAACCACATGGATCCACTAGAGTTCATTACATGTGTGTGTTCTTTTCATAAACCACACGGATCCACATGATGTCATTGCATATGTGTGCTCTTTTCATAAACCACATGGATCCACCGTATGTCATTTCATATGTGTGTTCTTTTCATAAACCAAGTGGATCCACTGGATGTCATTGCATGCGTATTCTTTTCATAAACCACTTGGATCCACCAGTGTCATTGCATGTGTGTTCTTTTCATAAACCACACCGATCCACAAGATGTCATTGCATATGCGTGTTCTTTTCATAAACCACATGGGTCCACTAGATGCCAATAGTTGGTGTGCTCTTTTCATAAGCCACATGTATCCACCAAATGTCATTGCATGTGTGATATTTGCATAAACCACATTGATCCACTAATGTCATTGCATGCGTGTTCTTTTCATAAACCAAATTGATCCACTAATGTCATAGCATGTGTGTTCTTTGCATAAACCACATTGATCCACTAGATGCCATTGCATGTGTGTTCTTTTCATAAACCAAATGGATCCACTAGATGTCATTGCATGCGTGTTCTTTTCATAAACCAGTTAGATCCACTAGTGTCATTGCATGTGTGTTTTTTTCATATACCACACTGATCCACTGGATGTCATTACATATGTCTTTTCTTTTCAAAAACCACATGGATCCACTAGATCACATTGCATATATGTGTTATTTTCATAAAGCACACTGATCCACTGATATCATTGAATGTGTGTTCTTTTCATAAACCACACTGATCCAACAGAGTCATTACACATGTGCATAATTATGGTTTTGAAAAAGAACACATGCAATGATGCTACTCGAGCATGTGTGTTCTTTTCATAAACCACGTGGATCCACTAGATGTCATTGCAAGTGTGTGTTCTTTTCATAAACCACATGGATCCACTAGATGTCATTGCATGTGTGTGTTATTTTCATAAACCACACTGATCCACATGATGTCATTGCATATGTGTGCTCTTTTCATAAACCACATGGATCCACTAGATGTCATTTCATATGTGTGTTCTTTTGATAAACCAAATGTATCCACTTGATGTCATTGCATGTGTGTTCTTTTCATAAACCACATGGATCCACTGGAAGTCATTGCATGTGTGTTCTTTTACACTCAATGTCATCGCATGTGTGTTATTTTGATAAACCACATGGATACACTAGATGTCATTTTATGTGTGTGTATCAGTGTGCATCATTGTGGTCTTGTAAAAGATCACATGCAATGATGCCACTCCAGCATGTGGTGTTCTTTTCATACACCACACTGATCCACTGGATGTCAATGCATATGTGTGTTCTTTTCACAAACCACACTGATTCACTAGATCTCATTGCATATGTGTGTTCTTTTCATAAACCACATTGATCCACTGATGTCATTGCATCTGTGTTCTTTTCATAAACAACATGGATCCACTAGATGTCATTGCATGTGTGTTCTTTTCCAAAACCACATGGATGCACTGATGTCATTCCATGTGTGTTCTTTTCATAAACCACATGGATCCGCTAATGTCATTGCTTGTGTGTTCTTTTCAAAAACCACTGTAACATCCCAAAATTTCATCTGAAATCATCATCATTGCACTCATATCATAGCATGTAATTGCATTGCATTTAGAATGTCCTCCAAAAATTTGGTGCAATTTTGAGCCATGAATAAAAAGATATGATTTATTTTGAAAATAGAATCAAAGAAAATGCTATATTACCTATTAAGTCCAAGTAAATACTTTGGATTAAAATAGAAGATAAATATGTTTTATAATACCCTAAAAACCTAATTTGAGTTTTTACAAATGTTCACAAATTGGTTTGAATCAAATTGAATCCTTAAATCAAAAGTTTTGGAGAAACCAGAATTAGAAAAAAAAGAATAAGGGAGAAAACAAATAAAGCAGTAGACAGCTTCTGGCCTTTCGGCCCAAACCCAGCCCACTAAGCCCACCCGGCTTTTCCCCTCTCCCCTGTTTTTCTTACCGCGCCACTGACTACCCCCTCCTGCTGACAGACCGACCCCATGCCACGTCACCCCACCACCCCGTCGTCTTTAACCCCTCGCGACGAACCACCCCCCCTTCTCTGCCGTTTCGAATCGATTCGATTTCGGCCGTTTCTCGTAGTAATTCCCCCGGTGATTACCTCTACTTAATCCCCTTAACCCCTCCTCACCATTTCCCCCAGTAACCACCCCCGGAGAGCCCCCAGGCTCCCCAAATTTCGAGTTCAGACCGCCGCTCACTGACAGTACTCCGGCGACAATTCCGGTGAACCTAGGCCGCCCGGCACCCTCCCCTCTATCCCATCTGTTTCACCATATCCGAGCGCACCTACTAACCTAGCCACGTGCTCCCTCTTGCTCCAGGTCGACGACTTGGACCAAGTCCGGCGAACTCCCTCTGCCGCCACCGTCCGACGGTTTTTTCGATAAGGGCAAGGTTCCCGCCGCTCCTTTTTGGCTACTACTAGATAGTGCAGAACCAGGCGCATTCCCCTGACCCTTTTATTTGTCTGCTCGAGTACCAGATCGAGGCCACCGTCTCGTGGCTGTGACCTCCGCCGTCGACGCAACTCCGTCGAGGAATACCGAGCGAAGCAGAGCTCCCCTCTCTCCATCGCGACCACCAACCAGATCGCCGAGACCACCGCAAACCCTCAATAAGATTGCCTTTTCCCCTACCACTCTAGAATCACCGGAACGTCGCTCACCTGATGTGCCGCCGCCGCGTGCCGTCGCTAGCGTCACTAGTCTCCGGCGAGATGTTTAGTAGCCGTTCGATCAGATTTTAACGGATGGGATTAGATCACTAATCGAAAGGGTACGGGCTAATCAGATCCGTCCGTAGTCACTTAAGATCTGACGGCCCATAGCGATCGATCCGACCGAACCGGTACCAACCAATAGGAAAGCGCCACGTCGCCAGGCTATTTCGTTTAAATAGAAAAATAGACAGATTTAGTATTAAACTTAGAAAATCCATAACTTTTGTTCCACAATTCAGAAAAATGCAAATTTGGTGTCTATGGATTCAAAAAAAATAAGATCTTTATTATAGAGGCCTTGTTTCACACTTTTGCCTCTCTAAAATTGGAATTATAGGCAAAACCTTTTTAGGAGTATTTTGCTCATGAAAATTGTTCTATAAATTATTTTTTAGTATTTCTTATGCATTTAGATGAGGTATTCTATCCTGAGTACTGTAGACTCTGTAAATTATAGAGTTGTGATCATATCATTACATTTTGCATGCATTCATGTTTTTGTAATGTTTTATTGATTGAATTATTATTGTTGTATTGATCTTGTGTAGATTGTGTGGATTGTGAAGTTTGTTGCTGTGAGGATTGTACCTATTCCCCTAGCTACCAAGGCAAGTGATATTTCATCCCATGTCCTATTATTTTCACTATTGCACTAGTGATATTTTGGTAGATCTTAGCATGATAGAATTATTCATATGTTACCATACTATGCTATGCTACCCTATAGTCTATATCTTGGTAGTATCCCCTAGTTAAAAGACTTTGTATGCTAGAATGCTTGGCTATGCTAGTAGAATTCGTGGGTGGAAAATACATATCAAGATAGTATGGAAAGGTATTATTTTTGTTTGACTAAGAAAACAACTATTATTAATGAAAAACCTGGGTGGATTGGGACTTGCTTGGATTATGTTGAGTGGTTACTCAGGGGCCATGTCTATGGTCAGCTGGTGTATCACACTTGTGGATGGCCACCCAGGAACAAAGAGATTGGAGACATTCTTGTCATGATGCTTCTAGTGCAACCACACGGCATATGGGCTCTGCCTTGACCAACTAAGTTGTAAGAACTCAGCCAGACGGAGAGAAGGTGGTAGATATGATAGGATGGAACGTGTCTGTGGTGGTCTGAGGGATTGCTTCTGAAAAGTCTTGTCTCGATGCATGTCGAGTCTTGTGGGGAAAGTGCACCACCTCTCGAGAGGGTAAAACTAAGTACTTAGCCGTGTCCCCGGTTATGGACAAATTCTGAGCCTCAAGACAGTGAAGTAGTTCAATAATCTCCTCATCCAAATTTCTCTAAGATAAAAACTTGTGGGTGAACATGGGTAAAGGTTCAGTGATGTCTATCATTGGTACCTTATAGCTGGAATGAAAAACTTCTTCAAAAAAAAAAAGTTAAACTAATTTTAGCAAAGCCAGCCATAACCCCACTTAGCCATATATTCATGTAGTTGTTGGATTATACTAAGTACCTATGGTATCACTTTCCAATACAATTCCAAATGTATTGACCCTTGTGGCTGCAACTTCTTATGTTGCAGGATACTCTGATGATGAGTAGGGTTGCGGGTCTACACTCGACATGCTTGCTTGTGGCGCATGAAAACTAAAGACTCTATTATTATTATGCTATGTATTCTGAACTTTAAGTGTCTTAGCCTTGGTCTTAGTGAGTTGTAAGAACCATTATATTCCTGGAGATGCGATGTAATAATGACCTTTGTTTCTGTATACTTCATCTTAAACTTTGGGTTCTAGCATTTTCGATCCAGGGACTAGCACTGAAATCACAGGGATCTTACCTTATTATGGTGAGATCTTACAACCACATGGATCCACTAGATGTAATTTCATATGTGTGTTCTTTTCCAAAACCACATGGTTCCACTAGATGTCATTGCATGTGTGTTCTTTTCCAAAACCACATGGTTCCACTGATGTCATTGTATGTGTTTTCTTTATATAAACCACTTGGATCCACCAATGTCTTTGCATGTGTGTTCTTTTCATAAACCACATGGATCCACTAGATGCCATTTCATATGTGTGTTCTTTTCATAAACCAGATGGATCCACTAGATGTCATTGCATGTGTGTTCTTTCCATAAACCACATGGTTCCACTCATGTCATTGCATGTGTGTTCTTTTCATAAACCACTTGGATCCACCAGTGTCATTACATGTGTGTTATTTTCATAAACTACACTCATCCACTAGATGTCATTTCATATGTGTGTTCTATTCATAAACCACATGGATCCACTAGATGTCATTACATGTGTGTTCTTTTCATAAACCACTTGGATCCACCAGTGTCATTGTATGTGTGTTCTTTTCATAAACCGCACTGATCCACTAGATGTCATTGCATATGTGTGTTATTCTCATAAACCACATGGAGCCACTGGATGTCATTGCATGTGTCTATTCTTTTCATAAAACACATAGATCCAATGGATGCCATTACACGTGTGTGTTATTTTCATAAACCACACTGATCCACTAGATGTCATTGCATATGTGTGTTCTTTTCATAAACAACATGGATCCACTAGATGTCATTTCATATGTGTGTTCTTTTCATAAAATACATGGATCCACTGGATGTCATTGCATGTGTGTTCTTTTTATAAACCACATGGATACAATAGATTTCATTGCATGTGTATTCTTTTCATAAACCACATGGATACACTAGATGGCATTGCATGTGTGGGTGTATCAATGTGCATCATATTAGTTTTGGAAAAGAACACATGCAATGATGCCACTCCAGCATGTGGCATAAACCAAACTAATCCACTGGATGTCATTGCGTATGTGTTCTTTTCATAAACCACAACGATCCACTGGATGTCATTGCATATGTGTGTTCTTTTCATAAACCACACTGATCCACTAGATGTCATTGCATGTGTGTTCTTTTCATAAAACACACTGATCCACCGATGTTATTGCATGTGTGTTCTTTTCATAAACCACACCGATCCACCAGAGTCATTGCATGTGTGTGTATAAGTGTGCATCATTATGGTTTTGAGAAAGAACACATGCAATGATACCACTCCAACATGTGTGTTCTTTTGATAAACCACATGGATCCACTAGATATCATTGCATGTGTGTGTTCTTTTGATAAACCACACTCACAAGGGGTAACCTCGGCAATGTCCCTGGAGAAGGACTTAGGGCTTCACGGAAAAGAGAACGTTGGGGATTTCGTCAGATGTTAGGAAAACAATAGAGTCAAAGTCGCCTGAATATTTGGAAATCGCACTATTACAAGTTTCCTGGGAGTTTTTGGTACCCTCACTTGGACTTCTCCCGTCCTATATATAATAGGTCGGGTCTCAATGCTGTGTGCAGATAGGTTTCACACACACATAATTACAATACCAACACAATGTCGATTCATAGTCTCTTTCCTAATACAATCAAATTCTTTGTCGGCTGCTTCCTTGGGCTATAATTTGAAATCTTCATCGGCCGGAAGCCTTTTTACCCAGTATAGGGTAGTAAATCATAAGCATCCAAGTAATCATAGCTATGTCACATAGTGATCCACTAGATGTCATTGCATGTGTGTGTTCTTTTCATAACCCACATGGATCCACTAGATGACATTTCATATGTGTGTAGTTTTCATAAACCACACTGATCTACTGATGTCATTGCATGTGTGTTCTTTTCATAAACCACAATGATCCACCAGATGCCATTGCGTATGTGTGCATATTAGTGTGCATCATTATGGTTCTGGAAAAGAACACATGCAATGATGCACTCCATCATGTGTGTTCTTTTCATAAACCGCATGGATCCACTAGATGTCATTGCATGTGTGTGTTCTTTTCATGCACTACATGGATCCACTGGGTGTCATTGCATGTGTGTGTTCTTTTCATAAACCACACTGATCCACTAGATGTCATTGCATATGTGTGTTCTTTTCATAAACCACATGTATCCACTGGATGTCATTGCATATGTGTGTTCTTTTCATAAACCACATGGATCCACTAGATGTCATTGCATGTGTCTTATTTTCATAAACCACATGGATCCACTAGATGTCATTGCATGTGTGTTCTTTTCATAAACCGCATGGATACACTAGATGTCATTGCATGTGTGTTCTTTTCATGCCCCACATGGATCCATTAGATGTCATTGCATGTGTGTGCATCAGTGTGCATCATTATGGTTTTGGAAAAGAACACATGCAAGTATGCCACTCTAGCATGGGGTGTTCTTTTCAAAAACCACACTGATCCACTAGATGTCATTGTTGGTGTGCTCTTTTCATAAACCACATGGATCCACCAGATGTCATTGCATGTGTGATCTTTTTATAAACCACATGGATCCACAAGATGTCATTGCATGTGTGTTCTTTTCATAAACCAAATGGATCCACTAGATGTCATTACATGTGTTTTTTTCATAAACCAAATCGATCCACTAGATGTCATTGCATGTGTGTTCTTTTCATAAACCACATAGATATGCTGATGTCATTGCATGTGTGTTCTTTTCATGAACCACATGGATCCGCTGATGTCATTGCATGTGTGTTCTTTTCATAAACCACATGGATCCACAAGATGTCATTGAATGTGTGTTCTTTTCATAAACCACATGGATATGCTAGATGTCATTGCATGTCTGTTCTTTTCCAAAACGAACATGTATCCACTAATGTCATTGCCTATGTGTTTTTTTCCAAAACCACATTGATCCACTGATGTCATTGCATGTTTTTTTGATAAACCACTTGGATCCACTAGTGTCATTGCATGTGTGTTCTTTTCCTAAACCACATAGATCCACTAGATGTCATTGCATATGTGTGTTCTTTTCATAAACCACATAAATCTACTAGATCTTATTGCATGTATGTTCTTTTCATAAACCACATGGTTCCACTTATGTCATTGCATGTGTGTTCTTTTCATAAACCAGTTGGATCCACCAGTGTCATTGAATGTGTGTTCTTTTCATAAACCACATTGATCCACAAGATGTAATTTCATATGTGTGTTCTTTTCACAAACCACATGGATCCATTTGATGTCATTTTTGATGTTCTCTTTTCATAAACCACATGGATCCACCAGATGGCATTGCATGTGTGATGTTTTCATAAACCACATGGATCCACTAGATGTCATTGCATGTGTGTTCTTTTCATAAACCAAATGGATCCACTAATGTCATTGAATTTGTGTTCTTTTCATAAACCACATATATCCACTAGATGCCATTGCACGTGTGTTCTTCACATATACCACATGGATCCACTAGATGTCATTGCATGTATGTTCTTTTCAAAACCAAATGGATCCACTAGATGTCATTGCATGTGTGTTCTTTTCATAAACCACTTGCATCCACTAGTGTCATTGTATGTGTGTTATTTTCATAAACCACACTGATCCACTGGATGCCATTGCATATGTGTGTTATTTTCATAAACCCATTGATCCACTGATATCGTTGCATGTGTGTTCTTTTCATAAACCACACTGATCCACCAGAGTCATTGCACATGTGTGTGCATCATTATGGTTTTGAAAAAAAACACATGCAATGATGCTACTCCAGCATGTGTGTTCTTTTCATAAACCACTTGGATCCACTAGATGTTATTGCATGTGTGTGTTCTTTTCATAAACAACATGGATCCACTTGATGTCATTGCATGTGTGTGTTCTTTTCATAAACCACACTGATCCACTGGATGGCATTGCATATGTGTGCTCTTTTCATAAACCACATGGATCCACTAGATGTCATTGCATATGTGTGTTCTTTTCATAAACCAAATGGATCCACTGGATGTCATTGCATGTGTGTTATTTTCATAAACCACATGGATCCACTGGATGTAATTGCATGTGTGTTATTTTCATAAACCACATGGATACACTAGATGTCATTGCATGTGTGTTCTTTTCATAAACCACATGGATACACTAGATGTCATTGCATGTGTGTGTATAAGTGTGCATCATTGTGGTTTTGGAAAAGAACACATGCAATGATGCTATTCCAGCATTTGGTTTTGTTTTCATAAACCACACGGATCAACTTGATGTCATTGCATATGTGTGTTCTTTTCATAAACCACACTAATCCACTGGATGTCACTCCATATGTGTGTTCTTTTCATAAACCACATTGATCCACTGATGTCATTGCATGTGTGTTCTTTTCCTACACCACATGGATCCACTGATGTCATTGTTGGTGTGTTCTCTTCATAAACCAGATGGATCCACCAGATGTCATTGCATGTGTGATCTTTTCATAAACCAAATGGATCCACTAGATGTCATTGCAAGTGTGTTCTTTTCATAAACCAAATGGATCCACTAGATGAAATTGCATGTGTGTTTTTTCAGAAACCTAATGGATCCACTAGATGTCGTTGCATGTGTGTTCTTTTGATAAACCACATGGATCCGCTAATGTCATTGCATGTGTTTTCTTTTGATAAACCACATGGATCCGCTAATGTCATTGCATGTGTGTTCTTTTCATAAACCACATGGATCCACTAGATGTCATTGCATGTGTGTTCTTTTCATAAACTACATGGATCCACTAGATGTCATTGCATGTGTGTTATTTTCCAACACCACATGGATCCACTAATATCATTGCATGTGTGTTCTTTTCATAAACCACATGTATCCACTACATGTCATTGCATGTGTGTTCTTTTCAGAAACTACATTTATCCACTAACGTCATTGCATTTTTGTTCTTTTCATAAACCACTTGGATCCACCAGTGTCATTGCATGTGTGTTCTTTTCATAAACCACATGGATCCACTAGATGTAATTTCATAAGTGCGTTCTTTTCATAAATCACATGGATCCACTAGGTGTCATTGAATGTGTGTTCTTTTCATAAACCACATGGTTCCACTGATGTCATTGCCTGTGTGTTCTTTTCATAAATCACTTGGATCCACCAGTGTCATTGAATGTGTGTTCTTTTCATAAACCACACTGATCCACAAGATGTCATTGCATATGTGTGTTATTTTCACAAAGCACATGGATCCACTGGATGTCATTTTTGGCGTGATCTTTTCATAAACCACATGGATCCACTAGATGTCATTTCATGTGTGTTCTTTTCATAAACCAAATGGATCAACTAGATGTCATTGCATGTGTGTTTTTTCATAAACCAAATCGATCCACTAGATGTCATGTGTGTGTTCTTTTCGTAAACCACATGGATATGCTGATGTCATTGCATGTTTGTTCTTTTCATGAACCACATGGAAACGCTGATGTCATTGCATGTGTGTTCTTTTCGTAAACCACATGGATCCACAAGATGTCATTGCATGAGTGTTATTTTCTTAAACCACATGGATATGCAAGATGTCATTGCATGTGTGTTCTTTTCCAAAACCACATTTATCCACTAATGTTATTGCATGTGTGTTCTTTTCATAAACCACATGGATCCACTAGATGTCATTGCATGTGTATTTTTTCCAAAACCACATTGATCGACTGATGTTATTGCATGTTTTTTTTCATAAACCACTTGGATCCACCAGTGTCATTGCATGTGTATTCTTTTCATAAACCACATGGATCCACAAGATGTCATTGCATATGTGTGTTCTTTTCATAAACCATAGGAGTCTACTAGATGTTGTTGCATGTGTGTTCTTTTCATAAACCACATGGTTCCACTTATGTCATTGCATGTGTGTTCTTTTCATAAACCACTTGGATCCACCAGTGTCATTGAATGTGTGTTTTTCGTAAACCACATTGATCCACAAGATGTCATTGCATATGTGATCACAAACCACTTGGATCCATTGGATGTCATTTTTGGTGTGCTCTTTTCATAAACCACATGGATCCACCAGATGTCATTACATGTGATCTTTATATGAACCACATGGATCCACTAGATGTGATTCCATGTGTGTTCTTTTGATAAACCAAATGCATCCACTAATGTCATTGCATGTGTGTTCTTTTCATAAACCACATATATCCACTAGATGCCATTGCATGTGTGTTCTTCACATAAACCACATGGATCCACTAGATGTCATTGCATGTGTGTTCATTTCATAAACCACATGGATCCACGAGATGTCATTGCATGTGTGTTCTTTTCATAAATCACTTGCATCCACCAGTGTCATTCTATGTGTGCTATTTTCATAAACCATACTGATCCACTAGATGCCATTGCATATTTGTGTTCTTTTCATAAACCCACATATCCACTAATATCATTGCATGTGTGTTCTTTTCATAAACCACACTGATCCACCAGAGTCATTGCACATGTGTGTGCATCATTATGGTTTTGAAAAAGAACACATGCAATGATGCTACTCCAGCATGTCTGTTCTTTTCATAAACCACATGAATCCACTGGATGTCATTGCATGTGTGTGTTCTTTTCATAAAAAACATGGATCCAATGGATGTCATTGCATGTGTGTGTGTTCTTTTCATAAACCACACCGATCCACTTGATGTCATTGCATATGTGTGTTCTTTTGATAAACCACATGGATCCACTAGATGTCATTTCATATGTGTGTTCTTTTCAAAAACCAAATGGATCCACTGGATGTCATTGCATGTGTGTTCTTTTCATAAACCACATGGATCCACTGGATGTAATTGCATGGGTGTTATTTTCAAAAACCACATGGATACACTAGATGTCATTGCATGTGTGTTCTTTTCCTAAACCACATGGATACACTAGATGTCATTTCATGTATGTGTGTATCAGTGTGCATCATTATGGTTTTGGAAAAGAACACATGCAATGATGCTACTCCAGCATGTGGTGTTCTTTTCATAAACCACACAGATCCACTTGATGTCATTGTATATGTGTGTTCTTTTCATAAACCACACTGATCCACTGGATGTCACTCCATATGTGTGTTCTTTTCATAAACCACATTGATCCACTGATATCATTGCATGTGTGTAATTTTCCTACACCACATGGATCCACTGATGTCAATGTTGGTGTGTTCTTTTCATAAACCAGATGGATCCACCAGATGGCATTGCATGTGCGATCTTTTCATAAACCACATGGATCCACTAGATGTCATTTCATGTGTGTTCTTTTCATAAACCAAATGGATCCACTAGATGTAATTGCATGTGTGTGTTTTCATCAACCAAATGGATCCACTCGAAGTCATTTCTTTTGTGTTCTTTTGATAAACCACATGGATCCGCTAATGTCATTGCATGTGTGTTATTTTCATAAACCACATGGATTCGCTGATGTCATTGCATGTGTGTTCTTTTTCATAAACCACATGGATCCACTAGATGTCATTGCATGTATGTTCTTTTCATAAACCACATGAATCCACTAGATGTAATTGCATGTGTTTCTTTTCCAAAACCACATGGATCCACTAGATGTCATTGCACGTGTGTTATTTTCGAAAACCACATTGATCCACTGATGTCATTGCATGTGTGTTCTTTTCATAAACCACTTGGATCCACCAGTGTCATTGCAGGTGTGTTCTTTTTTTCATAAACCACATGGATCCACTAGATGTAATTGCATATGTGTGTTCTTTTCATAAACTACATGGTGATCCCCTAGATGTTATTGCATGTGTGTTCTTTTCATAAACCACATGGTTCCACTGATGTTATTGCATCTGTGTTCTTTTCATAAACCACTTGGATCCACCAGTGTGATGACCCACAAGTATAGGGGGTGTATCGCAGTATTTTTGAGGGAAGTGAAACCCAATTTATTGATTCGACAGAAGGGGAGCCAAAGAATATTTATAAGCCTTAACACCTGAGTTGTCAATTCAGCTGTACCTGGAAACAATCTTGCTCATAGCAGTTTATCAGTAGCAACCGTTTTTTAGTAGGAATAGAAAAGTAACAATAGTAGTAAAGTAAAGACAGTAGTAACAATAGCAGTAAACAGTGGGATTCGAGTGCGGTAGGCATAGGGATGGATGGACGGGCGTTGCATGGACAATACAATCCACATAGAAATCAGAACATAGGGCAATTGCAGATAAATAAGATAAAGCATCCAAGTACTAGATAATCCTAGGCATGTGTTCCATATATAGTCATACGTGCTCGCAATGAGAACTTGCACAACATCTGTTGTCCTGCCAGCCCGTTTGCAGCGGGGCCTCTAGGGAACTACTGGCAATTAAGGTGATCCTTTTAATAGAGCACCGGAGCAAAGCATTAACACTCCGTGAACACATGTGATCCTCACATCAAAGCCATTCCCTTCTAGTTATCCCAATTTCTGTCACTTCGGGGCCATAGGTTCTGGACATCAACGTGTGTATACAAGTTGCAGATAAGACCAAAAACAGTACTATCATAATGAATCAATAACATGTTCAGATATGAAATCATGGCACTTGGGCCCTAGTGACAAGCATTAAGCACAACAAGTCGCAACAAAGTCATAAAGCACTAATAAAAGATACTAGGAACCATGCCCTAACAATCTGATGCCATTACATGAACGATCTCATCCAATCCCTACCATCCCCATAGCCTACAGTGGGGGATTACTCACTTATAGATGGGGAAACATGGATGGTCGATGGAGAAGCGATGGTGATGATGATGGCGATGATCTCCTCCAATTCCCCTTCCCGGCAGGGTGCCAGAACGGAGTTTCTAGTGCTGTTTCGTGGAATCTGGTGGTGGCGGCGGAGCGGAACTCCTTCTGTAAAAACGTCGAACCCCCCAAAGTTTTTAGGTCAGAAGGCTCCTTATAGGTGAAGAGGGAGACCGAGTTTCGGGGCCCACACCACCTTCGCGCCTGGCCTGCCGGCTCACAATAGGTGGTGTGGCCACCCCTGGTCTTCTCCGTCTCATATTCTGGCTCCTAGAGTCTGGGTGAAATAGGATTTTTGGCATATTTTCCCGAATTTTTCCTGATAGTTGGTTTTCTACACAAAAAGTAAACACCAAGGCAATTCTGCGGAAAACAGCGTCAGTCCGCATTAGTTGTATCCAAATCACAAAAGTATAGAGGAGAAACAATAGCAAAAGTGTTCGGGAAAGTAGATACGTTTTGGACGTATCAACTCCCCCCAAGCTTAGCTTAATGCTTGTCCTGAAGCAATTCAGTTGAAAACTGAGTGCGATAAAAGAACTTTCAGGAACACATTTGCTTCATAAGATGTAAATATTCTCAGCAATGTGATCAACTACTTAGATAGTTCATAATAAAGAGTATGCAACTGAGTTTACTTAATAGTCATTGCAAACTATGAAGAGATTCCAACTCAAGAATAATAAGTAGCATGAGGCACAAACATAAGCAACATTACAATGCTCATAGGAAGGTATGATAGAGTGGTATCTCGCTTGCCTTTGATTATGAATATCAAGGCACCTCTAAAGTTCAATTGATGACTAGAAATAAAGATATCAAGGATACAAGCATCAAAGTCATAACACAAGTAATCAAGTAATGGAACAAACACAAAGAATGACAACTATGCTCTCAAGAAGGTGCTCAGAGAATAAATGGAGACTCAACAAGAAAAGGTTTAAATAATTTGAAAGGCTTCCAAATGCCGAATGTATGGTACTCGTTAGCTTTGAGATCTCATTGCCCCTATCATAAGCATCTTTAATGTGGTTAAGGTAAAAGTGACACAACTAAGAGGATATGCTTGACAAGTTATAAATTGAAGTCTCAAGCCCCTTACGAAGACCGATCCTCATGCTACTCAACTTCAGTCACAAGTAAGCTCTTGTCATTGTAAGTATATACGTATCATAGAGAACCGCCAACGGGGTACCCCTTGCACATGACAGGGGAGCTATCCCATAATCAAAATAACAAGGAAAGCAGATAATTAGCATCTCGGCGATCTTGTTATTTACTATATGCATAGATTTTTATTGAGGATGCTTCATAGAATGCTCATTATAGTTATGCTGCAAGTTTCCACCATGATTAGGCATGGCTTAGGCTAGCGGCCTAGGCGTTTCTCTAACATACATACAAACTCCATGATCTTACAAGTTCCACATTTAGTTCACACCGCCGGGATCCATAAGCAAAAGAACATGATATCAACTAGGTACAAGTACCAATGAAATGTTGAAGGCGGTCCCCATGATACATGGTTCTGCTAACTTCAACTCATAAAGCGCAAGCATATACGCAACAAAGAAGGACACAATGGTTCAGGTTTATTAAGTGCAAGAAAATAAATTGTGCCATCAAGTTCGTGAGAGCTTTATTAACTAACTTTCTCATAAAAAGCAAACATTTTATTTGGAAGAAAACAAGGCATATTGAATATGCACGGAAGTAGCAAATGATGCCAATGGGTAGGTATGGTGGACACTTTGGAAATATTTGGTTTAGGGAGTTGGAAACTTGAGTAAAACATACTCAGTGTGAGTGAAGGCTAGCAACAGTAAGGGAGCGACCAACGAGACAACAATAAGTGTCATAATCATGCTTGCAACAAAACAGGACTAATCATGGCAAGAAAATGATTCAAGATCCTCAAGGCAAAATAATTCATCAAGGCTTAACTGATTATCACAGTCATGTGCATGCGTGAGCATGTGCCAAGTCAATTCAAATGAAACATTCATAGGAGGATACCATGGTGTCATACCAATTTATGAATAGAGCAATGCAAGCAAACATTCATAAGACATGCTACAAACTATTAGCGAGCTGGAGCTAATCATAAGAAAGCAAGAACTACTAAGCATCCAAAGATAACATATACCTTACACGAACAGACTAAGCATGCCCACAGTGACGAGTATATGTACAAAAAAGAAAACAAATAGAGTTCGTTACCAGCTTCTTACCACGCCTCAAGTTGTCATTAATCCTCATTATTGCTCTTCACTTGTGTGGCTTGAATAATAATATGAAACCAATATTCCACTGAGGACTGCTGAATCCTGTAGCAAACTCACAAAACCAAAGAAGAACGACAAATATTTTTGGTTTTTTCGATTTTTAAACAAGAACCAAAAAGGGAAAAACAAGCAAAGCAAAATCCTTTTGGGTTTTTCGAATAGTTCAAACAAAACAATGCAAAAAGAAGAAGAAAACCAAAAGAGAAACAACAAAAATATTTTTGTCTTTTTATGTTTTAGAAAGCAAAAGCAAATGAAAAACGAAAACTAAAAAGAGAATGAAAATATGAATATACAAAGTACCGACGCAACATGATATGGAGATGAGTGCGGTGTCGGCGTACCTCCCCCAAGCTTAGGCTTTTGGCCTATGTGGGTATCAATCCATGTATGAATAGGGGTTCCAAGCGAGCGGATCTTGGTAAGAATGGTCGTAGCTGGGCCCATGAGAAGAAGAAGAAGCTCCCCAATCATAAGTGGGCTGCTGATATGAAGATTCTCCCTCATTTGAGGGCTGGACCAAATCATCCGTGACCTCCCTTCTAGTGCCCTGCTCCTGTTGGGAGAGCTCTCCCAAGTACGTGTCGAGCTCCTCCTCAGTGAGGGACCATCCTTCCTTGTTATCAAGGTTAAACAAAACAGGTGCAGGCAAAAGAACAACACACTCGGACTTGCTCTTTCTCCAACCAGCTTTGAGAAAGGTTATTTCATAAGATAACTCACTCATACTAGCCCACGAGGAAACAAATTTATGCTGTATCATGGAATTAAGATCAAGCCTTTCTAATAAGTCTAGATGATGAGACACTAAACCATGCAATGCTAGTAAACGAGAAGCAATGAGGCCTCCACAAATTCCACCTTTCTCATGGTTAGCAACAAGATGGAAAGCTATCAAAGAACCTAAGTTGTAAGACCTATCTCGTTTAAGAGAAGCAGAGATAAATGCTAGATCAAACAAAGATAACTTATTGGCAGTTTTCCTAGCAAGAACATACTTGGCAATAAAGTAGGCAAAGTAGCGAATGGAGGAAAGATGAATGTTAGGGATTTTTCCACTCTCCTTCGAGAAGCAACTCCCTTGGCAAATTTCTCCGTATAAATCCATGAGTGGTTCAGGTCTCTCTTTAATCTTCCTACATGATCCCCATTGAGGTACCTTAATAGCTACACAAAAATCATCAAGAGAAAGGTTGACAGCAATATTGTAAATTTTGTAATGGACCATGGGGTTAGGCAAAGAGTGACTAAATTGGAAGTCCCGCACCACAGACATGGTTAGCTTCACAAATTGACAAGGTTCATCTTCCAAAAAGTGCTCTAACCCTGCATTAGAAACCAAAGTGTGGAAATCTTGTAGAATTCCTGCAGCTCTCATGAACTCAGAGCATGGATAAATGGAGGGAAAAACTTCCTCCTCCCGGTGGACCTTCATGACCTCAGGCACCCAAAGCTCATGTTGGTTTAGGTGGTGTTCACTCATCTTCTATTCTGAAATTTAAACACCTATTAAACAAGTGATTGCAAAGTGAGTATAATGAAGGATTCTACTCATAGGGACTTGTACGAGGCCTAAACATGCATCAAAACTATATCTCTAAGCATTAAACAAAATTACAAGCTCTCATAACCAGTCACCTATAGCATAAAAATACTCAATATATAATCCACTAAATACAAATCTACTTGGACAAGGGGAGGAGTCACATACTAGGGAACAAATGGTCCAAATTTCAGCAAGAAAGAAGGGCTGAGCAAGGAGATCGAAAAAATCGAGAGCAAGCACAGCAAGAACGCGATTTTGAGCTATGAAGTGGAGCTTACTCGAGAGAGAGAAGAAAGTGGCAGGTGAGAGAGTTATTGGGGGGCCAGGGGTGGCCCACATTAGGGCATGGCGCGACCCAAGGCTGGCCGCGCCACCATGTGGTGTGCCTGCCTAGTGGCCCCCCGGTACCTCCCAGGTACTCCTCTGCCCCTTTTTTCACATAAAAATTTAATATGAATTTTCTGGAATTTTCCGAGACACTTTATTTTTGGACATTTTCAGCCATAGAAGAATGATTTTTCTGGCAGACAAATTTTTTTGAAACATGATGCAAGGACACAACAAATCTAGAACTACAGAAGTTCTAAGACACTCTAACATGCAAGCAACTAACAACAAAAGAAAACTAAATGAAAGCAAAAACTAAAATGCATAGGATAGAACTAAATGAAGATAATCGTAGTGAAAACATTGTTTCGTTCAATGGAATCCTTTTGTTAAAAAGGTTGATCAAGTCTTGCTACCACAACAATTCCATATGAGACAAAACTTTGTATTCCACTAATGATTATGTTACCTCAACTTTGATAGCAATGGTCGCAATCATAATAGTTTCAGAATTTTCTCTTGGTATGGGACAATATATCTCTCCAACTTGAATGCCTTCAACATGTTCAATTGAATTCAAACCATAAGTCCTTTCAATCTTCTTGGGGAAATAGATAGTATGTTCCTTGTCATTAACATTGAAAGTCACCTTTCCTTGATTACAATTAATAACAGCTCCTGCAGTATTAAGAAAAGGTCTCCCAAGAATAATAGACATATTATCATCTTCAGGCATTTCAAGCACAACAAAATCAGTTAATATCAAGCAATTATGAGCCACCTGAACAGGTACATCCTCACATATACCCACAAGAATAGTGGTAGATCTATCAGCCATTTGCAAAGATATATCAGTTGGTATTAATTTTTCAAGTTGAAGCCTCGTATAGAGAGAGAAAGGCATAACACTAACTCCAGCTCCCAAATCACACAAAGCAGTTCTAACATAACTGTTCTTAATAGAACAAGGGATAGTTGGAATCCCGGGGTCTCCAAGTTTCTTAGGAACCTTACCTTTGAAAGAATAATTATCAAGGAAAGTACAAATTTATTCATTAGGGATCTTCCTTTTATTCGAGACAATATCCTTCATATACTTGGAGTAAGGAGGCAATTTAATAGCATCAGTCCGAGGAATTTGCAGGAATAAAGGTTTCATCCACTCAGAAAACTTGTTATAGTGTTCGTCTTCCTTTGACTTGTGTTTCTTATCAGGGAAAGGCATAGGTTTTTGGACCCAAGGTTCTCTTTCACTACCATGTTTCTTAGCAATAAAATCCTCTTTAGTGTATTTGGTATTCTTAGTATGGTTTTCAGGTTCTTCTTCAACTTTTTCTTCATTAGGAACTTCATTTTCTTCATTACCACTTTCAGTTTCAGCATCAGAGATAGATATACTGTTAGGATCTATAGCAAGTTCAGAGGGTTCTACAACAGTTTTATGTTTCTTCTTCCTTTTCTTATGAGTAGAACCACTATTTTCAGCTTGTTGAGAATCCTGCTCAATTCTTTTGGGATGCCCCTCGGGATATAGAGGATCCTGGGTAGCAGCTCCACTTCTAGTTCTAATTTCACAAGCATGTTTTTCTTTAGTAGCATTAACTAGCAAGTCATTTTGCACTTTAACGAGTTGATCTATTTGAGTTTGAACCATTTCAAAGTGTTTGACAATCATTTTAACATCATTAAAGGTTCTTTCCACAATATCTTTCAACTCAACAATAGCTCTAGTGTTTTCCATTAGGTGATTTTGCACCCTTTTATAAAAATTATCTTGCTTAACAATAAAGATATCGAATTCTTCTAAGCATTGATCAGGAGGTTTAGAGTAAGGGATATCACCTTCATCAAAGTGTTGGAGAGAGTGTACCTCGATAGTGGATGTGTAGGGGATAGGCTTACATAATTATTCTATAGGAGGTAAATTCTTGACATCTGCAGCTTTAATTCCCTCCTCCTTAAGATATTTCTTGGCTACCTTCATCACTTCATCATTTAATTCAATGACTCCCCTCTTCTTTGATGTTGGAATAGGCACCGGAATAGATGGTTCAGGTACAATTACTTCAGGTATAGCTTGTTTAGGAGGAGTCCAATCTTCATAGTTCTTACTTATTTTAGCCATTAATTCCTCAACTTCCTTAGGAGTCCTATTCCTAAAAACACAATCAGCACAACTATCTAGGTATGTCCTAGATTCCTCAGTTAGTCCATTATAAAATATATCAAGAAGCTCATTCTTAGGTAATGGACTTCCAGCTTGTGCATGAATCAAAGCACAAAACCTTGCCCAAGATTCAGACAATACCTCTTTTTCTCCCTGTTTAAAATCAAAAAGTTCCTGCAAAATAGCATGTCTAGCACTAGGAGGAAAATATTTCTGCAGGAAAGTACTAATCAAGCACTCAGGGCTATCAATAGATCTAGGAGGTAAATTACTAAACCAAGTTTTAGCTTCTCCTATCAGTGAAAAGGGGAAAATCTTGGCAACAGAGTAAGTATGCATCTAAATATCATCAGAAAACAAGCCACTCATGGTAGAAAGTTCATTCATATGTGCTATCGCACTTCCATTCTTAGTCCCACAAAAAGGTTCTTTCTCGACAATAGTTATGTAAGATAGATCGAGAGAGAAATCGTAATCTTCATCTATAATGTTTATGGGATAAGCAGCAAACTTAGCATCAGGAGACAATTTGGGTCTAATAGTACGCCTCTCAAGGAGACTCTTAGCAGCGCGCCTATCATGGGTGTTTTTACATTCTTTAATAAATTCAGCGGTGATCTCAACATAACCATCTTCAATATCATAACTCTCACTAGACTCAGGTGAGCTAACAGGTGTGGTAGTGTCTTCATTAGGAGTTTTGGTATTTCTAGCTATAGTTCTAGCAATCGTAGCATCTAGGAAAGGATCTAATGAACCACTCTTATCAAGCACAGTAGAAGCAGCATCAGAAGTTTCAGATTCAGCAGTAGTAGCAGTGTGTGTAGCATGTTTATGTGGCGGTGTAAGGAACTTACTCAGAACAGACGGTGAATCAAGAGCAGCAGAGGTGTTTAAAACCGTACCTCTTCTTGTAGTGGATGGTAAAATAGGAATCTTGCCATCACGAGACATACCCATGATGGATGGATAGCAGCAAACAATAGAGAATCCAAGTGAACTTGATAAATAAAGCTATGCTCCCCGGCAACAGCGCCAGAAAATAGTCTTGATGACGCACAAGTATAGGGGTGTATCACAATATTTTTGAGGGAAGTGAAACCCAATTTATTGATTCGACACAAGGGGAGCCAAAGAATATTTATAAGCCTTAACAACTGAGTTGTCAGTTCAGCTGCACCTGGAAACAATCTTGCTCACAGCATTTTATCAGTAGCAACAGTTTTGTAGTAGGAATAGCAAAGTAACAGCATTAGTAAAGTAAAGACAGTAGTAACAATAGCAAGAAAAGGATTCGAAAAGTGTAGGCATAAGGATGGATGGACGAGCGTTGCATGGACAAGACAATCCACATAGCAATCAGAACATAGGGCAATTGCAGATAAATAAGATAAAGCATCCAAGTACTAGATAATCCTAGGCATGTGTTCCATATATAGTCATACGTGCTCGCAATGAGAACTTGCACAACATCTTTTGTCCTGCCAGCCCGTTTGTAGCAGGGCCTCTAGGGAACTACTGGCAATTAAGGTGCTCCTTTTAATAGAGCACCGGAGCAAAGAATTAACACTCCGTGAACACATGTGATCCTCACATCAAAGCCATTCCCTTCCGGCTATCCCGATTTCTGTCACTTCGGGGCCATAGGTTCCGGACATCAACGTGTGTATACAACTTGCAGATAAGACCAAAAACAATACTATCATAATGAATCAATAACATGTTCAGATCTGAAATCATGGCACTCGGGCCCTAGTGACAAGCATTAAGCACAACAAGTCGCAACAAAGTCATAAAGCACTAATAAAAGATACTAGGCACCATGTCGTAACAATCTGATGCCATTACATGAACGATCTCATCCAATCCCTACCATACCCATAGCCTACAACGGGGGATTACTCACTCATAGATGGGGGAAACATGGATGGTCGATGGAGAAGCGATGGTGATGATGATGGCAATGATCTCCAATTCCTCGTCCCGCAGGGTGCCAGAACGGAGTTTCTGGTGCTGTTTCATGGAATCTCGTTGTGGCGGCAGAGCGGAACTCCTTCTGGAAAAACGTCGAAAACCTGCCAGAGTTTTTAGGTCAGAAGGCACCTTCTAGGCGAAGAGGGAGACCGAGGGGGTGCCTGGGGGGCCCACACCACCCCCTGGCGCGGCGTGGCCTAGCCCGCGCCAACAGGTGGTGTGGTCACCCCTAGCTCTTCTCTGTCTCGTATTCTATCTCCTAGAGTCTTCAGGTGAAATAGGATTTTTGGCATATTTTCCCGGATTTTTCCTGATAGTTGGTTTTCTACACAAAAAGTAGACACCAAGGCAATTCTGCTAAAAACAGCGTCAGTCCGCATTAGTTGTATCCAAATCACACAAGTATAGAGGAGAAACAATAGCAAAAGTGTTCGGGAAAGTAGATACGTTTTGGACGTATCATAGTGTCATTGAATATGTGTTCTTTTCATAAACCACACTGATCCACAAGATGTCATTGCATATGTGTGTCCTTTTCACAAACCACATGGATCCACTGGATGTCATTGTTGGTGTGCTCTTTTGATAAACCACATGGATCCACCATATGTCATTGCATGTGTGATATTTTCATAAACCACGTATCCACTAGATGTCATTGCATGTGTGTTCTTTCCATAAACCAAATTGACCCACTGGATGTCATTGCATGTGTGTTCTTTTCATAAACCACATGGATCTGCTGATGTCATTGCATGTGTGTTCTTTTCATGAACCACATGGATCCGCTGATGTCATTGCATTTGTGTTCTTTTCATAAACCACATGGATATGATAGATGTCATTGCATGTGTGTTCTTTTCCAAAACCACATGTATCCACTAATGTTATTGCATGTGTGTTCTTTTCATAAACCACATGGATCCACTAGATGTCATTGCATGTGTGTTTTTTCCAAAACAACATTGATCCACTGATGTCATTGCATGTTGTTTCATAAACCACGTGGATCCACCAGTGTCATTGCATGTGTATTCTTTTCATAAACCACATGGATCCACGAGATGTCATTGCATATGTGTGTTCTTTTCATAAACCACATGAATCTACTAGATGTTATTGCATGTGTGTTCTTTTCATAAACCACATGGTTCCACTTATGTCATTGCATGTGTGTTCTTTTCATAAACCACTTGGATCCACCAGTTTCATTGAATGTGTGTTTTTTCGTAAACCACATTGATCCACAAGATGTCATTGCATATGTGTGTTCTTTTCACAAACCACATGGATCCATTAGATGTCAATTTTGGTGTGTTCTTTTCATAAACCACATGGATCCACCAGATGTCATTGCATGTGTGATCTTTTCATAAACCACATGGATCCACTAGATGTCGTTGCATGTGTGTTCTTTTCCAAAACCACATGGACCCACTAGATGTCATTGCACGTGTGTTCTTTTTGAAAACCACATTGATCCACTGATGTCATTGCATGTGTGTTCTTTTCATAAACCACTTGGATCCACCAGTGTCATTGCATGTGTGTTCTTTTTTTCATAAACCACATGGATCCACTAGATGTAATTGCATATGTGTGTTCTTTTCATAAACAACATGGATCCACTAGATGTCATTGCATGTGTCTTCTTTTCATAAACCACATGGTTCCACTGATGTTATTGCATATGTGTTCTTTTCATAAACCACTTGGACCACCAGTGTCATTGAATGTGTGTTCTTTTCATAAACCACACTGATCCACAAGATCTCATTGCATATGTGTGTTCTTTTCACAAACCACATGGATCCACTAGATGTCATTGTTGATGTGCTCTTTTGATAAACCACATGGATCCACCATATGTCATTGCATGTGTGATATTTTCATAAACCACGGATCCACTAGATGTCATTGCATGTGTGTTCTTTTCATAAACCAAATGGATCCACTAATGTCATTGCATGTGTGTTCTTTTCATAAACCACATATATCCACTAGATGCCATTGCATGTGTGTTCTTCACATAAACCAGATGGATCCACTAGATGTCATAGCATGTGTGTTCTTTTCGTAAACCAAATGGATCCACTAGATGTCATTGCATGTGTGTTCTTTTGATAAACCACTTGGATCCACCAGTGTCATTGTATGTGTGTTATTTTCATAAACTACACTTATCCACTGGATGTCATTGTATATGTGTGTTCTTTTTATAAACCACTTGGATCCACTGGATGACATTGTATATGTGTGTTATTTTCATAAACCACATTGATCCACTGATATCATTGCATGTGTTCTTTTCATAAACCACACTGATCCACCAGAGTCATTGCACATGTGTGTGCATCATTATGGTTTTGAAAAAGAACACATGCAATGATGAGCGTGCGTGTTCTTTTCATAAACAACATGGATCCAGTGGATGTCATTGCATGTGTGTGTTCTTCTCATAAATAACATGGATCCACTGGATGGCATTGCATGTGTTTGTTCTTTTCATAAACCACACCGATCCACTAGATGACATTGCATATGTGTGTTCTTTTAATAAACTACATGGATCCGCTGGATGTCATTTCATATGTGTGTTCTTTTAATAAACCACATGGATCCGCTGGATGTTATTGCATATGTGTGTTCTTTTCATAAACCAAATGGATCCACTGTATGTCATTGCATGTGTGTTCTTTTCATAAACCACATGGATCCACTGTATGTAATTGCATGTGTGTTATTTTCATAAACCACATGGATACACTAGATGTCATTGCATGTATCACTACAAGAAAAGTTTTCTTCCGCAACGACTTGGGCCGATGGTCGTCGTTGAAGGCGCATCTTCCGTGACGAAATTCTCGGCTCGGTTGTGGCTGATGGAAAACTTTTTTTATGGTTTCGCGGCCCTCTACTACGACGGATCTGCTAAAAACATGGAGGAAGCTCGGCTGGCGCATGGTAGAAGCAAGATTTTCATTTCCTTGTGCGATGTTGACTCGCCGAAGTCTTTTGAGGCATGTGAGTCCCGAACCTCAGTGTCTCTAGCGGACCATACTTTTCGGTCGCGCCTCGCTCATTTGAACTCGATAACGTAGCTCGAGGCGTCTATCGTTTAGTCAGGCTGCTAGGTCCCACAAGTCAGCCTCTCATTAGAAGGATCGTGTGTATGATGGAATTTTTTCCTTCGCTCGCCCTACCCTGTTCTGAAGTTGATAGCGCTGCTCCATGCATCTACCGTTTAATCAACCTCCTTGGACCCACATGTCATCCACTCATTAGAAGAATTGTGTGTATGTTGGAATTTTTTCCTTCGCTGGCGCTACCCCGTTCCGAAGTTGATAGCGCTAGTCGACGCATCTACCGTTTAACCAACCTCCTGATCCCCACATGTCATCCTCTTATTAGAAGAAACGTGTGTATGATGGATTTTTTTTCCTTCGCTCGTGCTTTTCTGTTCCGAACTTGATAGCGTTGTTCGATGCATCTACCGTTTAATCACGATTTTGGGCCCCACATGTCATCCTGTCATTAGAAGAAACGTGTGTATGATGGATTTTTCCCCTCTGTCGCGCCTTCGTGTTCCGAACTTGATAGTGTTGCTCACTGCTTCAGCCATTTATACAGGATGGTGGGCCTGACATGTCAGCCTCCTCTATCCAGGAAACTTGTGCATGCTAGAATTTTTTTCTTCTCTCACGCCTCCCCGTTTGGAACTTGGCAATGTTGCTCGATACAGCACCTGTATAATGTCTCCCTGTTGGCTCCTCATGCTAGCCGCCTATGTAGAGGAAACGTGTGTATGTTGGACATTTTTTTTGGTCGCGTCCTCCAGTTTGACCTTGGTAACGTTGTTCCATGCGGCAGGCGTGTATGGTCTTGTTGTTCGGGCCCACGTGTCATCCTCTCTCGACAAGAAACGTGTCGATCTTGGTCTTCGTTTTTCCGGTCGTCACTGTTGTACAAGTACTTTTTAAATGCGCTCATTAAACTTGATCTCTTGTATGGTAAGGTTGATGGGCGCTAGCTGCAGGCAGGTGGGTTGGCCATGCCAGCCTCTCAGTACAAAAATGTTGCTACAGATAAACTGCATGCCTTGCCACTACACAAGAAAATTGGTATCCTTTTATAAAACATAAAAAATGTATACTAACATCATATATAACTTATTTATTTTTCTTCTTAAAAATTGCTTGTCCATATGCTACGCTTGATTGCTAGCAGCTCAACTAAAAAATGTTAAGTATAAATAATGTAGTAGGTAGTACTTAAAAATATGGATAGGCGGAGTTTTTTTGGGATGGGTGGACGGTGCCCAAAAAAGGCCGAATCGAAGAAAAATGGGCCAAGAATGGATTGATGGGCTATTTTTCATGGGCTCTCGCCCAATCTAAATGGGTTATTTGTGTGGCCGAATGACCTAAAACATGGCCGACTTAGAATGTCTTGGGATATAATGAGGCCGAATGGGTTAATTTCTTGGGCTCAATAGTTAAAATACCAAGGTATGTGCTGGGGCTCGGCCAGATTCGAAACAAAGCCGTCAACAAGGGAAAAGGTATAAAATATGAGCGCCTAGATCTCAGGCGCCTGAGAACTTATTATGTTAAGGAGCTGACGTAACCCTACTAATTGTGCTAATACTCAGTTGTAACCTAGTAGTTGCAACTCATTAAATTCCCAGTTACAAGCTGTTGCAACAAATGTGTAACCCTCACGTTGCACCAATCGTGAGGTAAATCCAATGGCGAGAGAGGTGACTCTTGAGAACTGACAAACCCGATAAAATATTCACAGATATTTCTGTGAAAATTGTGGACAAACACCCTGCGCCCGCCAAAACTTTCTGCCGAGACCCCAAACTTTCCTAAGCCCGCCCTTAATCGAGCGACCAGCCCCTGTCTCTTCAAATTTTGCGTCGTTCTTATGGGAGATGCACCGGATTAGAACCAGTCCGCAAACTTCTCCACACCTTAAAACAACTTCTCGACGCCTTTCTATCAATAGTGCCGGCCTACCACCATTGGTCACGCTGTTCTTCACGAGACGCACCGGCTGGCGGTTAGCTGGGCGATCCCCACGCTTCGCATGCTAGATTGAGGCACTGGACATTCTTCTTGACTTTGGTTTGTTCTTCACTTCTCCTAGAAATAGTTAAATCTTGTGACCATCTAGATTTACAAGCTGCTTGCAGATTTGGGTAGGTACGTTCTTTAGGTAAATCTATAGTAAAGCTCTAGACAGAAGAGTTCGAAAACATCTTAAAAAGGACTTGGCAGAGATCCTGTGCAAGCTTTTGACCTGATATATTCCCCATCCTTCTTTGATACGATGGAGCATTTGGCTATTGATGTACCTGATGAGGAAGTACTTAGAGGTATAGTACAGTATAGATGGATGTACCCTATAGAACGTCGACTTCACATTTCCAAGGAGCAGGAAGATATCCGTAGACAGTTTGATAAGTGAGTGTTATGCAAAGATATCTTCACATATAAGACTGTAGAAAAGTTAGATATATTCAGATGTCTAACTTGGCTATGTTTTGTAGGTTCTTCGCAGAAATAAATGTACCAGCAAATTTTGTTCCACCAATAAAAAGGCCGAATGGACTAAGATCTAAGGATCATGTAAGACGCTCAAATTGCACTTTGAATTATCTATGAATTCTCCAAATGGGGTAAACTCTTGTATATTTTGTAACGCTAGATTTCGGAGCTTGAATTTCTGGACGTTATCTGTGGTCCTGATAGGAGTTTAACAACAGCTTCAGCTTGCATTTCCAACAGTGTCTGCCATAGCGCTGATGTATCTTCTGTGGAGACTGACGCAGCTGGAGGTTGTCCTGATGAACCTACACTGGATTGTGTTTAGATTCAAAATCCTGCACTTGCCATTGTCGTCCCAAGGAAAATAAGGTTGTGGATCTTGTAATAACGACTTCTGTAGAACAAGATGCTAGAGGTGATGATTTCCTATGGCAATCCCTACCATTATGACTTGTACGAGTAGTTATCATAGTTTAATTGAATTGCATGTCCCTCTCTATCAATGAAAATGGCATATCGTTTGCCTTGTTTCAAAAATAAATAAATATTTGCATGTCTCCTTGTGTTAGTCGATGCAAAGAAGATACTGTTTTCTGTTCAAATCATGTGAACAAATATGTTTGTATGTAGAGACATAAATGTGGATTGGGTGACAAAATCAACATAAAATTGCCAGATCAATAACACAAGCATAATGACATTGCAAGAAAAGGAACAGAACCATCTTTTCACCATGATTGTGAAAAGGAGATGAGCCAAGAAACACGCCTGCAAGTGGGAGAGGCCAATTCTCGTGCAACTCAGCTAGCATTGGTTTATCATCGATAATACTGAAGCATTCAAACATTATGATTACATACTAGGAGTAGTTCCAGTTCCACACTACAGTTCAAAAGGAAAAAGTGTAATAAATGTATAAGGTAGATCCATAATACAGGTTCTAGAGAAAAGCATACAAATCATAATAAAGAAAGCTCCGGGTCATAGTTCACCACCTTCAGGTGCAACAGTTTCTACAGATTGTAAACCCAAATCACCGCCTCCTTCAGGTGGCACGATAATTTTGGGAGCGCGATCAGCAACACCAACAGCAGCGCCAGCACCGATAGCATGGTCTCCACAATAAGTGAACTATCGAGCACCACAATGTCCTCTAAAGGCTATTCAGTGCCAGCTCCAGCTGCACAAGTCTCCACGGATGGTAAAACCAATCCACCACCTCCATCATCTGGCACAACGATGGCAGGTGCAGGCTCATCAGTACCAGCTGCAGCTGCAACTGCATCAGTCTCCACATAAGGTAAACAAGGAGGCGTCTTAGGTGTAGCGATCTGACATCCATTATGTACTCCGTCATCAGGAAACTGAGAGCCTTCTTCAACTTTGTGCTTCTGCGATTACAAGATAAACAGAGATTACAGCGAAAGCATCTACGTGCAACGACAAGAACATATGTCATTCTATTGATTTACCTTGTCATCTAGGATAGCAGAAGTCACAGGATTGGAACCTATTTCATCGACAATTCTCTTTTTGCTCCTTCCTCTATCTCCTCCTGCAGCAAGTTGTAATATTGATTACATGATGTTGATTGATAAATATATGCAAATGTTCAAAAGTTTGCGTTGTCGAACTACCAACTTCGAACGGATCCCCACTGTTCTTAGTTATGGGATCTAGCCCAGAAAATAAGCTTCTATGAAATCCTAGTCTACAAAAAAAGGATGCATACCCGGGATAAGAAGTACTCTACACATGACAATGCTGCGCAATCGACAATAAAAATTTAACCGCATCATCAACTCTATCATGTAAGTTCGGAGTGAATCTAGATACACTCGTTTCACATAAGCTAAAACATCTTATATTATGAAATGGAGGGAATAGGTACGAGTGTTCTAGTATTTCACAAACTGCCATTACTGCCGTGGGATAGAGATGACGGATGCTCCACCGCCCTACAAAAGGTTGCCGCGCTGATCTCGCTGCCACCTTTAGAGGACGGAGCCGAGGAGCTGGTCGGCAACAATATGGAGCGAGAGGCCGAGGGCGGTAGTGGATGGGAAGAAGGGACTGAGTAAAAGAGGTTGTGTGTGCATGGGGGGAGGCCGGTGAGGGAGTTAAATCCAGCTTATCTCGGAAGGAACGCGCTGCCACGTGCACCGGCATGTGCTAAACTCCCTCCCTCTCTCTCCTGCGACAGCTACTGATAGTAGTACTCCAGCTAGCTTCATCGAGTTCTCTGGTACTCCTAGTAGACCTTTACTACTACTACTAGGTAGACAAGGAGTACTTGTTCAGAAGAAGAAAAAAACTAGACTAGCACACCGTCATACAATATTTCCTTGTCAAATCACTGGCCATGCCATGATGAGCGACATGTTTTTACTGGTAAACCTGGAAACATTGTGTTCCTTCCACCGTGTGCAGTTTCTGAGTGAAGTACTTACTAACACGTCCAACTTAGGCTTACAGGACCCAAACTACAGTGAAAAAGAAACAAAACTATGGACCTGCAAGGAGTAATACTAACAATACTACTATTATAAAACATTATGGAAGAAATTATGTACGTAATAGTAGTAGTAGAGTACAACTGTACTCCTAATAAGGTTCTTTTACAAGCTTGACGAAATATACATACTGGAGAAACTACCAAGTGTACATAAGGGGTTTTGGTCATACGGAGTATTTTACAAGCCGGATCGCGTGCAAAACTAAATGTTGAGTACTCATACATCAGCTAAAAACCAACCAAAAGAAAGAGTTCAATAGAAGGCCGAGACCAAATGAGTTATCCTTGAACAGACTCGTTCTACTCCAAGGTGTCTGAGAAGCTTGGGATGAACCAAAATGGAGTCTTCGACCATGTCCAGCGAGTGTCGGTGTGGAAACCAACAGCTGCGTCACCATTCAGACTAAAGCGGCAAATTTCAAGACGCGGCCTGTACTCGTAGCCAATTTCTTGGTGTGATGTGTAAACATGGTTCCTTCTCGTCAGATGTCCTGGTGGATCATTTGCATCGCCTACTGCAATGATAATCGGATAGTTCACGCCAAGGAAAAGATAATATGATCCAAGGTCAGTAACCCTTTTCCATCGGTTAGCTGCAGTTAACTGGCTTGTGTCCATCGAGAACACCATGCACTCAAACCCAGAAGGATAGGTGCAAACGGTGCGACCATAGTGAACAACACTAGTATCATCAGCAATTGCATTGCCTAAGACACCATATGTATAGACCAGAAGAAGTCTTGAACCACCAGCTGATCTTGCTAACCACCACCTACCAGGATCATTCTCCTCATCATCCTCAACAAACCCATGTGTTAGGTACAGCATATCGCGTGGCGATAGGATAAGGATAGGACCTTTAAAGGGAAACGAAATGTAACATGGAAATAATATTGATATTGATCTGACATTGAAGAAGTTGATATACAATACTATTTTCAAAAATCTTGATTATACTTTAGATGTTTGATTGCGTAAAAAATGCCAACCTAGGGAGATGCTATGGAAATTCTAAATCTTTTCGAAATGGGGATATGCTATGGAAATTCTCCTAGAGACACGGTTTGATTCATGGGATCAAATGAAATAGGAAATAATCCTATAGGATCTTGAATGTAAAGTTCATAGGTAAAAAAGCAAGTTTGGATCCTACAAGATTTTGGTGTCTTATATACCAAAGGAAAACAAACAAGGATAATTTCTAGGAGGTTTAATATCTTATCTTATCTTATCTTACAACTATGTAGTGTATGAATAACTTTGAATATTCACTGTTGGATCAGGACTTGTGAATCCCAACATTCCCAGTAGTTGGATCTTCTTTTCCATTCTAGCATCTACTTGAAGATTCTATTAATAGTCTTTAGCACAATGAACGCTATGCACAATCATCAAAACACACTTTTCCATCATTCTAGAATCTACTCCTTCATTTTTCAAGACCATGTTAACAGAATTTACAAGTACTAGTACCTAATAAACATTGACTTCTACATGATAGAAAATACAAGAACTAAATATGCGCCCATACTTTATAGATGTCGATCAAATTTCTAATTTTTTGAGCTTTACCTAGTATTATAATTCTATATAGTTGTGATATGTCATATGTCTAGTATCTGAGTCTCACGCAAATACCACTAGTAGATACCATATTTTCCATGGATGTACTAGTACTAGGAGACAAGGCAATACTATCAGCAGAACTCAATCCTATGAATAAAATTACTTATATGTAAGAAAACTTAGTAAGGGTTGCATTCCTCTGAAATTTCTAGGGAATTCGTACGAATCAAAGAGGCTAAAATTCCTATGAAATTCCTACTAACCAAAGAAACTTCAGAAAAAATAACTTACATTGATTCAGGAATAATACCTGGGTCTCACATAAGTACTTACTACTACGTAGTAGATACCATATTTTCCATGGGATGTACTAGGATACAAAGCAATACTATCAACAGAACTCAATCATATGAAACAAACTACTTATATGTAAGCAAATCTCCTAAAGATTGCATTCCTCTGAAATTCCAAGGGAATTCCTTCGAATCAAAGAAACTAAAATTTTAATGGAATTCTTACTAACCAATGAAAGTTCAGAAAAATAGCTTGCATCAATTTAGGAACAAGCTAATAAAATACGTAGGGAGGAGAATTTACCAAGTTCTAGAGACTTCCATGCATAAACACAGCCGTTCTCGGTCACGGTGAACACACGGCCATGTTGGATAATAGCATCACAGTATCCGAAGTAACCCTGGAACTCGATCACACAAACTGACCATCCATGACTATCATTCTCATTGATGACAGCAATCTTGAATTCGAAAATGGCGATTAGAGAGAAATATTTGTATCCCCCAGCAGCTGTCGGAACTTGGCAAATGACTATCTTCTGCAGTTTAGTACGTCGACCTTCATCAACATCATTCTAAAATGTAAGTGTAGAACCTTCAGTAGGTTCAAACCCCGACACTTGCGGAATAACAATCTTGCAACGAGTGTACACGTTGACAAGGTTCCACATGAAATCAGGCCCAACTGTGATGATCCAATCTCCATTGCCGCCTGCTCGCTGCTCATCAAAACCATTTGGCATCACAACATCAAAGGAGAACCTGTCCAGCAGCGTCAGCTTGCACGGGCTGCCCGCCACTTCGAAGCAGTCTTTGGATTCCCACGGTCTCAACATCGGATGAGAATGAAGAACACATGGGAGGCCAAACGGATGAGAAGAAGGCGTAGTTCCGCTCTCTTTTGCTGATTGAAGAATATGTTTAGACGAACCGACGAGACTCGCAGCGGTGGTTGATGAGTACTTGAAGAGGGCCTTCGGTGAATACCTTCTGAAACTGTTCAGGATCTTTACAGACCTTGCTCGATCTCACCATGGAAGTAGGTTGCGGATGGTGTTTTGGGGTCTTTCTTTGGGGTGGGGTGGGGGGGGGAGGGAAGATCGTTGGCGTGAGCTGGCAGCCGGGGTGCGATGGAGAAGACAAAGGCTGATGGTGCGTAGTAGTACTCTACTACTAGTAGTACTGCAGCAGGTGGGCGAGTGGGGGTGGGGCTCCAATTGAGGCTAGTTGCACAAATCTCCAACAATTAGAACCGTAGTTGCAAAGAGCTCCATCTGTTGAGCCCCGGGTATGTAAGAAATAATGTTAAGAGGGATAATCAAGAATTTTGTGCTATGTGCAACATTTGTACCCAAAAGTAATTGTAGTACAGTAGTTTCTTGCAACTAGACTATCCTAATTATCTGGAGTTCCCTACAATTTCGAATCAAATTGTTGGAGGTTTGTGCAATTTCCCCCCCCCCTCTTGTTCCGACGAAGCTCTATGACCCTATGTTCAAACAAAAAATGATCAAAGACAAACAAAAAAAGAAAGACCATATCTTAGGGATCGTTTGATTTGCAGGATTCTCAAAACATAAAAAGAGGAAACTACAGGAATTTGGATCAAGTATGTGTTTTAATCACAGGGAAAGCAAAGCAATTATACCATGAGGTTGGAGTGGACAGAAATTTTCCTAAAAATAGAGGGCAAAGGAATACTTTGAAGGAATCTCAGTTCCCGTGTTTTTCCTATTCCTATATTTTTCCTATTATGCGTTCCAAACGGGACATAATTCCTACATATTGGAATCCTATGAATCAAACAAAATAGCGTAGGATTATTTCCTAAGGGACAAGATCCTTCACAAAACCTTTGAAATTTCTTTGAATCAAAGAAGGAATAAAAAAGGTTTCCTCTGTCAGAAAAAAAAGGAACTTCACCTCTTGGAGAAAAAAAGGAATTCCACCTCTTGGAGAAATAAAAAAGGAACTCCACCTCTTGGACAATTCACTGTGACGAGAGTAGCTACTAAAGTCTATGTCTAGTACTAGCTGTAGGGCCCGACCATAGCACGTTATTTACTAGTAGTGTACCAGTACAGTATCAGTCTTTGCAGGTGTCTGGAAGGAAACAAAATAAAGTACTGCAGGTAATAAATGGTCATGGCAATTTCCAAGATACACAATCTTTTGCTTTTTCATTTTGATCTAGGCGACAGCCAGAGGATAGAGGAGTACTAGCTGCTTCATGTCTTGAGCCATCGAGCTGGAGTAGAAATTTGGATATCTAAAAACATGAATTGTCTTGTCAAACCATTGCTCGTTGCATGCAGCTTGACCAAATAGACTTACTGCACTACTTTACTGCGCGTTCGAAAAACTAGGGAGTACAAGAAGTACTAGTATAATAATGCTACACAGAGAGTTTTTTTTGAACGGCCACAGAGAGATCCACATTCATCTTGTAGCGCCAAAAGCAGAAGTTGTGTCAATATAGTATTATAGTAGTCACGTCCAGGTTACCTTACAGGGAAAATATAGTACGATGAAAAACAAGATCTATCTATTTTTGTACTCATATTTGCGTATACTAGTAGTACTACTACTTACTCAGGAACGGCACGAGCGTGTGCTCCACTAGTGCGCCTCCATACGTAGGGTAATCCAGTACGGAGTAGATCGCCACCATATGGTCGCGTGATTATTATGGATTGGTCCATGCTCTAGTCGTGGGCATGTGCCGTAGCAGGAATTTTTTTGTGAAAAATGGATTACTCATAAATAATTACTCCCTCCATCCTAAAATAGTAGTTACTGACTTGGCTTTGTCTAGATACGCATGTATTTCGACGCATTTTAATACTTAGATGCTCCCTCATTTACAAATTAGAAAGCATACTAGGTTTTGTCAAAGTCAATATTTATAATGTTTGACTAACTATATGTACAAACATACTAACTTACATACTGTCAAACGCATATAATATGAAAACACGGTTCGTGATGATTCTGATAACATTGACTTGATATCGTAGATGTCCATATTATTTTCTAGATATTTAGGCAAAATTCCAGGACAGCCTATCCTGCACGCTGGATCCACGTCGGTGCGTCCCTGCACGCTAGACCCACGTCGGTGCGTCGTCCACACCAGCGCAATTTCGACGGCAATCTTGGTTCAAGACATAAATCAAGTCGAATTGACAAGTTTGGGCATAAAATTCTGTAACCACTGAGTTAGATGACTAAAATCGAAGCACCGTAAAAACGGTTAGTGTGCTTATCTCCGGTCTATGTCGCAGAAGTGAACAATTACATGAAAGTCGTACTAAACCCCTAAATACTCTGTAATAACATTAGCAACAAACTTAGTTTACATCCAAAATGCATCCTTCCTAGTACCAAAAGAGAACCTACATGCGACTACTACTAGTAAATTGGAGTAGTAAAATAGTACTACTAGTAGTACTATTTATCTGCTAATACACCATTATAGCTTTGATCATCAGCCGTAGTTTAAGATCATTTTTCCTATCGATGCAAATCCAGAAAGATACATTGGTGGACTATCCAACCTTCATCAGGAACCGTGGCGGCACCCTGAGGTATGTCTTGAGCTTATTGGACGGGAAGTTGGCCGGCGACGAGCTGCTCGTCAGCTCGATTACTGCATTAAGGCTATCGACCATCGACAAGTCCGCCGACCCCGGCAGGCCAGGCGCACACAGTTTCACCATGTACCGACAAGCACCTGTCCTGCCTGATGCACACCAAGGACACGGCGGCGGCCGAGCAGAGCGTGCTGATGGTCAGGCCGAACACGGCACCGTCATCCCCACAAAGGAAGCGCGTGAATCCCCTCGTGCTTGTTGGTTGCGCAGTCGGGATGAGGCAAAAGAAGTCACTGTCGTAGATGGCCCTGGTTACTATGACCCCATGGGCCTCCTTCATGTGGAGAAGGAGCCCTACCGACGAGGCAATAAAATCACAGGCAGAATTAATGTAGGAGCATGGGTCATGCGAGCACGCGATCTTGTGCTCGTCAAGCTTGTCGAAGGCGATCAAGCTAAAGCAGCCATCGTAGGGGCACTCAATCATGGCCTCAGACTGGATGACGTCCATAGCAGCCGGCTCACGATCGAATCCTCCGACGCGGTACACGAACTTGTGGGAGTGGTTATAGAGGGAAGATCGGCTTGCCGACATAGTGCCCGTCGGCCAGAAACCCGGGTTGGGTGGGTATACTGAAGAGTATACTGATTGAGTTTCGTACTGTACTGGTACTATTGTACAGGAATACGCTAGGCATGGGTGTACCGGCGGTAGCTGCACTTGGCCACTTTTTTCATAGACAGTGTCCACACGCTGTACATGCTTCGTCAAAACAAAAAGGCTGCAGAAAGTTGACAGGTGAGTAATAAAGCAGGTGTCGCGTTGTACTGTACCAGACAGTATAGTACAGACAGAGGGAGAGACCAAGGCAAGAATTTCCAGGTGAGTGAGAGGCAAGAAGATCTACTCTTGGAGAGAGACGAAAAGCATGCGGTCTGCTGCAGGGTGTAATAGTGCTACAAGAGAGAGACCGAGGACTACATGCATGTCTTCGGCACCAACCTTTAATTAACTTTTTTAGTCTTATCAAATTTAAATGGCCTTAATAATCACAGATAGAGAGAGAGTACTAGTACTAGTAGAAGTACTACATCTTAGAACAAATCAGACAAACTAGTACTGCATTTATTAGTGGTACTTTTTTTGAGAAATTATAATTAGTAGTAGTACTTAGATATGTGAAAAATCAATCCAAGTTACTACTCCAATAGAGAGTATGATCACTCTGCTTATGGATTCTTATTTACTATACGTACTACTATTAAAAGCTAGAATGTAGATTATTTCAGAATAAATTTTGGCTCTAAAATATCTAGCATACGTGCAAACCTTAAAAGACACTTCATTGCTTAGTTTCATGGATCTTGTGCTAAATGCATGGACTTGGATGTAATTTTCATTTTTAGGAGGTCCTTGATGTAACTTGTACTTCCACTGACCCCGTGTTAACTAATAAAGCACCTCTCTCCTATGGGACCTACCACAATTAAAAAATAATTACACTGCCTCGATTATCAAACAAAGTGGAACATGGTTTCTTGTAATTCCAAAGTTTTTAGAAATAGGATGTTTCAAGCTTCCCAGCTAACTTTGCACACTTTAGTGACTTTTTGCCGATTTAACAAAATTAGATCAAACATTTGCTACACAAGTAAGGGCAATTGATTGCTATTGAATTAAATGTATTTTTAGAGGTAGATGGGTGATGTAGTAATCAATATCGTGGGTGTTAGTTTCCAACTATCATGCAAGAATATTTAATTCTCGATTTTTCGAGTGATGACGAGATTGTTCTTTTACGTAAAGAAACTCCGAAGAATATGGATCTAAATACCACAAGACAAGTTTTCAGACATAAAGAGTGAACCAACATGTTGTACTGAGGATACCCATGTTTTATGAGATTTCAAACTTCCAAGATATCTTCGCCAACTTGAATGACTTTATGCCAACTATTTATCGAATTTAGGTCAAATTTGAACTACAAGTAAATTGTAGGTTGCTTTGAAAATTTTATGAAAACTCTTCTGGGGGTACCTATTCAGGGGACAATTAATATATCATAAACCACCGAGAGTTTTAATGACATGTTCAACTTCATGCTAAGATTTTGCATCTTGACAGTTTAACAAAATTAGGTCAAACTTGAGCTACAAGTAAGCACGAAAGATCGCTCTTGAATTAAATGTTTGTCGGTATTTGAATGACTTCCTAGCTAACTCTGCCCATTTGAATAACTTTATTTCGATTTATCGAAATTAGGTCAAATTTCAAACTATAAGTAAATTGTAGGTTGCTTTAAAAGTTCTACGAAAAAGCTTTTGGGGGCACCCATCGAGGGGACATAATCAATATGTCAGAAACCACCGAGAGTTTTGATGATAGTTTCAAATTCTTGCTAAGATTTTGCATCCTGACTATTTATCGAAATTAGGTTAAACTTGATCTATAAGCAAGTAAGCGCGATAGGTTTTTCTTAAATTAAATGTCTTTTCAAGGGTAGATGGGTGCATCTTCTTGTAGTAAAAAATTTTGTCAGTGTGAGTTTCCAACTACCAGGAAAGAACATTCTCAATTTTCCGAGTGATATCGAGATTATTCTCTCCTATAAAGGAAGTCCGAAGAATAAGGATCTGAATGCCACAAGCCAAGTTTTCGCACATATATAGTAGACCAACATATTGTACTTATGATTTCCCGTGTTTTATGAGTTCTGAAACTTCCTATAGCTTATCGCTCTACCCACTTGAATGACTTTATATGTCGATTAATCAAAATTAGGTCAAATTTGAACTATATACTACAAGTTTTGTAGGTTGCATTAAAAGTTATATGAAAAAGCTTTTGGAGGTACCCATCGGGGGTCATAGTCAATATATGAGAAACAACCGAGAGTTTTGACAACTGGTTTGACTTTATGCTAAGATTTTGCATCATGACACTATTAACGAAATTGGATCAAACTTGAGCTACAAAGTAAGCGCGATAGATTGCTCTTGAAATATATGACTTTTTAGAGGTAGATGGGTGTATTTTCTTGTAGTAAATAGTGTCGTCCGTGTGATTTTCCATCTATCAGGAAAGAACATTCAATTCTCAATTTTTTGAGTGATGATGAGCACGGTTGTTCTTTTCCGTAAAGAAATGTCTGAAGTATTGGATCTGAATGCCAGAAGCCAAGTTTACCGACATATATAGTGGACCAACATGTTGTACCAACGATTCCCATGTTTTATGAGTTTTCAAACTTCCTAGCTAACTCTGCCCATTTGACCGAATGACTTTATGTCGATTCATCGAAATTAGGTCAAATTTGAAATTACAAGTAAATTGTAGGTTTTGCTTTGTAATTTTTACGAAAAAGCTTTTAATTTGGAGGTACCCATCGAGGGGTCACAATTAATATATCTGAAAACAATGAGAGTTTGGACGATAGGTTCAACTTCTTGCTAAGATTTTGCATCTTGACAATTAATATATCTAAAAACAACGAGAGTTTTGACTATATATATAGTGGATTAACAACATGTTGTACTTGCGATTCCCATGTTTTATGGGTTTTGAGCTTCCTATAGCTAACCCTGCATATTTGAATAACTTTATGTCAATATCTCGGAATTAGGTCAAATTTGAATCTACAAGTAAATTGTAGGTTTTGCTTTGATAGATTTACGAAAAATAATTTGGATGTACCCATCGAGGGTTCAAAATTAATATACCAGAAACCAGCGAGAGTTTCAGCGATAGGTTCAACTTCTTGCTAAGACATTCCATATTGATAATTTAACGAAATTAGCTCAAACCTAAGCTAGATACAAGTAAACGCCATAAATTGCTCTTGAATTAAATGTCTTTTCATAGGTAGATCACCAGTGCATCTTCTTGTAGTAAAAACTATTGTCGGTGTGATTTTCGAACTATCAAGAAAGAACATCAATTCTACATTTTCCGAGTGAAGAATACGAGCGAGGTTGTTCTTTTTCCGAAAGAAAAGTCTGAAGAATATTGGATCTGAATACCACAAGCCAAGTTTACATACATATATGTTGGACCAACATGTTGTACCAACGATTCCCATGTTTTATGAGTTTTCAAACTTCCCAGCTAACTCTTCCCATTAGAATGACTTTATATCGATTTATCGAAATTAGGTCAAATTTGAAACTACAAGTACTAGTAAATTGCATGTGCCCTGCACGTGAGACTCAAATAATAGACATCTAGCATATCATCACTATATAAAATTATAATAGGTAAAGCGGAAAAAATATAATAGGTAAAATTTGAACTACTACAAGCAGACTGTGTAGGTTGCTTTGAAAGTTTTATGGAAAAGCTCTTAGAAGTACCCATCGGAGGGGACGCGCGGGGGGGTGGGGGTCAATTAATATACTATCAGAAACCAAAACGATAGTTCTGACGACAGGTTCATCTTCTTGCTAAGATTTTGCGTCTTGATAGTTTAATGAAATTAGGTCAAATTTGAGCTACAATTAAGTGCGATAGATTGCTCCTGAATTTAATGAAATTAGGTCAAATTTGAACTACAAGTAATAAATTGTAGGTTGCTTTGAAAGTTTTATGAAAAAACGTATCTACTTTCCCGAACACTTTTGCTATTGTTTCTCCTCTATACTTGTGTGATTTGGATACAACTAATGCGGACTGATGCTGTTTTCAGCAGAATTGCCTTGGTGTCTAGTTTTTGTGTAGAAAACCAACTATCAAGAAAAATCCGGGAAAATATGCCAAAAATCCTATTTCACCCGAAGACTACAGGAGCCAGAATACGAGACGGAGAAGAGCCAGGGGTGGCCACACCACCGCTGGCTGGCCAAAGCCAGGCCGCCAGGTGGTGTGGGCCCCCCAGGCACCCCCTCGGTCTCCCTCTCCACCTATAAGGAGCCTTCTGACCTAAAAACTTCGGGGGGTTCGACGTTTTTCCAGAAGGAGTTCCGCTCCACCGCCACCACCAGATTCCACGAAACAACACTAGAAACTCCGTTCTGGCACCCTGCCGGGATGGGGAATTGGAGGAGATCATCGCCATCATCATCACCATCGCTTCTCCATCGACCATCCATGTTTCCCCCATCTATGAGTGAGTAATCCCCCGCTGTAGGCTATGGGGATGATAGGGATTGGATGAGATCGATCATGTAATGGCATTAGATTGTTAGGGCATGGTGCCTAGTATCTTTTATTAGTGCTTTATGACTTTGTTGCGACTTGTTGTGCTTAATGCTTGTCACTAGGGCCCAAGTGCCATGATTTCAGATCTGAACATGTTATTGATTCATTATGATAGTATTGTTTATGGTCTTATCTGCAAGTTGTATACACACGTTGTTGTCCGGAACCAATGGCCCCAAAGTGAGAAAAATCGGGACAACCGGAGGGAATGGCTTTGATGTGAGGATCACATGTGTTTATGTAGTGTTAATGCTTTGCTCCGGTGCTCTATTAAAAGGAGCACCTTAATTGCCAGTAGTTCCCTTGAGGCCCCGCTGCAAACGGGCTGGCAGGACAAAAGATGTGCAAGTTCTCATTGCGAGCACGTATGACTATATATGGAACACATGCCTAGGATTATCTAGTACTTGGATGCTTTATCTTATTTATCTGCAATTGCCCTATGTTCTGATTCCTATGTGATTTGTCTTGTCCATGCAACGCTCGTCCATCCATCCCTATGCCTACAACACTCGAATCCTACTGTTTACTGCTATTCCAACTGCTATTGTTACTACTGTTGTTACTTTGCTATTCCTACTACAAAATTGTTGCTACTGATAAACTACTATGAGCAAGATTGTTTCCAGGTGCAGCTGAATTGACAACTCAGTTGTTAAGGCTTATAAATATTCTTTGGCTCTCCTTGTGTCGAATCAATAAATTGGGTTTCACTTCCCTCGAAAATACTGCGATACACCCCCTATACTTTTGGGTCATCAAGACTATTTTCTAGCGTCGTTGCCAAGGAGCATAGCTTTATTTATCAAGTTCACTTGGATTCTCTATTGTTCTCTGCTATCCATCCATCATGGGTAAGTCTCGTGATGGCAAGGTTCCTATTTTAGCATCCACTACAAGAAGAGGTACGGTTCTAAACACCTCTGCTGCTCTTGATTCACCGTCTGTTATGAGTAAGTTCCTTACACCAGCACATACACATGCTACACACAGTGCTACTACTGCTGAATCTGAAACTTCTGATGCTTATGATGCTGCTTCTACTGTGCTTGATAAGAGTGGTTCATTAGGTCCTTTCCTAGATGCTACGATTGCTAGAACTATAGCTGGAAATACCGAAACTCCTAATGAAGACACTACCACACCTGTTAGCTTACCTGAGTCTAGTGAGAGTTATGATATTGAAGATGGTTATGTTGAGATGACCGATGAATTTATTAAAGAATGTAAAAACACCCATGATAGGAGCGCTGCTAAGAGTCTCCTTGAGAGGCGTACTATTAGACCCAAATTGTCTCCTGATGCTAAGTTTGCTGCTTCTCCCATAAACATTAGAGATGAAGATTATGATTTCATTCTCGATCTATCTTACGTAGATATCGTCGAGAAAGAACCTTTTTTTGGGACTAAGAATGAAAGTGCGATAGCACATATGAATAAACTTTCTACCATGAGTGGCTTGTTTTCTGATGATATTAAGATGCGTACTTACTTTGTTGCCAAGATTTTCCCCTTTTCACTGAAAGGAGAAGCTAAAACTTGGTTTAGTAAATTACCTCCTGGATCTATTGATAGCCCTAAGTGCTTGATTAGTACTTTCCTGCAGAAATATTTTCCTCCTAGTACTATACATGCTATTTTGCAGGAACTTTTTGATTTTAAACAGGGAGAAAAAGAGGTATTGCCTGAATCTTGGGCAAGGTTTTGTGCTTTGATTCATGCACAAGCTAGAAGTCCATTACCTAAGAATGAGCTTCTTGATATATTTTATAATGGACTAACCGAGGAATCTAGGACATACCTAGATAGTTGTACTGATTGTGTTTTCAGGAATAGGACTCCAAAGGAAGCTGAGGAATTAATGGCTCAAATAAGTAAGAACTATGAACATTGGACTCCTCCTGAACAAGCTATACCTGAAGTAATTGTACCTGAACAATCTATTTCGGTTCCTATTCCAACATCAAAGAAGAGGGGAGTTATTGAATTAAATGATGAAGTGATGAAGGAAGCTAAGAGATGTCTTAAGGAGAAGGGAATTAAAGCTGCAAATGACAAGAATTTACCTCCTATAGAAGAATTATGTAAGCCTATTCCCTACTCATCCACTATTGAGGTACACTCTCTCCAACACTTTCATGAAGGTGATATCCCTTACTCTAAACCTCCTGATCAATGCTTACAAGAATTCGATATCTTTATTGTTAAGCAAGATAACTTTAATAAAAGGGTGCAAAATCACCTAATGGAAAACACTAGAGCTATTGTTGAGTTGAAAGATATTGTGGAAAGAACCTCTAATGATGTTAAAATGATTGTTAAACACTTTCAAATGGTTCAAACTCAAATAGATCAACTCATTACAGTGCAAAACGACTTGCTAGTTAATGCTGCTAAAGAAAAACATTCTTATGAAATTAGAACTAGAAGTGGAGCTGCTACCCAGGATCCTCTATATCCTGAGGGGCATCCCAAAAGAATTGAGCACGATTCTCAACAAGCTGAAAATAGTGGTTCTACTCGTAAGAAAAGGAAAAAGAAACATAAAACTGTTGTAGAACCCTCTGAACCTGATATAGATCCTAATAGTATATCTATCTCTGATGCTGAAACTGAAAGTGGTAATGAAGAAAATGAAGTTCCTAATGAAAAAAAGTTGAAGAAGAATCTGAAAACCACACTAAGAATACTAAATACACCGAAGAAGATTTTATTACTAAGAAACATGGTCGTGAAAGAGAACCTTGGGTCCAAAAACCTATGCCTTTCCCTGATAAGAAACACAAGTCAAAGGAAGATGAACATTATAATAAGTTTTGTGAGTGGATGAAGCCTTTATTCTTGAAAATTCCTTTGACTGATGCTATTAAATTGCCTCCTTACTCAAAGTATATGAAGGACATTGTCTCGAATAAAAGGAAGATCCCTAATGAAGAAATTTCTACTTTGATTGCTAATTATTCCTTCAATGGTAAGGTTCCTAAGAAACTTGGAGACCCAGGGATTCCAACTATCCCTTGCTCTATTAAGAATAGTTATGTTAGAACTTCTTTGTGTGCTTTGGGAGATGGAGTTAGTGTTATGCCTTTCTCTCTCTATAAGAGGCTTCAGCTTGAAAAATTGATACCAACTGATATATTTTTGCAAATGGCTGATAAATCTACCACTATTCATGTGGGTATATGTGAGGATGTACCTGTTTAGGTGGCTCACAATTGCTTGATATTAACTGATTTTGTTGTGCTTGAAATGCCTGAAGATGATAATATGTCTATTATTCTTGGGAGACCTTTTCTTAATACTGTAGGAGCTGTTATTAATTGCAATAAAGGAAAGGTGACTTTCAATGTTAATGACAAGGAACATACTGTCTATTTCCCCAATAAGATTGAAAGGACTTATGGTTTGATTTCAATTAAACATGTTGAAGGCATTCAAGTTGGAGAAATATATTGTCCCATACCTACAGAAAAATTTGAAACTATTATGATTGGGGCCATTGCTATCAAGGTTGAGGTAACATAATCATTAGTGGAATACAAAGTTTTGTCTCATATGCAATTGTTTTGGTAGCAAGACTTGATCAACCTTGTTAACAAAAGGATTCCATTGAACAAAACAATGTTTTCACTATGATTATCTTCATTTACTTCTATCATATGCATTTTAGTTTTTGCTTTCGTTTAGTTTTCTTTTTGTTGTTAGTTGCTTGCATGTTATAGTGTCTTAGAACTTCTGTACTTCTAGATTTGTTGTGTGCTTGCATCATGTTTCCAAAAAAAATCTGTCTGCTAGAAAAATCATTCTTCTAGGCCTGAAAATGCCCAAAAATAAAGTGTCTCAATTTTTTTTAGAAAATTCATATTAAATTTTTACGTGAAAAAAGGGGCAGAGGAGTACCTGGGAGGTACCAGGGGGGCCCACCAGGCAGGCACACCACATGGTGGCGCGGCCAGCCTTGGGTGGCGCCATGCCCTGGTGTGGGCCACCCCTGGCCCCCCACTAACTCTCTCACCTGCCACTTTCTTATCTCTCCCGAGTAAGCTCCAGTTCATAACTCAAAATCGCATTATTGCTGTGCTTGCTCTCGATTTTTTCGATCTCTTTGCTCAGCCCATCTTTCTTGCTGAAATTTGGAGCATTTGTTCCCTGGTATGTGACTCCTCCCCTTGTCCAAGTAGATTTGTGTTTAGTGGATTATATATTGAGTATTTTGCTACTGTAGGTGACTGGTTATGATATCTTGTAAGCTTGTTTGATGCTTAGAGATATATTTTTGATGCATGTTTAGGCCTCTTGCAAGTCCCTATGACTAGAATCCTTCATTGTATTTACTTTGCAATCACTTGTTTGATAGGTGTTTAAATTTCAGAATACCAAGCATGAACAACCATACTTTTGGAGAGATATTTGAGAGTGATGCACCTAGGAGATCGAGGCCCTCAAGAACAACCTCTCAAGCTAGGCCATCATACAACGAGGATCTCATTGGAGCTCGTATTGGTAGTGAGAGGGATGATGGGGATGCTCACCCATCCTCTTTTCCTTGTTTTACTTTCTTACAGGCTGCAGGTATTCTTGATGATTTCTTGCTACTAATTGAGAGGGTTGGATTGACCTCATATATGCAAGATGAGAGTGCGCAATACGCTATGCTCACTAAAACTTTTGTTGATAGTTTCACGTTTACTAACACATCCTATCAGTCGACTGTCTCTTTTAAAATCTATAATCTTCCCTTCACCATGCCTTTGGAGAGATTTTGCAGTATTATAGGTGTACGCATGGCAAGAACCGTGAAGAAAATTCAAGGGTGACCCACTGATTTGTTGGAGCTTTACCGAGGGGTGACCAATGATGATGACCGCGTGGCGCGGTGCGGAAAGATAAGAAATATCCAACTCCCTGCTCTTAGATACTTTGCATACTATCTTGCTACTAGTGTACTGGGTAGGGAGAACACAAGTAATATCTCCAACTATCATTTAGCATTACTTGCTACTGCGCTTAACAATGATACTCGGTACAATCTTGGCTCGCTTATTGCTCGCCGCCTAGCTGCTAGGGGGCCTATCTATGGGGGCATCATTGCCTCGCGTGTAGTCAATGCATTAGGTCTTTCAGTGGATCCCTATGATGCTATGCTGGCACCACAAAGGCTTGACCTTGTTTCTATGAAAGCTCATCACTTTGTCACTGCTACTTCTGATTTGGACAGTCTAGTATATAGGATGCTTTTCACTAACGGGGATGAAAGGGGGATCCTTTTGCCACAACCTGCTTTGTTTAGTGTTCACAGGAGACCGTGGTCGCGCTCCAAGGAGGAGGTGGACGAGCAGCTTCGCTTGCTGGGTTTCCACAAGCAGCACCTGGAGGATGTTCCCTCCTATGATTACTCCGTGCATTACGGAGGGACGTACTCGAGCTCACACCAGGATGAGGGGACCTCTTCGTCGTACAGGGTGACACTTCATCCTGGCCAGCTTGGGATTGATACCCACTTAGGCCAAAAGCCTAAGTTTGGGGGGAGGTACGCCGACACCGCACTCATCTCCATATCATGTTGCGTCGGTACTTTGTATATTCATGTTTTCGTTCTCTATTTAGTTTTAGTTTTTATTTTGCTTTTGATTTCTAAAACACAAAAAGACCAAAAATATTTCTGTTGTTTCTCTTTTGGTTTGCTTCTTCCTTTTGCTTTTCTTGTTTTTCCCTTTTCTTTGGTTTTGTGAGTTTGCTACAGGGTTCAGCAGTCCTCAGTGGAATATTGGTTTCATATCATTATTCAAGCCACACAAGTGAAGAGCAATAATGAGGATTAATGACAACTTGAGGCGTGGTAAGAGGCTGGTAACGAACTCTATTTGTTTTCATTTTTGTACATATACTCATCATTGTGAGCTTGCTTAGTCCGTTCATGTATAGTGTATGTTTTCTTTGGATGCTTAGTAGTTCTTGCTTTCTTATGATTAGTTCTAGCTCGCTAAGAGTCTGTAGCATGTCTTATGAATGTTTTCTTGCATTGCTCTATTCATAAATCGGTATGACACCGTGGTATCCTCCTCTGAATGTTTCATTTGAATTGACTTGGCACATGCTCACGCATGCACATGACTGTGAAATCAGTTAAGCCTTGATGAATTATTTTTCCTTGAGGATCTTGAATCACTTTCATGCCATGATTAGTCCTGTTTTGTTGCAAGCATGATTATGACAGCTATTGCTCTCTTGTTGGTCATTCCCTTACTATTGGTAGCCTTCACTCACAATGAGTATGTTTTAATCAAGTTTCCAACTCCCTAAACCAAATATTTCCAAAGTGTCCACCATACCTACCCATTAGCATCATTTGCTACTTCCGTGCATATTCAATATGCCTTGTTTTCTTCCGAATAAAATGTTTGCTTGTTATGAGAAAGTTAGTTAGTAAAGCTCTCACGAACTTGATGGCACACTTTATTTTCTTGCACTTAATAAACCTGAACCATTGCGTCCTTCTTTGTTGCGTATATGCTTGCACTTTATGAGTTGAAGTTAGCAGAACCATGTATCATGGGGACCGCTTTCAACATTTCATTGGTACTTGTACCTAGTTGATATCATGTTCTTTTACTTATGGATCCCGGCGGTGTGAAATAAGAGTGGAACTTGTAAGATCATGGAGTTTGTATGTATGTTAGAGAAACGCCTGGGCCGCTAGCCTAAGCCATGCCTAATCATGGTGGAAACTTGCAGCATAACCATAATGAGCATTCTATGAAGCATCCTCAATAAAAATCTATGCACATAGTAAATAAAAAGATCACCGAGATGCTCATTGTCTGCTTGCCTTGTTATTTTGATTATGGGATAGCTCCCGTGTCATGTGCAAGGGGTACCCCGTTGGCGGTTCTCTATGATACGTATATACTTACAATGACAAGAGCTTACTTGTGACTGAAGTTGAGTAGCATGAGGATCAGTCTTCGTATGTAAGGGGCTTGAGACTTCGATTTATAACTTGTCAAGCATATCCACTTAGTTGTGTCACTTTCACCTTAACCACATTAAAGATGCTTATGATAGGGGCAATGAGAGCTCAAAGCTAATGAGTATCATACTTTCAGCATTTGGAAGCCTTTCAAAATTATTCAAAACCTTTTCCTTTACTTGTTGAGTCTCCGTATATTCTTTGAGCACCTTCTTGAGAGCATAGTTGTTATTGTTTGTGCTTGTCCCATTACTTGATTATTTGTGTTATGACTTTGATGGTTGTATCTTTGATATATTTACTTCTAGTCATCACTTGAACTTTAGAGGTGCCTTGACATTCATAATCAAAGGCAAGCGAGATACCACTCTATCATGCCTTTCTATGAGCATTGTAATGTTGATTATGTTTGTGCCTCATGCTACTTATTATTCTTGAGTTGGAATCTCTTCATAGCTTGCAATGACTATTAAGTAGACTCAGTTGCATACTCTTTATTATGAACTGTCTAAGTAGTTGATCACATTGCTGAGAATATTTACATCTTATGAAGCAAATGTGTTCGTGAAAGTTCTTTTATCGCACTCAGTTTTCAACTGAATTGCTTAGGGACAAGCAATAAGATAAGCTTGGGGGGAGTTGATACGTCCAAAACGTATCTACTTTCCCGAACACTTTTGCTATTGTTTCTCCTCTATACTTGTGTTATTTGGATACAACTAATGCGGACTGACGCTGTTTTCAACAGAATTGCCTTAGTGTCTACTTTTTGTGCAGAAAACCAACTATCAGGAAAAATCTGGGAAAATATGCCAAAACTCCTATTTCACCCGAAGACTCCAGGAGCCAGAATACGAGACAGAGAAGAGCTAGGGGTGGCCACACCACCGGCTGGCGCGGGCTAGGCCAGGCCGCGCCAGGGGGTGGTGTGGGCCCCCCAGGCACCCCCTCGGTCTCCCTCTTCGCCTATAAGGAGCCTTCTGACCTAAAAACTTTGGGGGGTTCAATGTTTTTCCAGAAGGAGTTCCGCTCCACCGCCACCACCAGATTCCACGAAATAGCACCAGAAACTCTGTTCTGGCACCCTATCGGGACGGGGAATTAGAGGTGACATGCACCATCAAAGACTTGATCAAAGTATTTGTAAAACATTCAAAGCTGGGATCATAGTACATCAATCATAACATGAAAGACAAGGTTCTAGCAATAAGACAAAGAAACTATGATGCAACATGAAAAGGCACAAACAAAAGATTCATGAATAATAATGCTTTGCAAGACGTTTGTTTGTTTCACATAAAGAAAACATAGCATAATAGCATTCAGCTTGTCCCTCATAGAGTAGCAAATATAAATGCATAGGACACCTTCAAAGTTCATAAGAGTGACTAGATGCAAATAGTCTAAAACAAGTAATATCAAGTTATGAATCAATCAACTAGTCTTGGGACAATGCACATAGAACTAAGAATGGCCACTATGCTCTCAAAGTAGGTGCATAAAGGTTGAAGGTGGAGACTCAATATAATGGTGGAAGAAAGGCCTTCATAAAAGGAAGTAGGGATTCAAGTCTCATAAAGAGCTTCCAAAAATTATGTTACTTATAGCTTTCAGCTCTCATTTCCCCTATCATAAGCATCTTTAAGGTGATTAATGTTAAAGTGACACACCTAAGAAGATATGCTTGACAAGTTATAAACCAAAATCTCATGCCCCTTACTTAAAAAAACCAAACCTCATGCTACTCAACTTTAGTCACGAGAGAGCTCTTGTCATTGGAAGTACATGTATATCATTAAGAACCGCCAACGGGGTACCCCTTGCCCATGATACGGGAGCTTTCCCATAATCAAAATGACAAGGCAAGCAGAGAATGAGCATCTTAGCGATCTTTTTATTTGCTATTTGCATAGGTTTTTATTGAGGATGCTTCATAGAGTGCTCATTATGGTGATGCTGCAAGTTTCCACCATGATTAGGCATGGCTTAGGCTAGTGGCCCAAGCATTTCTCTAACACACATACAAACTCCATGATCTTACAAGTTCCACTTTTATTTCACACCGCCGGGATCCGTAAGAAAAAGAACATGATATCAACGGGGTACAAAGTACAAGTGCAATGTTGAAAGCGTTCCCCATGAAACATGGTTCTGCTAATTTCAACTTATAGAGCGCAAGCATATACGCAACAAAGAAGGACCCAATGGTTCAAGTTTATTAGATGCAAAAAAGTAAAGTGTGCCATCAAGTTTGTGAGAGCTTTAATCACTAGTTTTCTCATAACAAGTTTAATTTGGAAGGTAAACAAAAGCATGAATATACTTGGAATAGCATAAGCTAGTAGGTAGGTATGGTGGAATCTTGGGAATAACTTGGTTTAGGGAGTTGGATGCATGAGTGGAGCTCATACTTTGTTGTGGAGGCTAGCAAAAGACTGGGAGCGACAAACTAAGAGACCATTAATGGCCATAATCATGCAGAGCGACAAAATATCATTGATAAAAGCATAAAGTGATACTAGAAGTTGAAAACTAAAGGATTATAAAGTCTATGGTGACTTGAGATAGTCATAACATGGTGTGAGCATGCGCCAAGTCAACCCAAATAAAGCATCAAAGGAGAATACCACTATACTATGCTTTAATATGCTAAAACAACGCATGATTCATCCAAGGCACATTATACAATCTCAATTGTTTATAACAAGTCATGCTACAACAAATAATACTAAGCATAAAGCCAAAACAATATCAAGCATGGCATGACAAAGCATAGGCCACAGTCAAAAACGAGCTCTTTTTACCACATAAGCATGAACTTTCCTACTCTCTTCCAAACCAAACCAAACTATTTGCAAACCAATGTATGAAAGAAGGGGGTCGAACCAATTTATTCAGAAAACTAAGCAAACCAAAGCAAACGAAAACAAAGAAGAAGACGCTCCAAAAACAACACAACTGTGCATGAAACAATAAAAATGAAGCGTTTGGAAGAAACCTGGGATTTTTATTGATGAAGAAGGGGATGCCTTGGGCATCCCCAATCTTTGACGCTTGTACTTCTAAGATATTTCTTGGGGTGACACGCGTGGCATCCCTATAGCATCCCATATGTCTAACATCTGTAATGCTACCGTCCTACATTTTGACCTTGCATCATCATTATATCATGCTCATGTCATCATGCCACATTGCATTTGAGCATCATATAAAACACTTCTATTTGGTTTTTAACCCATATGCATTTGTTGTCTTAATTGTATTCGCTTCTTGATATATTGTATTTGGATCTTGATGAATTGCTAAATGCCCAAGTGGATATGGGGGCATCTATTTTCTCAGATTCCACCATCCACTTTTACCACCAACACTTATTTTTCCTTCTTCACCTCCACCTTGCTAATCAAACATGAGTATTTGTATCTTCTTTTGGAATTTAACTCTAGCTCATGACAATTGGTATGGTTCTTTTCTTTTGTCTACATGCTCCCATACTTTGACACGTGTTGTTCTCACAACATTCCTATGGAAATCTCCCGGGTCACCTTTACATGTTATGTGGTAGTAGAAGCCATAATTATGTTTCAATTCATGGCTCTGTTTAATCGTGAGGTTATTTGACTTGATGGGGTCGTGTATTACCTAGTGGAACATACACACTATATAGACCTTACAATTCAAATGCTCTCATGATTAAATGAAACCCTGTTTTGGGAGGCTTGGTTTTCTTATGAAGCATAAATCCAATGAGTGATGTTGGAACTTTTCTCTGTTTTGAGGCTAGTCTGTTTTCACAAACTTGGCAAAGTTTTATTCATGCAAGTCCATAAAACTCCTCTTCCTTCTCTCTTTAAAATCTTTTGAATCTTGGTGCCTAGAACTCATATGCCCTAAACTTGCGATCCTTTTCCGATTCAAGTGCTGACCGTTGATTCAAACCTGGGAAGGATTTGTCCATTTCTGAAAACAACAGCTGCATCAATTTTCTCTTCCTTCTGAGCATCAGCTTGCGGGCAGAAGCTGGGCCTTGGATGGCACTGTGGGCGCGGGACCCAGCAGTGCAGCATTGCTTCCTCCAGCCCGTGTACCCCTTCGATCAGCCAGCACGCTTCCACTTGCCTTCGTTCTTCTCTGCATGACGCCCATCCGGAGCTCTACGCATTGTCCACGGATGAGAGGTGGCAGCTTCCCTAGGGCTATATCAAGTTCCTAGGTGACGTCCCCTCAAGCCCTAACCCCTGTATCCTTGTAGCACCGCCGCCCTTGTCTCCCCTTCTTTTCTCCACCTGCCGAGAGAGACCAAGAGGGAGGAGTGGAGGAGAAGTAGCGCCATGGCCGTCGCCAGGCCACCTGAGCTCGGGAATTGAACCGCGTCGTCGCCAGGCCACCTGAGCTCTACCTGTCGTCATGACTTCCCCGCCTTGTCCTCGTCATAAGAGACCCCCGGTGAGCTCCCCATCCCATTCCACCTCTCCTCCATCGTCCTTAGGTTCTACAGCCGCTGCCCTCCGTCTACCAGAGCCGCTCGCCGCGCACAGCAGCAGTTCTCCGCCAGTAGCTGTCCGACAGTAGTGTACGAAAACCACGTACCAGCCCCTGATCATCTCGCCGGTGTTGTCCATGTGTCGCTGTACTTCGGATACAGCGAGAACAAAAGTTGTAGACGATTGTCCCCTCTTTCCAACGAGCTATAGCACGCCCAAAACCATCGTCTAAATCCATCAAAAATCATCTTGAAAGTTAGGAAAATCTCTCTGTCGTTTACTTGACAAAATTCAGTCCACAGCTCCAGTTTTCAAGTTTGTCACGGCGAGATAGACGAATATAAAAGCTCTGCATCATAGCACCTAGAACCCTCTCTCTAACACCGGAAATCTCGCCCAAATCCTTCTTCTGTATCTCTCGGAAGCTTTCGCGAAAGATGAAGAAAGACACTGGAAAACTTCATCAGTTTTTGACATCTTTATACCTCTGTTCCCGGTGATCCAGAGAGCGCCACCATCGGCCTATGGCTACAATTTTTGTGTTTAATCGTAGACGGATATACCATCTAGCCTTGGCTTCAAACGTCACCCAAAACCGAGCTGTGTAACACCCGCTATCATCCCCGCAAGTTCGCTTCGGCTTGGAGTTCGACGGAATCGAACTTCAGATATATATGAAGTTGTTCTTCAGTACTCCTGCTTCGTCTGTGGTCCTTAAGAAAATCGCGGCCCATCTAGTAACAACAAACCGCCAGCAGCTTAGTTGGTAGAGCCCATATATTCTCCTTTGTGAGGTCCTAGGTTCGAATCACAACAGATGCAATTTTGGACCAACCTTTTGTATGTTTCTTCCCTGTACCACTGACATCATAACCCCACCTATGTACCAAATGAAATAAAGGTTTTAAAATCAATAAATCATAACTCTTAATTGGTTAATCCAAATCATATTTGTTATATATGTTTTTGAATCAGAAAAATATGACGATTTCAAATATGCCATCCAAAATAATGTTTGACTAATTTAAATTTTCGAGATGATTAAATTTGCAATAAATGCTTGTATCTTAATAAATTAATAACTTTAATTCTGTAATTCCAAATTTGACAAATAATATGTCTAAATCGATCAGCGCGACTTGCATATTCTGTTTATGCATTCTATGACATGAATTGAAGCATGCATCATGTAAATATTAATTATACAGCAATGTTTAATGGAGAAAAACATGACTAAAAACCTAATAAAATGTTTTATTCTTGTGCGCCACACCTCACCCATGCCATGCTTTGCTATGCCATGTAAATTGTGCATCATTCATCATGGCATGCTTGGTTGCTTGTCGCATTTTATTCATATGCTTGCGCACTTTATTTATTTTGGCCTTGTTTGTTTGGTTCTTTTCGAATAGACGCCGAGCAGGGGAATTATCAGGAATCCTAGGAGTACTACCCAGATCCATCTCTCGCTTCAACTGAGCTACCAGGCAAGCACTACCACATGCTTGCATATATATAGTACCTATTGCCTCTATCTTATTCTTGCACCATGGAGTCACGATTGCATTAAATTGAATCCCAAGTACTACATTGCCCCACCGAGCTTGTTCCTCCATCCCATGAGCCTCTATTACAGGAGTTCTTTGAGCCATGCGAGTCGTAGAACAGCATGTGTATGTGAGTGTCTAATGGATAACGAGGTACCTAACAACTTAACCTGAGTAGTAATGGGATAACTAATGAAAGAGGCACCGGTGGGCAATATCTGTTATTTGGTTTTTATGTCCACTTGTGTCCTGTAGGACCCCGAGTACTTGATACCTTTTGCTTGACTATCGCACTATCCGCATGTGCGACCATGAATCCCCTTAGCCAAAGCTTGATTCATTTCTTATTTCTTGGGGCCACAAACTAGTTTGGGGCTTTATTACTATCCTGTACCTATGCTATGCTTTACTGTTTTATTTACGATTGTGCGTGGAGCACCTGTACTGTATTGGATCGTGACACGTTTTTGCTGTATCGACAAGCCCAGTCACACTTTCGGGTTCCCAGTCATTTACCACCGTCCACACAAACCCTGGGTCCATCTCGGAGCCGGCCAACTTCGTCGCGGGTAACTTAGTGGGGTGGCCCCCTGAAATATTTTATGAATCCTGTGATTGCTTTGTCGTGAAAGCCTCGTTGGGTTTTGATTTGCTTTTTCCGAGGTTGATCATGCGTGTGTTGCTATTTTTGCACCCCTGCAGGGTAAATCTTTCTGAAAGCCGTGTCCGCGGTTAGGGATGACTTGGAGCATAGTTTCTCGATCATAGACAAGCATAACTAAAGTACCGTCTTTAATTTGACTAAATATCTGACTAGTAATTAGTGCAATATTCATGGAATGATTAATAAAACTACCAACGGATGGGTTGTTCGTCCGCTTTCTCGTTGGTAAGCAAGAAGGAGGATGGATATGTTACTTATACTATTATAACTGGTGTTTCTAATTAACGGACATCCGTCTATCATTGGGTAGGCAGATGGTTAGGGAGTATCTATAAACTTGTTAGTTATTATCTTTTGCTGCAATTGCGTCACCCCAGGTATATGTACCCTTTAGAGGCATAAAGACTTGCTGAGTACCCCTAGGGTCTCACACGATAAATTGTTTGATTCAGATGAACAGGTGTATTCTCAAGATGGATACTTGGTGGAGGAAACAGATGATGTTGGCAACGATCACTCGGTGTAGAGATTCCGGGGATGGGGATCCATGAGATCTGTGGGCGGGATGTGCTTAACTATGTGGCATCTTATGCCGATTTGCTTCTTATCCGTACTCGGATCTTGTTTTCCGTTTCCGCTTGATACTCTGATGATTGATGTATGAGGAGCTATCATAAACTATTATCTCTATCTAGGATATTTGGATCTTGCCGTATGGCGTTGCAATATTTCTATTTCTTTTAGATGGTATGGCTCTGAGAACTATTGTAAGGTAGCTTGCATACATACTCATTTGTGTATGTATTTGATCTCTTTTCCTGTCGACTACGCTGCTCGCTCTTGTCCTGGTGTTCTTGGAAGTGGATAGGGCGGTCGACGGGCCTACACGTCGGTGGCCCTGGGCTCCCGCTGTAGGATCCCTTATCCACTTTTGGTTCGTCCAGGCTTGAACTTAGAGCATAGGGTCTGAGGTAGTTACAATTGGTATCAGAGCCATTCCGCCCTTCAGGGTCTCAGCCAAAATGGTCGTTGTCAGTCTAGCAAATATTTTGGTAGCTATGTATTGTTGGGTCCGTAGCATAGAAAACAAAAAAATTCCTACAATGAGAACTATACGCCAAGATCTATCTACTAGATACAGAGCAACGGGTGGACATACATCCATGGAGAACTTACCCTCGAAGACAACGAGCTTTGTTAACGAGTAGGAACTCGTGGTTGATGTAGTCGTACACTTGCCGATCTCAAGATCGTGAGGAAGTCCGAGCGCCGCAACTCAGCAGCGCATCCGCACTCGCACACACGTTCAAACCACCGGACAAACTCCACCTCCTCGCTCCAGCGATCCAGCGGGAGCAGCAACTCCTTCCAAACGAAATGCCACGGGGAACATGTATCTCTCTAATCCGAGACCATGGGGGAATAATTCTAGAGGGGGAGAGAGATCCTTCACAAGGAGGTGTGTGGATGAAGGAGGAAACGGGTGGCCTTTTATAGGAGGAGGGGGGTTCCCCCTCTCTCCATGGCCGGCGCATGGGGGGGTGGCCCCTCACCTCCCCCATTCATGTGGTGGTAGCCCCTCCACATTAAAATGCCTCTTCACATTCCCTTTTAAAGTCTCCACTTTAAATGTATTAAATTTCTCCAAATTTAATGCTCTCTCATTTAATATAACTCTTTTTATTAAATTTATTCAGAATTTTGTTAATTACATTAATTAACAAACATTCACATATAGCCCCTTGCAATATATCAATATCACATGCAGAACCACCTTCTGCAATTTCACCCGAAACAATTTCCGGTTTCTATTGGAACAATTCCTGCGCTTTGCAATTCTTTTGTCTGAAACATATGTTGTCCAAAATGGTGTCCGGTAACTCTTAAGTGTGCCACCCTATGGTTCGCGAATAATGCAGACATGATCGAGACCCTTCTCCGATCAATAATCAGCAGCGGGACCTAGAGATCCCATCTTGACTCCTACACATTCTACTATGACTCCTGTGATCGTGAGAACCTTTAACGCTTGTTTCTAAATCCCTTTGTCTCTAGATATATTTCATTTCCGAGATTGGATCATCGGTATCTCCATACCTAGTTTGATCTTGTTCTACACATGCACTCTTTTCTCATTCCCGTGATATAACATTCTAGTGATCACATCACTTGCTTGCAAGCTATCCTAATGTGATATCACCGAGAGGGCCCAGAGTATATCTATCCGTCATCTGGATTGACAAATTCCACTCTTGATCCATGAGCCTCAACATAACACCTCTGTAGTACTGAACCCATCTTTATAGTCACCCTGTTACGGTGTGACGGCATATTTCCTTCAGTCTCCCACTTGCACTAGAGACAATAATCTAGTTTATATAGTGATAAATCTAACACCCATGGAGTTCAGGTGTTGATCATGTTTTGCCCTAGGGAGTACTTTAGTCAACGGATCTGCTACATTCAGGTCCGTGTGTACTTTACAAATCTTTATATCTCCATCCTTGACATGCTCGCGGGTGGAGTGAAACCGGCGCTTAATATGCTTGGAATTCTTGTGAGACCTTGGTTCCTTGGCGTTGGCTATGGCTCCATTATTGTCACAATAGATCACCATTGGGTCCAACTCACTAGGAACCACACCTAGTTCCGTTATGAACTCCTTCATCCAAACCGCTTCCTGCGCTGCTTCTGAAGCAACAACATATTCTGCCTCCGTCGTTGATCCAGCCACCACAGGTTGTTTGGAGCTCCTCCAACTAACTGCTGCTCCGTTCAAGAGAAATACGTATCCGGATTGAGACTTAGAGTCATCCGGATCAGTGTCAAAGCTAGCATCGACATAACACTTAGTGACTAGCTCTTCTTCACCTCCGTATACAAGAAACATATCCTTAGTTCTTCTCAAGTACTTAAGGATATTCTTGACCGCTATCTAGTGTTCCGAACCTGGATCAGATTGGTACCTACAAGTCAAACTAATAGCATGTGCCACATCCGGTCTTGTACATAGCATGACATACATTATAGAGCCTATGGCTGAGGCATATGGGATCTTATCCATTATCTCTCTTTCTTCCGCCGTAGCCGGACTTTGAGTCTTACTCAATGTATTGCCTTGCAACATAGGTAAGAACCCCTTCTTACTTTCGTCCATATTAAACTTCTTTAATATCTTATCAAGGTATGTACTCTGCGATAGCCCAATTAGGCGTCTTGATCTATCTCTATAGATTTTAATGCCTAATATATATGAAGCTTCACCAAGGTCCTTCATCGAAAATTTGTTGTTTAGATAACTTTTAACATTGTTTAAAAGATTTATATCATTTCCAATCAATAATATGTCATCCACATATAATATCAAAAATGCCACATTGCTCCCACTCACTTTCTTGTAAATACAAGCCTCTCCATAAGTTTGGACAAATCCAAACTTTTTGATCACCTCATCAAAGCGGAGATTCCAACTCCGGGATGCTTGCTTCAGTCCATAGATGGATCGCTGAAGTTTGCACACATTATCAGCATCCTTAGGATTGACAAAACCCTTAGGTTGTATCATATACAACTCTTCTTCAATATTACCATTGAGGAACGCAGTTTTGACATCCATCTGCCATATTTCATAATCGAAATATGCAGCAATTGCTAACATAATCCTAAACGATTTAAGCATTGCTACGGGAGAGAATGTCTCATCGTAGTCAACTCCTTGAATTTGTTGAAACCCCTTTGCGACAAGTCGAGCCAATAGATGGTTACATTACCATGAGCATCAGTTTTTCTTTTGAAAATCCATTTATTCTCAACGGCCTTTCGATCGTGAGGTAAGTCCACCAAGGTCCAAACCTGGTTTTCGTACATGGATTCCATCTCGGATTTCATGGCTTCTAGCCATTTGTTGGAATCAGGGCTCATCATCGCTTCTTCATACGTCGCAGGTTCATCTATTTCATCAATCATGAAATTCATAACAGGATTGCCATACAGTTCAGGAGCTGCACGTATCCTGCTTGACCTGCGAGGTTCGGTAGTGTCCTCTTTCGGAGTTTCATGATCAATATCATTAGCTCTCTCTTCATTAGGTGAAGTCAACTCCGAAACAACTTCTGGAGCTGCGCTACTCGCCATTTCATGAAGAGAAGGTTTAATAACCTCTTCGAGTTCTACCTTCCGACTACTCACACCTTTCGCAAGAAACTCCTTCTCAAGAAAGGACCCATTCTTGGCAACAAAGACCTTGCCCTCGGATCTGTGATAGAAGGTATACATTTTCGCTTCCTTAGGGTATCCTATGAAGACGCATTTTTCCGCTTTGGGTTCGAGTTTATCTGATTGAAGTTTCTTCACATAAACATCACATCCCCAAACTTTAAGAAATGACAGCTTACGTTTGTTTCCAAATCATAATTCATACGGTGTCTTTTCAACGGATTTAGATGGTGCCCTATTTAAAGTGAATGCAGCGGTTTCCAGTGCATAACCCCAAAATGACAGTGGCAAGTCAGTCAAAGACATCATAGATCGAACCATATCCAAGAAAGTACGATTACGACGTTCTGACACACCATTACGTTGTGGTGTTCCGGCAGGCGTGAGTTGTGAAACTATTTCACAATCTTTCATATGTGTGCTAAACTCATAACTAAGATACTATCCTCCACGGTCGGACCGCAGAAATTTGATCTTTCTGTTACGATGATTTTCCACTTCATTCTGAAATTCTCTGAACTTTTCAAAAGTTTCAGACTTGTGTTTCATCAAATAGATATTCCCATATCTACTCAAATCATCCGTGAAAGTAACAAAATAACGATATCCACCTCGCGCCGACACACTCATTGGTCCACACACATCAGTATGTATGATTTACAATAAATCTGTCGTCCGTTCCATTGAACCGGAAAACGGCGTTCTAGTCATCTTCCCATAAGGCATGGCTCACATGTATCAAATGATTCAAAATCAAGTGATTCCAAAAGTCCATCAGAATGGAGTTTCTTCATGCGTTTAACACCAATATGACCTAGACGGCAGTGCCACATATATGTAGATATATCATTATCAAGTTTAATCCTTTTAGCATCAACATTATGAATATGCGTAATACTACTATCGAGGTCCAACAGAAAGAAACCATTCAACACAGGTGCATGACCATAAAAATATTATTCATATAAATCGAACAACCATTGTTTTAAGACTTAAACGAATAACCACTTTGCATCAAACACGATTCGGATACAATGTTCATGCTCAGTGCAGGCACCAAATAACAATTATTCAGGTTTATCACTAATCCTGACGCCATATGGAGAGGCAGCGTTCCGACGGTGATCACATCAACTCTTGATCCATTGCCGACCCACATCGTGACCTCATCCTTTGCTACTTGTCGCTTGTTCCGCAGCCCCTGAACCGAGTTACATATATTAGCAACCGATCCCGTATCCAATACCCAGGTGCTACTATGAGTACTAGTCATGTACACATCAATAACATGTATATCACATATACCTTTGTTTGCCTTGCCGGCCTTCTTGTCCGCCAAATACTTGGGGCGGCTTGCCCAATGGCCATCCCTTGCAATAGTAGCACTTGGTGTCAGACTTAGGGCCAGCTCGGGGTTTCTTTTCAGGCGCGGCAACAGATTTGCCGCTCTTCTTTCCCTTCTGCTTGCCTTTCTTGTCCTTCTTGAAACCGGTGGTCTTATTGATCATCAACACTTGATGTTCTTTCCTAATCTCCACTTTGCAGTCTTAAGCATTGATAGAAGCTCGGGAAGAGACTTCTTCATGCCCTGCATATTATAGTTCATCACGAAGCTCTTGTAGCTAGGTGGCAGAGATTGGAGAACACGATGTATGCCTAAGTCAATGGGAATCGTTATTCCCAAGGACACAAGCTTATCGGCGTACCCAGACATTTTGAGTACATGCTCACTAATGGAGCTGTTTTCCTCCATCATGTAGGTAAAGAACTTTTTTGTAGCATTATAACTCTCTATGGCAGCATGGGTATCGAAAATAATTTTCAATTCTCCCATGGTATCAAAGGCATTGCCATTTCCGAAACGCTTTCGAAGTTCTGGCTCTAGCCCATACAGTATGCCGCAATGAACTAAGTTGTGGTCCTCCTGACGAGTCACATAGACAGTCTTTTCCTCGTCAGGGGAATCAGGAGCTGGTGGGGGGCCTAGCGGCGCATCTAGCACATATTGCTTTTGTGCAGCAGTGAGGAGAATCCTCAAATTCATAGCCCAGTTGGTGAAGTTGCTACCATTCGCAGCAAGTTTCTCTTTCTCCATGAACACATTGAAATTAAAAGCAGGTGGTGCCATCTACAACAGAATTTGTAAAGTATATTTAGACTAAGTTTATGATAGATTGAGTTCAACTAATCTAAATTACTAATGAACTCCCACTCAAAAACGACATCCCTCGTGTCCTTTTGGTGATTACATGAACCAAATCCACTACACCAAGTCCGATCATCACGTGAGTCAGTGTAGCTTCAAAGGCGAGCATCTATATGACTCATGCTTAACCTTTCGGTCCGTGTTCCGAGGCCATGTCTGTACATGCTAGGCTCGTCAAGTAAGAACCTTAGTATTTGCGTGTGTAAAACTGTCTTACACCCGTTGTATGAAAGCGTAGAGTCGAGAACACCCGATCATCACGTGATGCCTCAAAACACGATCCACAAAAAGGTATACTTAAGGAAGAACACATTTTATCTTGATATCTAAATGAGGGATCATCTTATAATGCTACCAAAAGCGCCAAACTAGCAATATAAGATGCTAACATCTAATGTGTGAAGTGAGATGATATGGTCCATGCATTTGATCTCTATCATTTGCATCGTGGTATGATCTCTATCATTCCTTTGTGTGTAAGGCCAAGGTCTATGGAACTTACACGTTAAGTGAGTTGTAAGAGTATCTATCATACATCTACTTACAACAATACCATATCAAAACACTAGCCCAGCAACGATCTAAACTAGACGCCTCTAATTTATCAATTGCAAGTTTTACGTGGCTTAGGGCTTTTGGAGATAGAACCGGTCTAACCTACGAACATGAACCACAACAAGGATAACCAAGTTATTAGCAACTCGTTCTAAATCAGATATTGACTATAGTAGGAGAGACAGACACCTGCTAGCCACTTATGCAAAACTAGTTGCATGTCAGTCGTGGAACCGGTCTCATGTACGATTACATGTAAGGTTGGTCCGGGCCGCTTCATCCCACTATGCCACCATTATCCAAGGAACATAGAAGATGCAATAACATGATCATCATCGCCCACATATAAACATATGTGTACTACCCGTGCAAAGCACCTACGCATAGATCAGGCTCTGATACCACTGTTGGGTCCGCAGCATAGAAAACAAAAATTTTCCTACGATGAGAACTATACGCCAAGATCTATCTACTAGATACAGAGCAATGGGTGGACATACATCCATGGAGAACTTACCCTCGAAGACAACGTGGTTTGTTAACGAGTAGGAACTCGTGGTTGATGTAGTCGTACACTTGCCGATCTCAAGATCGTGAGGAAGTCCGAGCGCCACAACTCAGCAGCGCATCCGCACTCACACACAAGTTCAAGCCACCGGACAACCTCCACCTCCTCGCTCCAGCGATCCAGCGGAAGCAGCAACTCCTTCCAGATGAAATGCCACCGGGAACATGTATCTCGCTAATCCGAGACCATGGGGGAATAATTCTAGAGGGGGAGAGAGAGATCCTTCACAAGGAGGTGTGTGGATGAAGGAAGGAATGGGTGGCCTTTTATAGGAGGAGGGGGTGCCCCCTCTCTCCATGGTCGGCGCATGGGGGGTGACCCCTCACCTCCCCCATTCATGTGGTGGTAACCCCTCCACATTAAAATGCCTCTTCACATTCCCTTTTAAAGTCTCCACTTTAAATGCATTAAATTTCTCCAAATTTAATGCTCTCTCATTTAATATAACTCTTTTTATTAAATTTATTCAGAAATTTGTTAATTACTTTAATTAACAAACATATGTGCTCCAAAATGGTGTCCGATAACTCTTAAGTGTGCCACCCTACGGTTCGCGAATAATGCAGACATGATCGAGACCCTTCGCCGATCAATAATCAGCAATGGACACGAGATCCAGATCGACTCCTACACATTCAACGATGACTCTTGTGATTGTGAGAACCTTTAATGCTTGTAACTAAATCCCTTTGTCTCTCGATATATTACATGTCCGAGATTCGATCATCGGTATCTCCATACCTAGTTTGATCTCGTTACCGACATGCACTCTTTTCTTGTTCCCGTGATATAACATTCTAGTGATCACATCACTTGCTTGCAAGCTATCCTAATGTGATATCACCGAGAGGGCCCAGAGTATATCTATCCGTCATCTGGATTGACAAATTCCACTCTTGATCCATGAGCCTCAACATAACACCTTCGTAGTACTGAACCCATCTTTATAGTCACCCTGTTACGGTGTGACGTTTGATGTTATCAAGATACTCTTCTGGTGTTAGCAATTAACATGATCTCATGGTCTAAGGATAAAGATTACTTCGTATGATGTTATAGCAATATAAACATAATGACTTGATCGTAATGCTATACTTCGGATGAATGTTCATCACATCATTTCACAAATGTTGTGACCTTCTTATTAACAACATCCAATGTCCATGATCAGGAAACCTTGATCATCTTGTTAATCAACAAGCTAGTCTATAAGAGAGGCATAACTAGGAACCCTTTTTGTTTATTAAACACACATGTATTGATGTTTCCTATCAATACAATTATAGCATGCAAAATAAGCATCTATCATATACAAGGAATACATAATAACAACTTTATTATTGCCTCTCAGGGCATATTTCCTTCATGTATACTAGGGAAAAACAAAACGCAGGAGTAGGACTGCTTCCATTTTTCTTCTTACCCACCCACCCACCCTTTTCTGGTAAGGAAGTGTAACATTTTCAATCCTCTTCTAAAAATTCAAACTAGGATTCACGTGTTCTGGGTTCCGTAGTACCATAGGTTGTGTGAGTGTGTGTGTGTGTGTGGGTAATTCTTTGTCTATCTGTTGCATCCAACTTGTTGTCGCTATCTGCCTTTTGGTTATGAACTGTTGGTACATTCCATACAGACAGGCTTTTCTAAACCGACGCGATCTGTCTTACTCTTTGTTATCCGACGCTATATTTTTAGGGGTGTTTGTTTTCCGTAGTTGCTAATCTTTAGGTTCATCTTAAGAAGGAAGAGAGTCGGGATATGTGTTTTACTTATTCATGTGCGGAGTAATGCTTTGAGTGCAGGATGGAGTCGCGACCATACCACTACTTTTATCATTCGCTCTTGTATATTGAATTGGTAGAGTTGCTAATCTTGATTCGTTGAGTGGTTTTGCGCATATAGTGGTATTTTAATGCCGAAATTTGCGGAAATTTTTCCTTTGATAGCTTTGTGTACCACACTCCTTGTTCATTCATGTGCGATATGCTTACTGTCTTCTAGGTGCTTTGAACTTTGTTGATATTTTAATATCATCTTAGTAAATTGTATCCTTTAATCTTGGTTAATTCCATTTTGGTACTAATTTGGATTATTATTATTCTCCATTATGGTACTGACTTGAGTTTTATATCAATCACAAGATGGCACCACCACGCCGCACTGAGGATGACATACCACCTGAACTGGGAGCTGCGTTGGCAAGTATTGCTAATGCCTTGGGCACAATGCAACAGAACCAGCAGCGCTTTGAAGAAAGTGTCAGGAGGAACGAGTTTTCCCCGCTACCTCCACCTCCCAAGCGAGGAGACATCAAGGACTTTCTGAAGTTTAACCCGCGCCACTTTGAGGTGTCTGATCAGCCATTGGATGCTGATGATTGGCTTCATGATATGTCAAGGTTGCTGATAACTGCTGATGTTCCTGAACAAGAATGGGTAAAATGCGCCGCTCACCTTCTGAAAGGAGATGCATCTCTATGGTGGGAGAATTACCTGAAGGCAAACCACTCTGGTTTTCAGCCTACTTGGGAGCAGTTCGCTGGGGCTTTCAAAGAGCAATACCTGTCAGAAATTGTCATGGAAAGAATGAAGGAGGTGTTTCTCAACCTCAATCACGGCAATGACAATGTCGACACCTATATCAGAAACTTCATGAATCTTTCTCGGTATGGTGGTGATGAGATCTCTGATGACAAGAAGAAACAAAAGAGGTTCAGGCAAGGGATCAATGCATCTATCAAATATGCAACCACTCATGCAAGGACGGGTTCTTTCCTAGAACTCCAACATACAGCTCTACAGGAAGAAGCTAGTAGGCAAGTGTTTCAGGAGTCCAAGAAACACGACCATGACGCAGCAAGCTCTTCAGCTATGACAGCTCCTTCTAAGCGCCGCGTGTGGATTCCTAATACCGCACCGCTGCTCCCGGATCCACCAAGACCTGCAAGCTACGTGGCAAGGCCACCAAACTCCTTCAATGCCGCTCCTAGGGGCTACAACCACAACTACCCTAGAGCGCCGTATGGTGGAGTCCCTGGCTACTCTGCTCCACATCCACCTGGTGCCTGTTACACTTGTGGGAACATTGGGCATCAACACTGGAGTTGTCCTATGAACAACAAGGCTCTTCCTCCACCACCTCCAAGACCTACAGCAAGTTCTTCTATGGTTCGCGCACCTGCACCACGGGCTCTCAACATCAACACCAAGCCTGGGTCCACTGTTGCTCGTGCCAACTGTGTCAACATCGCTCAAGCCGAGCATGCACCTAGAGTTGTGATGGGTATGCTTCCTGTTAACTCAGTTCCTGCACGAGTTTTGTTTGATTCTGGTGCATCGCATTCTTTTGTTTCTCACAAGTTTGCACATGAGCATGATCTGGCTATGGGTCCTCTATTGCATCGTCTCGTGGTACAATCTCCTGGATCAAACATGAGGGCTTCTCATATCAGCCATGGCAATCAAATTGAGATTGGTGGCTCTTCGTTCCCGGCTTCCTTAATCATTTTGGGCAATTCTGACATTGATGTTATCTTGGGCATGGATTGGTTAACAACAATTGTAGTTGTGATTGATTGTGCTGAACGCTCGGTTTCTCTGAAAATTCCTGAAGTCCATATAGTCTATTCTCCAAGTCTGACTCCTGCAATTCAGCTCTTCTCTTTGGCTGCTATGAATGATGATTCTATGGATGCTATTCAGAGTGTTCTGGTGGTTCGTGAGTTCCCAGATGTTTTTCCTAAAGAGTTACCAGGTATGCCTCCTGACCGAGAGGTCGAGTTTGTGATTGAGCTTGAACTGGGTACCGCTCCTATCTCCAAGCGGCCTTATAAAATGGGTCCTGCTGAGTTGGCTGAACTCAAACGACAGCTTGATGAACAAGAAAAGTTGGGTTTCATGCAGCATAGCACTTCCTCTTGGGGCAGCCCAACAATCTTTGTGAAGAAGCGAGATCGGACTGATCGACTTTGTGTTGACTATCGGGCTCTCAATGCTAAAACCATCAAGAACAAATATCCCCTTCCGCGGATTAATGATCTCTTCGATCAGCTAGCTAGAGTTGTGGTATTCTCTAAGCTTGACTTGAGAAGTGGATATCATCAAATAAAGATTCGCAAGGAACATGTTCCCAAAACAGCTTCCCAAAACACGGTCATGTCCTTCGATCTCACCAACGCACCTGCCACCTTCTCGAGGCTTATGAGCTCGGTTTTCATGGAGTATCTTGACAAGTTCGTCGTGGTCTATCTGGATGAAATTCTAGTCTATTCTAGCTCAAAGGAAGAACATGAAGAACACCTTCGGTGTGTCCTAAACAAGCTTTGTGAGAACTGCCTTTATGCAAAGTTCTCAAAGTGTGAGTTCTGGCTACCACAAGTCACCTATCTTGGTCACGTCATCTCTGCTAAGGGCATTGCCGTCAACCCAGAAACTATTCGGACAATTGTTGAGTGGCTTCCACCCAAAAATGTCAAAGAAGTCCGGAGTTTCCTTGGTTTGGCTAGTTATTGTCGTCGCTTCGTTCAGAACTTCTCGAAGATTGCGAAGCCTCTTATTGATCTCCTCAAGAAAGGCAAGAAATACCTTTGGTCTCCTGCATGTCAAGCTAGCTTTGAGACACTCAAAGAGAAGATCACTTCCACACCAGTCTTGATTCCTCCAGATACATCAAAGCCTTTCCAGATCTTTTGTGACGCCTCATTGCAAGGATTGGGTGCGGTCCTCACACAAGAAAAACAAGTGGTTGCTTATGCCTCTCGTCAGTTGAAGATGCATGAGATCAACTATCCTACACATGACCTTGAACTCGCAGCAATTGTCCTTGCTTTGAAAGTATGGAGGCATTACTTGCTTGGGAACCGTTGTGAGTTCTTTTCTGATCACAAGAGTCTGAAGTACATCTTCACACAACCTAATCTCAACCTTCGTCAAAGGAGATGGATTGAAGCAATTAATGACTTTGATCTCACCATCAACTACACTCCTAGCAAAGCTAATGTCATGGCTGATGCTCTCAGCCGGAAAACTTATGTCAACAACCTCATGGTGGAAGAACAACAACCTCTCTTGTGCGAGGAATTCCGCCAGCTCAACCTTGAGATTGTGCCTCAAGGGTATCTTCTGAATCTTTTGGCAACCCCTGTCTTGGAAGAAAAGATTCGTGCTAGTCAGCAAGGTGATGCTTACACCAAAAACATCATATCCAATATTTAGCTGCCGAGGTATGAGTCCTTCCACGTCGATGATCAAGGAGCTCTATTCTTTGAACACCGGATGTTTGTTCCGAACCACCCAGGTTTGAGAGAGCAAGTTCTTAAGGAGGCGCATGATTCTGTTCTTTCTATCCATCCTGGAAGCACAAATATGTACATGGACTTGAAAACACAATATTGGTGGCCTGGGTTGAAACAATGTTGTGCCAAGTATGTCTCCGAGTGCGATGTCTGCCGCAGAGTTAAAGCTGTCCATCAGAAACCTTCCGGTCTTCTACAACCATTGAAGCCTCCGGAATGAAAATGGGAGAAAGTAGAGATGGACTTCATAACTGGGTTTCCAAGGTCGCAGAAAGGCAACAATGCAATCTTTGTTGTCATCGACAGGCTTTCTAAAGTGGCTCACTTCTTCCCCGTCAAGGAAACAATTTCGGCAATTCAGTTGGTTGAGCTCTATATCAACAGAATTGTCTCTCTCTATGGGGTTCCTCTTGAGATCAGCTCAGACTGTGGAAGCATCTTCACTTCCAAGTTCTGGGGAAGTTTCCAAAATGCTTTGGGAACAAAGTTGAACTTCATCACAGCTTACCACCCTCAGTCACAAGGGCAAGTTTGAAAGGATTAATCAGATTCTGGAAGATATGCTCCGTGCTTGCGTCATCTCTTTCGGCATGAAGTGGGAAGAATGCCTTCCTTATGCCGAGTTCTCTTACAACAATAGCTTCTAGAAGTGTCTAAAGATGGCACCATTTGAGGTTCTCTATGGCTGCAAATGCAGAACTCCGATTGGTTGGTCGGGCGTAGGTGAAAGAACATTATTTGGCCCTGACATTGTAACTCAAGCAGAGGAGAAGGTTCACGTCATTCTCGAAAACCTGAAGGTTGCTCAAAGTCGCTAGAAGAGCAACTACGACAGAAAGCACATGGACATGGAGTATGTCCCTGGTGATCTCGTTTACCTTCGTGTCACTCCGATGAGAGGCAGGCACCGGTTTGGTATCAAAGGGAAGCTTGCTCCTAGATACATCGGTCCTTTCAAAATTCGTGGAAGAAGAGGAGAAGTCGCTTATGCTCTTGAGCTCCCTGAAAAACTCAAGGTCCATGATTTTTTTCATATCTCTCAACTCAAGAAGTGCTTCAAGGATCCCGGCAGGACCATGTGCTTCAATCTCCAAGAAGATTTGTCTTATCAAGAACACCCCAGAAAAATCCTAGAAGTCGCAGAAAGAAAGACTCGCAACAAGTCTATCAAGTTCTGCAAGGTGTAGTGGTCGCACCATTCCGTTGATGAAGCCACTTGGGAACGCGAGGATGAGCTCCGTACCAAGTATCCTACCCTCTTCGTGTCTTCTTCTTCTTCCTAGAATCTCGGGGCGAGATTCTTGTTTAGTGGGGGAGAGTTGTAGCATCCCATCTGTTTAACATCTGTAATGGTACATGTTCTAATAATGAAATGCTACCTTCCTACATTTTGACCTTGCATCATCATTATATCATGCTCATGTCATCATGCCACATTGCATTTGAGCATCATATAAAACACTTCTATTTGGTTTTTAACCCATATGCATTTGTTGTCTATTAATTGTATTCGCTTCTTGATATATTGTATTTGGATCTTGATGAATTGCTAAATGCCCAAGTGGATATGGGGGCATCTCTTTTCTCAGATTCCACCATCCACTTTTACCACCAACACTTATTTTTCCTTCTTCACCTCCACCTTGCTAATCAAACATGAGTATTTTTATCTTCTTTTGGAATTTAACTCTAGCTCATGACAATTGGTATGGTTCTTTTCTTTTGTCTACATGCTCCCATACTTTGACACGTGTTGTTCTCACAACATTCCTATGGAAATCTCCCGGGTCACCTTTACATGTTATGTGGTAGTAGAAGCCATAATTATGTTTCAATTCATGGCTCTGTTTAATCGTCAGGTTATTTGACTTGATGGGGTCGTGTATTACCTAGTGGAACATACACACTATATAGACCTTACAATTCAAATGCTCTCATGATTAAATGAAACCCTGTTTTGGGAGGCTTGGTTTTCTTATGAAGCATAAATCCAATGAGTGATGTTGGAACTTTCTCTGTTTTGAGGCTAGTCTGTTTTCACAAACTTGGCAAAGTTTTATTCATGCAAGTCCATAAAACTCCTCTTCCTTCTCTCTTTGAAATCTTTTGAATCTTGGTGCCTAGAACTCCATATGCCCTAAACCTGCGATCCTTTTCCGATTCAAGTGCTGACCGTTGATTCAAACCTGGGAAGGATTTGTCCATTTCTGAGAACAACAACTGCATCAATTTACTTTTCCTTCTGAGCATCGGCTTGCAGCAGCAGATCGCCAGCAGCTGGGCCTTGCAGCCCAAACAGAGCAGCAACGCAACGGCAGGACCCCGCGCAGCAGCTGCTTCCTTCAGCCCGTGTACCCCTTCGATCAGCAAGCATGCTTCCACTTGCCTTCGTTCTTCTCTGCACGACGCCCATCCGGAGCTCTACCAGTCGTTGTCCACCAGATGAGCGGCTGAGCGCGCTTCCCTAGGGCTATTTCGAGGTCCTAGGTGACGTCCCCTCAAGCCCTAACCCCTGTATCCTTGTAGCACCGCCGCCCTTGTCTCCCCTTCTTTTCTCCACCTGCCGAGAGAGACCAAGAGGGAGGAGTGGAGGTGAAGCAGCGCCATGGCTGTTGCCGGGCCACCTGAGCTCGGGAATTGAACCGTGCTGTCGCCCGCGTCCTCTACGCAGGAGAACCGGAGCCGAAGCCTTCTGGAACACCGGGAATTGGAAGTTCTGCTGCGCTCCTCCTCGTCGCCATCTCTGTCTGCGCGCCGCACCTCGAGCTCTGTAGCTTCGTCCCGACTTCCCTGCCTTGTCCTCGTCATAAGAGACCCCCGGTGAGCTCCCCATCCCATTCCACCTCTCCTCCATCGTCCTTAGGTTCTACAGTCGTTGCCCTGCGTCACAAGACGCCGCTCCAAGCCGTCCGGCCAAGCAGTGTACGAAAACCACGTACCAGCCCCTGATCATCTCGTCGGTGTCGTCCCTGTGTCGCTCTACTTCAGATACAGCGAGAACAAAAGTTGTAGACGGTCATCCCCTCTTTCCAACGAGCTATAGCACGACCAAAACCATCATCTAAATCCATCAAAAATCATCTCGAAAGTTAGGCAAATCTCTCTGTCGTTTACTTGACAAAATTCAGTCCACAGCTGCAGATATACTCGCTGTTCCTTTCCAGTTTTCAAGTTTGTCTCTCTAACGTCGGAAATCTTGCCCAAATCCTTCTTCTGTATCTCTCGCGAAAGATGAAGAAAAACACTGGAAAACTTCATCAGTTTTTGACATCTTTATACCTCTGTCCCCGGTGATCCAGAGAGCGCCACCATCGGCCTATGGCTAAAATTTTTGTGTTTAATCACAGACGGATATACCATCTAGCCTTGGGTTCAAACGTCACCCAAAACCGAGCTGTGTAACACCAGCTATCATCCCCGCAAGTTCGCTTCAGCTTGGAGTTCGACGGTATCGAACTTCAGATATATCTGAAGCTGTTCAAGACTCGCCGTGCTGGGTCCTTAAGAAAAATCGCGGCCCATCTAGTAACAACAAACCGCCAGCAGCTTAGTTGGTAGAGCCCATATATTCTCCTTTGTGAGGTCCTAGGTTCGAATCACAACAGATGCAATTTTGGACCAACCTTTTGTATGTTTGTTCCCCGTACCACTGACATCCTAACCCCACCTATGTACCAAATGAAATAAAGGTTTTAAAATGAATAAATCATAACTCTTAATTGGTTAATCCAAATCATATTTGTTATATATGTTTTTGAATTAGAAAATATGAGGATTTCAAATATGCCATCCAAAATAATGTTTAACTAATTTAAATTTTCGAGATGATTAAATTTGCAATAAATGCCTGTATCTTTATAAATTAATAACTTTAATTCTGTAATTCCAAATTTGACAAATAATATATCTAAATCGATCAGCGCGATGAGCCTGTTCTGTTTATGCATTCTATGACATGAAATGAAGCATGCATCATGTAAATATTAATTATACAGCAATGTTTATGGGAGCAAAACATGACTAAAACCCTAATAAAATGCTTTATTCTTGTACCCCACACCTCACCCATGCCATGCTTTGCTATGCCATGTAAATTGTGCATCATTCATCATGGAATGCTTGGTTGCTTGTCGCATTTTATTCATATGCTTGCGCACTTTATTTATTTTGGCCTTGTTTGTTTGGTTCTTTTCGAATAGACGCCGAGTAGGAGAATTATCAGGAATCCCAGGAGTACTACCTAGATCCATCTCTCGCTTCAACTGAGCTACCAGGCAAGTACTACCACATGCTTGCATACATATAATACCTATTGCCTCTATCTTATTCTTGCATCATGGAGTTGCAATTGCATTAAATTGAATCCCAAGTACTGCATAGCCTTTAACTTTAAACCCCACTGAGCTTGTTCCTCCATCCCATGAGCCACTACTACTGGAGTTGTTTGAGCCATGCGAGTCGTAGAACAACATGTGTAGGGTATGTGAGTGTCTGATGGATAACGAGGTACCTAAACAACTTAACCTGAGTAGTAATGGGATAACTAATGAAAGAGGCACCGGTGGGCAATATCTATTATTTGGTTTTTATGTCCACTTGTGTCCCGTAGGACCCCGAGTACTTGATACTTGTTCCTTGACAATCGCACTATCCGCATGTGGGACCATGAACCCCCTTAGCCAGAGCTTGATTCATTTCTTATTTCTTGGGGCCACAAACTAGTTTGGGGCTTTATTACTATCATGTACCTATGCTATGCTTTACTATTTTATTTACGATTGTGCGTGGAGCACCTATACTGTTTTGGATCGTGACACGTTTTCGCTCTATAGACAAGCCCAGTCACACTTTTGGGTTCCCAGTCGTTTACCGTGGTCCACACAAACCCTAGGTCCGTCTCGGAGCCGGCCAACTTCGTCGCGGGTAGCTTAGTGGGGTGGCCCCCTAGAATATTTTATGAATCCTGTGATTGCTTTGTCGTGAAAGCCTCGTTGGGTTTTGATTTGCTTTTTCCGAGGTTGATCCTGCGTGTGTTGCTATTTGTGCACCCCTGCAGGGTAAATCTTTCTGAAAGCCGTGTTCGCGGTTATGGACGACTTGGAGCACAGTTTCTCGATCATAGACAAGCATAACTAAAGTACCGTCTTTAATTTGACTAAATATCTGACTAGCAATTAGTGCAATATTCATGGAATGATTAATAAAATTGCCAACGGATGGGTTGTTCGTCCGCTTTCTCGTTGGTAAGCGAGAAGGAGGATGGATCTGTTACTTTATACTGTTATAACTATTGTTTCTAATTAATGGACATCCATCTATCATTGGTTAGGAGGATGGTTAGCGAGTATCTCTAGACTTGTTAGTTATTATCTTTTGCTGCAATTGCGTCACCCCAGGTATATGTCCCCTTTAGAGGCATAAAGACTTGCTGAGTACCCCTAGGGTCTCACACGATAAATTGTTTGATTTAGATGAAAAGGTGTATTCGCAAGATGGATACTGGGTGGAGGAAACAGATGATGTTGGCAATGATCACTCGGTGTAGTGATTCCGGGGATGGGGATCCGTGAGATCTGTGGGCGGGATGTGCTTAATTATGTGGCATCTTATGCCGATTTGCTTCTTATCCGTACTCGGATCATGTTTTCCGTTTCTGCTTGATACTCTGATGATTGATGTATGATGAGCTATCCTAAACTATTATCTCTATATAGGATATTTGGATCTTGCCGTATGGCGTTGCAATATTTCTATTTCTTTTAGATGGTATGGCTCTGAGAACTGTTGTAAGGTAGCTTGCATACATACTCACTTGTGTATGTATTTGATCTCTTTTCCTGTCGACTACGCCGCTCGCTCTTGTCCTGGTGTTCTTGGAAGTGCATAGGGCGGTCGACGGGCCTACACGTGGGTGGCCCTGGGCTCCCGCTGTAGAATCCCTTATCCACTTTTGGTTCATCCAGGCTTGAACTTAGAGTGTAGGGTCCGAGGTAGTTACAATCCCCAAGCTTGAGCTTTAGTCCATCCTTCATCTCATTACTCATTCCTTCCATACACCTGGAATTTTTCCTTCATACAAAACTTCACACAATCTTTATTAGCAACATTAGTGCACTCAAGATAAATAAGTCTTAAGATTCAGTTCTAACACCAAATAAAATTTCATTAGAACACTAGCTACTGTATCACTTCCCTCAAAAAGCTCAATTCCCCAAAAGAACTCAAAAAGGAACCAACAAGAAGCAAATGCAGAAAATAGAAGAAATCTGTCAAAACAGACCAGCAGGTAAAGACGAATTTTTTCGAAGACTTTCTGTTGCTCAAATCAAAAAGTGTTGAACTAACGAAAGTTAGATAACAACCTGGGGCAGAATGACAAAAATTCACGCCTCAAAAAGACGTTCAGAGATTTTACACAAATTTTTACGGTGAAGCACAAAAATCTGTTTCGGGACAGCAACTTTCCCAATCATTACTTCTCTCTCATTAGAGGGTACTCTTGGCACAAAAAGCAAATAAAAAGGATAAGGAGCAATTATTACAGAGTTAATAAGTTCTAAGACTCATCTAAAACTTTTGGGTTATCTCCCAATAAGTACTTTTCTTTAACGCCTTTAAGTTAGGCACAAGAAGCAAGAAATAATCAAGTGTTCTCAAATGAAGAAGCATTAAGACCAAATTTTGGTTTCATAGGAGAAGCAAAAGAAATCGTCTCTCTCTTCTTAGGGAAGTGTTCTATATCTTTCTTGAGTGGGAGTTGATATTTAATGGTGCCTTCTTTCATATCAATGATGGCACCAACAGTTATAAGAAAAGGTCTTCCCAAAGTAATAGGACAAGAAGCATTGTATTCAACATCCAAAACATAGAAATCAACGGGGACATAGGCATTGTTAACCATAATAAGAACATAATTAAGACTCCCCATGAGTTTCTTTTTAGCATTATCATCAAGTGGGACATTCAAATAACAATCTTCAAGTGGAGGCAAATCAAGCATATCATAAATCCTTCTAGGCATAATAGAAACACTACTATCAAGATCACATAAAGCTTTGAAATCAGAGTCATTCACTTTCATATTAATGATGGGTTCTCAACCATCTTCTTGTTTTATAGGAATAGAAGCTTTATGTTTCATCTTTTCTTCTTTAATCTTTATGAGAGCATCAATAATGTGTTTTGTAAAGGCCATGTTCATAGCACTAGCATTAGGACTTTTAGCAAGCTTTTGTCGGAACGTAATAACTTCAGAGATGTTGCAACCATCAAGATCAAAATCAAATTTATCATCTAAAGTAGTAGAACTATTAATAGCCTCAACACTAGTGGTGGTAATAGTAGAAACACTAATGTTTCTAGCAATTTCATTTTCTCTTTCCCACTTAGCATGTAATTCAGCTAATAGTCTAACATTTTCATCAATTCTTACTTTTATAGCATTAGTAGCTGCAAAGGGATTATCATTAGTTTCAGGTTTAGCAGCCATTTTATTCAAAGAAGATTGAGCTTTAGCCAAAGATGTTATATTTCTTTCAGTATTAGAGAGTTTTTCCTCAATAGTTTTATTGAAAGCAGTTTGTTTACTAATAAAGTCCTTAAGCATAACTTCAAGTTCAGAGGGAGAACTCCTATTATTATTGTAGGAATTTCCATAAGCATTACCATTGTTGGGAGGATATGGCTTATAATTGTTGTTACCAAAATTACTCCTATAAGCATTATTGCCAAAGTTGTTGTTTCTTATGAAGTTCACATCAAATTGCTCTTCTTGAGCAACCAAAGAAGCCAAACGAACATTATTTGGATCAATATGGGCTTTCCCATTAACAAGCATAGACATAATAATATCAATCTTATCACTCAAGGAGGAGGTTTCCTCAACACAATTTACCTTCCTACCTTGTGGAGCTCTCTCAGTATGCCATTTAGAATAATTAACCATCATATTGTCCAGAAGTTTTGTTGCAGCACCAAAAGTGATGGTCATAAAGGTACCTCCAGCAGCAGAATACAATAGGTTCCTTGAAGAATAATTCAAGCTTGCATAAAAAGTTAGGATGATCATCCAAGCAGTCAGTCCATGAGTGGGACAATTCTTTACCAAAGATTTCATTGTTTCCCTAGCTTGAGCAACATGTTTGTTATCAAGTTGTTTAAACTTCATTATTTCACTTCTCATAGATATAATCTTAGCAGGAGGATAGTACTTTCCAATGAAAGCATCTTTGCATGTAGTCCAAGAATCAATACCATTCCTAGTTAAGGAATTCAACCATTCTTTAGCTTTTCCTCTCAAAGGGAAAGGAAACAATTTCAGTTTAATAATATCACCATCTATATCCCTATGCTTTTTCATTTCACAAAGTTGAACAAAGTTATTTAGATGGGAAGCAGCATCTTCATTACCAATACCAGAAAATTGTTCTCTCATAATAAGATTGAGCAAAGCAGGTTTTATCTCAAAGAAAGTATCTTCAGGCACGGGTGGAGCAATAGGTGTGCTCATAAAATCATTGTTGTTGGTGCTAGTGAAGTCACACAAATTAGTGTTTTCAAGAGTAGTCATTTTTTGTGTTTTCAAATAAGAAAGCAAACTAGTAAAACTAATTTTTGTGTTTTTGATAAGAAAGCAAGCAAACAAAACAAAAAGAAACCAAGCAAAACAAAAATAACAAAGTAAAGAGATTGGTAATGAGGGACTCCCCTTGTGAAGATGTCCTTGACTCCCCACGGTCGGCGCCAACATGCAGAATTACAAATAGATGATCTTGATCATGAACGGAGCTCACAAGATCTAGACATGAAAGCACAAAGGAGGAGAACCAGCCATCTAGCTACTACGTGGATTCGAAGTCTAAGGATGAACTACTCACGCATCACACCGGAGGCTTGCATGGTGATGAAGAAGGCCTTCAGGGTGAATTCCCCTCTCCGGCAGGGTGCTGGGAAGAGCTTTAGATCCCTCCCGATCTAGGGATGGAGATGACGGCGGCTACAGACTCTTTCGTGGATTTTTTATCGGGTACTTGGGGTTTTCGTCCCGAGGGCAATATATAGGCGGAAGGGGAGGCCGAGGGGGTTCTAGGGGCCACCACACCACCCCCTGGCGCGGGCCAAGCCTAGCCGCGCGGCCAGGTGGTGTGTCCGGCCTCTGGCCCCACTCCGTCTCGTATTCTGGCATCTGATGACTTTCGGAAAAAATAGGCACTTTGGCTTTTGTCCTGTCCAATTCCGAGAATATTCATTTTCTGACTTTCCTGGAACCAAAAACAGCAGAAAACAGGCAACTGGCACTGTGGCTCTTGTTAATAGGTTAGTCCAAAAATCATATGAAAAGTACTCCAAAGTTGGAACAAAACACAAGAAAGTGGATAAAACCAAGCATGGAACATCAAAAATTATAGATACATTTGCAATGTATCAGGCAGCAGCGAAGAGAAGTTGAACGCGGTTCCATATCAGAGCAAAGTTATGATGGGTTTCTGACACGAGGTACTCCTACGGCCTTACAGTGTACTACACTATGCTGGTACTAGTAAATTTCAAGACCTATGCATGCAAAACAAATTGTGTGTTTTCTCTCTCTTTCACTGCCTCTGACCATCCATCCTCCCTCTCTCCTACCCTTTCCCCTCGTGCACCGGCCCGGCTGATCTCTACCTCGTCGACAGCATGGTGTTGTGCACGTGTGGCTTTATACGGCGGCTTTGTGTCTCTAGCGTGTTCGGCAGCCGCGTTGGTGTGGAGTAGGGATGTGGAGTACATAGGAAGGAAACCACTTTGTTCTTTGGCGGCAAAAAAATTCAAACTTTTCCGGTTTTCGAAATTTTCACTTGCTTCCCAAACATCTAGAGAGAAGGTTACTCAAAAGATCGGCCATTCGCAGTACTTCTCATCTTATCTTTAACTTGTCTCATCTCTTACAATACCATACAACTGTATAGTGTACGGATAACTTCGAACATTGACCGTTGGATCAAGACCGACAAATCCAAACATTCCTAACCATTGGATCTTCTTTTCCATTCTTAGCATCTACAAAGATTCTACTGATAGTCTTTAGCACGATGAACGCTAGTATGCGCAAACCTCAAAACACACACTTCATTGTTCAGTTTCAGGGTCCTTGTGCTAAATGCATGGACTTGGGTGCAATTATCATTTTTATGAGGTCCTTGATGTAACTTGTACTTCCACCGACTGTGTTAACTCTCAAGCACCTCGCTCCTACGAGACCTACCATAGTTAAAAGAAAATGCAACCGCCCCAATTATCAAACAAACTAGACCACAGTTTCGTATCCATAATACCCAAGTTTTTAGTACTAGGATTTTTCAAGCTTCCTAGTTAACTTTGCACACTTCAGTGACTTCTTGTCAATTAACGAAATTTGGTCAAACTTGAGCTACAAGTAAGCGCGATAGATTGCTCTTGAATTAAATGTATTTTCGGAGGTAGATGGGTGCATCTTCTTGTAGTAAACAATGTCGTCAGTGTGAGTTTCCAACTATCAGGAAATAAAATTCTCAGTTTTCCGAGTGATGACGAGATGGTTCTTTTCCGTAAAGAAAGATCGAAGCAAAATATGGATCTCAATGCCATAAGCCAAGCTTCTAGACATATTAAGTGGTCCAACATGTTTTACTTACGATTCCCATATTTTTTTGAGTTTTCAAACTCCCTAGCTAATTAACTCCCTGCAGGGGTTTGTACACTTTATCCATATGACCTGGTCGACCCGCTCGTACTGTGACACGCATTTTGAGTCATGATATGGAGAAGTCCAAGAAGAGACAATTCGGGAAGTATTTCCCCAAGAACATCCATGCACCATACCAACCTACCACAATGCACTACATCTCTAGATACGAAGAGATCGGTTCACCACGACCTACTAAGTCTATCCAGCCACCCATAACTCACTAGGATGTGGCTGTACACGTAAGCTACCAAACAAAGACACTAATCACTTCTCTGGAACCTGGGTGGCCATCCACAGGTGAACTACTCAGGTAAACGATAGACATGGGCCTGGCATTCACGAACCAATCATTTACCAATTCCACCCAGCAAGTTCATTAATTAAGTTGTTTTAGTTGAACAAAACATATACAATTCCATAGCATGATGTAGACCCTTCCCTGTCTAGATAGCATGGCTAAGCACAACTAGCATACGACGTCTCAACTACAAGTGACTCCTACCACTTGTTGCAATCGCAGACATTGCACTCCTCACAATATATTGATCAAACAAATGCATACAACATAAACAACCATAAACAAGTGCACAAATGCATGTGATGAGGGTTTAACTCGTCAATACCCATTGTTATGGACTTGGGTTTTGGAGAAGGAGGGAGCGCTGGAGCATTCAGTCGGCTAGCAAACAAGCACATAGGGACGCAAGTTTTACCCAGGTTCAGGCCTTGTAGAAGTCCCTCCTCCTGCTTGTCTTCTCTTGGAATTAACGAAGGAATCGAAGATTACAGGGGCGCATAGATGCAATCTGGCGAGAGTTGTGGAAACTAGGGTTGCGTGTGTCCTCCTCGCCACCCCCTCCTAGCCTTTATATAGATAGGCTAGGTCTCAGGTAGCAGGTCGAGTTGGTTACAGATTTAGGGTTTTCCATTTTAACTTTCTAACTTATGCTTCTTCTTGTCACGCAAACAATCGAGAGTCCATGGGCCACTCGAATTCTCCACTGGGCCTTGGCAACTCCATGGGCTTCTACCATATATGGACCGTATAAACCAAACTCGAGTACCTGTAGGGTATACCCATGTCAGTAGCCCCCGAGTGTCCAGTGGAATCGTCGATTCGACTAGGGACTCTATGAAGTCTTTCGAGTGCAAGACTGAGCATTTTCTGAGTGTTTTGTTTACGTCATAGGGATTGTTAATATACACACCTGATTGATCCGATGTATCGGTATCAGTTAACTGCCTTAGGGCAAAACACCACAATCTACTCAAACTCGAGTCCCCGGACTCGAATTCGAAAAAGTGCTGGTGTAATTCGACTCAGGCCACAGAGGTCTTAAAGGAGTCGAATTCAGTGTATAAGTGTGAGCACTCGACGCGTCCGTCAAGGAATGTTCATCGCACCTACAGGCACGGATATGTTTTTTGTAGTGCGCAGCAGATGCGGTGCCAGGCCTTATTCAGGTCTTATCTTCACGCTGTAAGCGCGGCATCCGAATTTTTGTCATCGCAAAGATGATTCGGGTGGCCTAGGAGATGTAATCTCTTTGTAGGGAAAATACGAGGTGGAGTCGCCATCGCCTTCGAGTGTGAATGTTATCAACACACAGTATGATGTATAAATAATCATAGGGTGCGCGACCAGCGCTCCCTATGGGAGTAGCCCCTGAGTGCATGCTTGATTCGAAGACTCAAGCAGGGACTAAAGACTTTTTGTGACTGCTATCGTCTTTTGTTGCTTGTTTCAGTCGAATTTTCTTCCGGCGCTCCCTATGGGAGTAACCCATAATTCACAATCGAATCGTAGAATCGAGTGGTGGGTATGTCTTGAATGTTCATACACCTGCATAAAGATAAATCAGAGGGTGCACGACCAGCGCTCCCTATGGGAGTAGCCCCCGAGTGCTTGGTTGAGTCGGAGACTCGAGCAGGGACTAAAGTAGTCGAAATCTTCTCATGCTAAAAATCAATGACATCAGTGCTGATGATGTGATGACCTCGGTTGCCCGTGTGAGCGATTTTGACAAGACGTGACAAGCGGTGGGTCCCACTTTCTGACTTCGATATGACCGGGCGTGCGTAATCTTCTGTTTTAACCGCGTCTCCTCGATTTCCGCGCGTAATGGGAATAGTGGGGGGACGGTTCGTGCTTCAGCTTCGCCACGTGTCGATGGTGATGTGTGCAACGTGTGTAGTAGGGTTTCTGCTGTCCATTGGATGGTTTCTGCGAGGAGGTTAAGTAGCAACACAACTGCGGTAATTTCCCCATATGTCTCCTTTGTTCTTGCCTCCATTGCTATTGTTGCTGCTCTCTGCTTCCTTGAGCACTTTCTCGTGGCGGCGCTGGACCAACTCCGTATCTTCCCCAGCTACTTCCTCCGTTCTCACCGCCATCGGAAGATGGGCAAGAAGAAGGGAGGCGCCGCTGCTGGGTCTACTGCCGCCATTGCCACCACCAAGAAGAAGGGCGGTTCCACCACTTTGGGCACTAGGGTCGCCGGTGCTGGGAAGAAGAAGGGCGTGGGAACCCACGTCGCCAACGGTGCTTGGCGTGCGTCCATCATCAAGCCTGCCGAGATGCATCTTCATCATCGAGATGGAGTTCTTCCCTCTGTGGAAGACAACTCACGAGTGCCTGGCGAGAAGGTAATTCCTTGTCCTCCTCCTGGTTTCCAGGTGATGTTCCTTGCGTTCATCATCAGCGGTCTTTCTTTGTGCCTGCATCCTTTCTTCACGGGCTGTAGCATCCCAATTGTCTAACAATTGCAATGCTACTAGCCTAGTCTAGATATATGGCTACTTCAAATATATAATTGTTGCATCATAATTATATCATGCTCATGTCATCATGCCACCTTGCATTTGAGCATCATATAAAACCCTTTTCATTTGGTTCTTTTCTCATATGCATTGTTAATTGTATTGCTTCTTGATATTGTATTTGGGTCTTGATATATTGTTTAAATGCCCAAGTTGAGTTGGGGGCATATCTCTTTTTAACTCCACCACCTTTTTCTTTCACCACCTTATAATTCCACCATCCAACTAAATATGAGCATGGCATTTATTGAGTTTACCTCTAGCTCATGTGGGTTGGGATGGATCCAATTCTATTCCACATGCTCTCATCTTAGCATCATGTTGTTTTCACAATATTGAAACATGAGAGCCACATGGCCACCTTTGCATGCCTTGTGAGTGGAACCTTTTCCTAGCTTCCATATGTGGGTCTTTGGGGTTAACATCATGTTGGGATATTTTTGTGGGCTATTAAATACCTAGTGGCATATACACACTAGCAAAGCCCCAAATATAATCCAATGTGATCATCTCCATATGCTCCACATGGAATTCTTTCTAAATTCCTTTGCTTGGGCCTTACTCCAATTTTGGGAATGCATAATAATAATGCCATGTATTAATATTGTTTTCACAAGAATCAACATGGCATTACATATTTGCATGGGCCATGCAAGCACCACCTTCTTGCTTGTTCAAGTGTGGAGCATGCAAGCTCCTTAGGCCCTAATCCATCACCCCTCTCTCTCGGCCTCTCTCCTCTCTATCACCCTAACCACCCCATGATCTACCCCTCTCTCCTAACCCTAGTCACCCCCGAGGCCACCTCTCTTTTCTCTAGACCTAGCTAACCCGAGCCCTATATAACCTAACCCCTAAGTACACCGAGCTCCCTCCACACTTGGTCCCTCTCCGCCTCTCTCAGCTACAGGACAAGAAGGAGAGAGAGGAGAGAAAAGATCTAGACCGAGCCCCCTCTCCTCACCTTTTTCCTAGCTACCACCACCAAACCCATATGCCTCCCTCCTCTCTCCCTATCTCCCCAACCACCCCAGCGCACCATGGCCACCTCAGATCAGATCTGGAGGCTCCCAGGTCCTCTCCACCCTTCCTCCTTCTTCCCCTTCCCCACCATGATCACCACCATGCCCCCAAAACCCTAGCTTCGGCCTTGTTCTCGATCTGCGCGACCAGTTGCTCTCCGAGGCCACCAGGAGCACCAGGAGGCTCCCCTGCATCCTCTTCGTCGACCAGCACCAGAGGGAGCGGCTGGGAAGCCCCAGAGCGCCGTCGCCGTCGCCATGGCCGGCAGGAACCGAAGCTCCCCGTCGCGAGCCCAACGCCGGATCTCCTCCACCTCCGCACGAACCATCACCACCGACGAGCCCCTGGTGAGCCCCGCTACCTCCCGGACATGCCCCCCTTCCCTCTAGTGCACCGTAGCGCCGCCACCTTCCGTCGAGCACCTTGCGCGCACGCACGGCCGCTCGCCGCGCGCGGACGAACGACAGCAGCAGCAGCCGCAGCAGCCCCGTCCGCCTCTGTTCCTCGTCGAAGCCCGGCCAGCACAGCCCTCCCCCGTAGTTGCGCCCTGAACGAATCTTGTAGCCGGTAGCGCCCTCTCCATCTTTGGTTTTTGCGGCGTGGCGAGAATCGCCGTGGAACGCTCGCCATCGTCGCCGGAAGTCGTCGGTTTCGCGCCGCCGGCAGCGCGCGTCTGTCAGCAGACAGCAGCAGCCGCTGCGTGCTTTTGCGCTTAGCCCCCTGCAAGATCTCCCGCCTAAACCCGCAGCCCGCGCCCCCACCTGCCAGTCTCGGCGTGCTCTTTGCAAGAAGACCCCCGGGAAACCAGACCACCACAGACCAGTCCCTCCGCGCAGCCTCGGACCGCCCACGTGTCGCCTCCCCGCTGGGTGACGCGCGCGCGTGACCCCGCAGCCTTTGGGCCCGCATGTCATCCGCATGGGCTAGCCAAAAGCTTTTTAGCGGATCGCCAAGTCAGCGTTGGCCCCACCCATCAGTGACCATGACTAGGTCTGTCTGTGTGTAAAAACACATTTCTGTAATCTGTTTTAAATTCAAATCTTTTTCTAATTATTTCAAATTCAAATTTAATTCTGTTTTAAATAACTTTCCAAATATTAATCCAAATAATGCAAATAATATATGTTTTGAAATCAGAAAAATGTGAGGATTTCAAATATCCAATCCAAAATATATTTTGAACACTTAAATTTCCAAGTTTACTTAAATTACAATAAATGCCCCTTTTTCTTAAATAATTAATAACTTTTGATTTATAAATCCAAATTTAACAAATAATATGTCTAAAATGATTAGCTCGACGAGACCTTTCTGTTTATGCATTCCATGGTTTGATTTGAAGCATGCATCATATAAATATGTTGTGGACAGCAACTTAATTATGAGTAAATTGGGGCCAAAACTAAATAAAATGGTTTATTCTTGTGTTCCACACCTCACCCATGCCTTGCTACTTATTTGCCATGCAAATTGTGCATCATTCATCATGGCATGATTGTTTGCTTGACGCATTTATTCATATGCTTGTGCTCTTTATTCATGTTGGCCCTTGTTTGTTTGGTTCTTCTTCGAATAGACGCTGAGCAGGGGATATATCAAGAGAACCAGGAGCACTACCCAGATCCATTCCTTGCTTCAACTGAGCTGCCAGGCAAGCACTACCACATGCTTGCATACATACAGTACCTATTGCCTCTATCTTATTCTTGCATCATTGAGTCGCGATTGCATTAAATTGAATCCCAAGTATTGCATAGCCTTTATTTTTAAACCCCACCGAAGCTTGTTCCTCCACCCCATGAGCCATTACTACAGGAGTTGTTTGAGCCATGCGAGTCGTAGAACAGCATGTGTAGGGTATGTGAGTGTCGATGGATAACGAGGTACCTAAACAACTTAACCAGTAGTAATGGGATAACTAATGAAAGTGGCATCGGTGAGCCATATTCGCTATTTGGTTTTCAGCTCACTTGTGTCCCGTAAGACCCCGAGTACTTGATTCCTGTTCCAAGAATATTCGCGCTTATCCACATCCGGAGGCTTATGGACCCCCAGGCCGAGCTTGATTCATTCTTATTTCTTGGGGCCACAACTAGTTTGAGGTTTTATTTACTATCATGTACCTATGCCATGCTTTCTGCTTTATTTACGATTGTGTGAGGAGCACGCTGTCTCGTTTAGGAAGCGGAGTGTTTCGCAGTATCGACATCCCAGCTTTTGGGATCTGTCCGTTACAGCCATTGGCGCAAACCTTGAGTCCGTCTCGAGTCACTAACTCCGTTGGGTAGCTTAATAGGTGGCCCCTGAAATATTTCAATCCTGTAATTGCTTTGTCGTGGTCTCGTTGGGTTTTGATTTGGTTTTCGAGGCATATCGAGTGTGTGTTGTTATTTGTGCACCCTGCGGTAAAACTTTCTGAAAGCCGTGTCCGCGGTTATGGACGACTTGGAGCACAGTTTCTCGATCATAGACAAGAATAACTAAAGTACCGCTTTTAATTTGACTAGACTAGGAACCTGACTAGTAAATAGTGCAATACTCACGGAATGGATAATAAACTGCCAACGGATGGGGGGTTGTTCGTCCGCTTCCTCGTCGGTAAGCGAGGAGGAGGATGGATCTGTTAAGATTACCTTTATAACTGTTATAACTGTTGTTCTTAATTCACGGACATCCGTCTATCTCTGGTTAGGCGGATGGTTAGCGAGTATCTATAGAATTGCTAGGGTTTATCTTATGCTGCAATTGCGTCACCCCAGGTTGTGTCCCCTTTAGAGGCATAAAGACTTGCTGAGTACCCCTAGGGTCTCACACGATAAATTATTGGTTCAGATGAACAGGTACACTCGCAAGATGGATCTTTGGGTGTAAGAGACGGACGATGTGGGCAACGATCATTCGGTGTAGAGATTCCGGGAACGGGGATCCGTGAGATCTGTGGGCGGGATGTGCTTATTTATGGGGCATCTTATGCCGATTTGCTTCTTATCCGTACTCGGACTTTGTCTTCCGCTTCCGCTTGATGCTCTGTTGACTGATGTATGAGGAGATATCCTAAACTATTATATCTATCTAGGATATTTGGATCTTGCCGTATGGCGTTGCTATATTTCCTTTCTTTTAGATGGAATGGCTCTGATGTACTATTGTATGGTGGCTTGCATACATACTCATTTGTGTATGTAGTTGATCCCTTCGCTTTGCCGATTCGCGCCCGTTCTTGTCCCGATGTTTGGAAATGGTTGGGACGGCCGAAAGGTCTACCTGTGAGTGGCATTTGGGCCCCACCGTACTATTTCAACCATTTCCGTTTATCCAGGCTTGTAACTAGGAGCGTAATTCACCGAGGTAGTTACACGGGCCTCCTTTGCTTCTATGGGATCCAGCTGCATCAGCTATCCCCAAATTCTATTCTCCACATCTCCTGCTTCATTACCCTTTGCGAGTGCTAGCTCGGAGTCGAGCCGCACTTTGCCCTCTTTAAGAGCTTTTTAAGATGAAACGCCAATCGGTGTCCGGTTCGGTAGTCTACAATGTAGGAGGCTGCGGAATCCACGTCGACTCTTCCGCCACTTTCTTCGATATCAAGCTTACTGTGTCCGTCCAAGGGTGGAGAGACAAGTGATTTTACATCCGCGACCAGAAGGCTGACGGAGAGCACTACGGACTCACGCCCTTCAATCTCGCAACGCTATGCAAGAGGAGGTGCGAGTCCGAGGAAATGGAGGTGATGTATAAGCGCGTCTGCGACCTCGAGAGTCGCATAGGCAAAGAAGAGGGTGGCGCCACCCTCATTCGCACATGGTTACGCCGTCATGTCCAGCCTCTGTAGGCCAGAGTCCACCCCATGTTCCGCTGGGCTGGTGCGAACGATGCCACTCGCGTATTTGTTGATGGCATTTCCGCGGGTGAGGTTGATAAGAGTGTGCGATTGGTGACCAAATACACCGCCAAGGAGGTTCTCCTAGCCGAACCAGTCGTGCCTCCTTTCGACGCCTCAAACCCTCCTCCTAAGGTAGATTTGTATGATGAAGTAGCTTTCATTTTCGGTTGCCTTTTATGATGCTGTGATATGTAATATTGTATCTTCTGAATGTAGGACTGGTAGCTGTCTCCCAATTTGCCCCCTCGTCCTGAAGGGGTTATCCCTCACGAGGTGCATGAAGAGGACGAGTCGGAGTCGACCGTCCCAATCGAAGAGGAGGAGGGAGCCCCCGAGTCCAGCGACCCGGACACTCGCAAGCGTTCCCGCGGCAAGGACTCGGATGCCTCGTCACTGACGATGCCAGAAGGCCCTTCTGTTGTTGCAGAGGAGCCAATCTATGCCGTTCCTGTGTACACCATGGCTCCTCCTGCCCGGAAGAAGCTGCGACTATCAAAGGAGTCGTTGGAGTCGGAGGAGCAATCCTTCGACCTTGATAGATTTGACTGATGTGTTCCCAACTTTGCCTTGGTTTTTTGGAATTGTGTTCCCTGAGATTTTTGCTGGATGTGTTTTGTGTAGTCCAGCGGCGTCGTCATCTTCTGGTGACGTCCAATTTGTGAAGGAATCCGGAGTCGTAGACTCCAAGGCCAAGGAAGTGGCCGAACGATCGTCCTCTCCTCCATTGGCAGCCCACTCCAGGCATAACTCATCGAGTTCCCCGCATGCTGGGGGACACCAGGTGGTTGCCCAGATGACTTTGCAACAATCATCATCGGAGTCTCTATAGGACCATGGAAGTATCTCTTTGTTGTTTTGTCAGTCAGATATATACTTGGTGCTGTTGCTGAACTTTGTTTTCTTCTAATGCAGCTCATCATGAAGGAAGCTGCCCGCCTAGCGGAGCAAGTCCTGGACATGGGTCGGCAGCATGCACGGCTGGACAATTGCCATCACGTTGTTGAAGGTTAGTCTTGCCTTTGTGTTTGTCTTGGTGAAGCTTCTAGGTTCAATTGATGATACGTCATGTTCTTTGCAGTTGAGCATAACGAACTTCCGCGTCATGCTGCTTCTCTCAAAAAGGCTCTTGCCGCGACGGCGAAGAGTCGCGACGAAGCAATCGCGGCCCTGGAGGAGTCGCAAAAGCACGGGGAGAACTTGCGAAAGCGCGAAGAGTACTTGCGTTCCTCCAATGCCGAGAGGGAGAAGTTGCTCAAGGAGCAGCTTTTCTCGATTGCCAAGTCCCTCTCAGGTACTCTTTCAGCTGAATTTTCCTTGTTTCTTGCTTCGGCATCGTGTTATCGTGCTAACACTTTGCTGTATGTAGATGTTGGCAGCCTGAGCTTTGATGCCCAGGCCCTTCGTCGCGATGATGCATTGGTTGGTGTTGTCGCCGCAGTCGAAGACCGCAATGCTTCTCTTCAGGGGACGTTGACGAAGGACAAGGGTGTGCTCAGTCGCATACGCAGGGATCTAACTCCCAAGGCTGAGCTGCTTGACAATCTTGAGGACCTGGTGGAATCCCTTGTTGGGGGTATTCCCATGGACTTTAGGAACTCCCGGCGGTATGTTGGCACCACCATGGCACTCGCGATGGTCCAAGCCCATGGCGTGGAGGTGGATCCCGCCGCGATTTCCAAGGCGATGCCCGTCGGTGCAGATGGCCAACAGGTAGTGTTTGCTCCCTTCGCTACTGGCTGTGGTAAATATGGGCCACAACTCATCAACACAGTCGCCAAATACTCTAAGGAGTTACAGCGAGCGAAAAATGCGACGAAGGCTACGGCATCAGGGGCTGGCACTGGAAAGTCTATGGCGTCAAAGACCGCCATGGATTCGACGAAGCCCCCGAAGCCCAAGTCGAAGTCGAAGAAGCAGGCTGCTCCTTAGTAGCTATTCTGTAATAGTTGTAGTTTTATTTTTGTGTTGAAACTATGCTTTTTGTGGGAGTATCCCTGTCGAGACTTTGCTATTTCCGAATGCATTTGAGCCTTTACCAATGTACTCTTGGTCCCTTATTTTGCTCTTGCTTGGTTTATGATAGGGTACGTCGAGTGGTCCCTCGAGTGATCCTCGTGATCCTCCACCCACCGATCAAACCTTGGCGTAGCCATGCTCAAAGGTGGATGAGTTGTCCTTGCTTTCGCGACTACGTGATCACATTAAGCAACTGGAGCGTGAGTTGCCCATCCTCCGTGGTAGCGTGGATGTATGGAAGTCGAAGGCGGAGAAGGCTATCGCTCGCGAGCAGTATCTCTTGGAGGAGGTGACGCAGCTGAGCGAGCAGTTCAAATGTTAGTTTTCTGCCCTCTTATCTTTTATTTTAGTCAGTCGCGAAAATGCCTTGTCTTCATACTTTGCCCTTTTTTCTTGGTGTAGTTGTCAGTGCTCGTCATCCGGAGGATGAGAAAGACCGTATTGCCATTCGAATGAATGACCTAACCCAAGAGCAACTTCAGGCGAGTGGGTATTTTTGGGTTGACCATGATCGTGCGATCGCACTTGCGACCCTACAGGATCGTGCTTCTCTAGTGCTTCATTTTTGAAGAAGGCGCAGTCGTGCCTGAGGCATATCTATCAAACGATGTTTCCACTGGACACCGTCCCGTCAAGCCTGTTGGCTCTTTTGGCGAAGTTCCAAGATCTGAGTGCAGTTCGTGAGTGTGTGCGGTAGCAGTTAGTAGCTGGTGCTAAGGCTGCATTGTCGCTGGTGCGACTGCATAGGCCAGATGTAGACGTTGCAGCTGTTGCTGCTGGGCCGCCGACCCCGCCGGAAGGTACGACCTGGGACATGGTTCCGTATTACCAGGTAGTTGATCGCCTAGCAGAAGAAATCATCGACTTCTTTGAGGAACAAACGAACGTTCTTCTGTTGCGGCAGTAGCTTTGACATGTATCCTGCACATAATTGTACAAGTGTTGTAAAGTTCGTATGAATATGTTGGATGCAATTAATACCTATTGATAATGTGAAGAGCTTGCTAGATTGTGTATTTTGTGATTTTGTTTGTACTCTGCAATTCCTTTTTGTTAGCCTAACTTGTGTTTATCTCAGCACCTTGCCAACCTGTCAGGTGTGTTGCAGTTGGGTTTGTTTTTATCAAGGATTCGATTGATGTTTTGTCAGCTACTCGAGATATTGCGACTTGTTTGTAGAATGAGAGTGTAAAGGGTGGCACACCCCCCGAGTGATAAGATTGCTAGAATAATAAGGGAAAACATAGAGTTTCGGGGCACTTAGCTTTATTTATTCGCAGAATAGTACGAGGTACAATGAGTGGCTAAGTAGCCTGGCTGAATAGCCTTATTTTTAATGTAAAAAATGACTAGGGGTAGAAACGACACAGTTGTGCGATGTTTCAAGGGTTGGAGTATGCGACTCCTGTCTTGAAATCTTTAAGGCGATAGGCGCCACCTGGGATTACTTCTGTAATCACGTAAGGTCCCTCCTAGGGAGACTCGAGCTTGAGATGCCCTTGTTGCTTGAGTTGTAGGACCAGGTCTCCTTCGACGAAGGATCTTGGGCGTAGCCTTGTGCTGTGGTAGTTGCGGAGGCTTTGGTGATAGATCGTTGATCTTTCTGCTGCGATTTCTCGCGCCTTGTCAAGAAGGTCGACGGAGTCTTCCAGTGCGAGATTTGACTCCTGCTCGCTGTAAGCAACCACCCGTGGGGCTTTGTAGCATACTTTTGCGGGTAGCACCGCTTCAGCACCATGTACCATGAAGAACATGGTGTATCCCGTGGCGCTATTTGGAGTTGTGCGCAAGCTATAGAGTACGGATTGCAGCTCATCTGGCCAGCATCCGGCGGCTTGTTCGAGTGGCCGGAGGAGTCGCTTTTTGATTCCACCGCAGACGATGCCGTTGGCCTTTTCGACTTGACCATTGGTCTGCGGGTGAGCCACCAAGGCGTAGCTTATGTTGATTCCTAGGTTTTCGCAAAATTCCTGGAACTCCTTGGAGGTGAAGTTTGTCCCATTGTCCGTGATGATGTTGTGTGGCACTCCAAAGCGGTAGACAATGAACTCGAAGAACTTGATAGCGCTGGCTCCTAATTGATTTATCACCGGCATGGCCTTGATCCACTTGGTGAATTTGTCGAATGCGACAAGGAGGTAGATGTAGCCTCCTCGAGAGGATTTCGGGAGCTTGACGACCATGTCGAGACCCCATTGCATGAAGGGCCAAGCCAATGGTATTGGCCAGAGTTCTGCGCCTGGTGCGTGCGGTTTGTCCGCGAATCGCAGGTAAGCGTTGCAGCGCTGGATGATGTCCTTAGCATCGTGTATGGCCGTGGGCCAGTAGAATCCGGCTCGTAGAGCTTTGGCGATGATACATTGCAAGTGTATCTATAATTTTTGATGTTCCATGCTTGGTTTTATCTACATTCTTGTGTTTTGTTCCAACTTTGGAGTACTTTTCATATGATTTCTTGGACTAACCTATTAACAAGAGCCATAGTGCCAGTTGCCTGTTTTCTGCTGTTTTTGGTTCCAGGAAAGTCAGAAAATGAATATTCTCGGAATTGGACGGGACAAAAGCCAAAGTGCATATTTTTCCAGAAGACTCACAGAGCCAGAATACGAGACGGAGGAGGGCCAGGGCCTGGCCACACCCCCCCAGGCGCGAGTACACCCAGGCCGCGCCAGGGCATGGTCTGGCCAGCCCAGGCACCCCCTCGGTCTCCCTCTTCGCCTATAAGAAGCCTTTTGACCTAAAAACTCCGGGGGGTTCGACGTTTTTCTAGAAGGTGTTCCGCTCCGCCACCACCACCAGATTCCACGAAACAGCACCAGAAACTCCGTTCTGGCACCCTGCCGGGACAGGGAATTGGAGGAGATCATCACCGTCATCATCACCATCGCTTCTCCATCGACCATCCATGTTTCCCCCATCTATGAGTGAGTAATCCCCCGCTGTAGGCTATGGGGATGGTAGGGATTGGATGAGACCGTTCATGTAATGGCATCAGATTGTTAGGGCATGGTGCCTAGTATCTTTTATTAGTACCTTATGACTTTGTTGCGACTTGTTATGCTTAATGCTTGTCACTAGGGCCTGAGTGCCATGATTGCAAATCTGAACATGTTATTGATTCATTATGATAGTATTGTTTTTGGTCTTATCTACAAGTTGTATACACATGTTGTTGTCCGGAACCAATGGCCCCGAAGTGACAGAAATCGGGATAACCGGACGAAATGGCTTTGATGTGAGGATCACATGTGTTCACGGAGTGTTAATGCTTTTCTCCGGTGCTCTATTAAAAGGAGCACCTTAATTGCCAGTAGTTCCCTTGAGGCCCCGCTGCAAACGGGCTGGCAGGACAAAAGATGTTGTGCAAGTTCTCACTGCGAGCACGTATGAATATATATGGAACACATGCCTAGGATTATCTACTACTTGGATGCTTTATCTTATTTATTTGCAATTGCCCTATGTTCTGATTGCTATGTGAATTGTCTTGTCCATGCAACGCCCGTCCATCCATCCCTATGCCTACCGTACTCGAATCCTACTGTTTACTGCTATTGCAACTGCTGTCTTTACTTTACTACTGCTGCTACTATACTATTCCTACTACAAAACTGTTGCTACTGATAAACTGCTGTGAGCAAGATTGTTTCCAGGTGCAGCTGAATTGACAACTCAGTTGTTAAGGCTTATAAATATTCTTTGTCTCCCCTTGTGTCGAATCAATAAATTGGGTTTCACTTCCCTCGAAAATGCTGCGATACACCCCCTATACTTGTGGGTCATCAAGACTAATTTCTAGCGCCATTGACAGGGAGCATAGCTTTATTTATCAAGTCCACTTGGAATCACTATTGTTCAAGCCAAGTTTATTTTTGCCTTGTTTGATTGTTTCTTTATCAAAAATACAAAAAAGTAGTTCCTACTCTAGTTGTTATTTTCGTTGGTCTATTATTGTCTTGCTTTATCATGCTTGTTGTCAATGGTTGGTTTCTTTGAAACTGAATCTTATTGGCAAGGTGGGTTCAGGGAAGATCAAAAATATTATTATAAGGAACACCGCTTGTCACAAAAAGGGAAACACTTATGGGAACAAATTGATAAATTGTATACCATTGCTAGAAACAAGTGCTCTACTTATAATGTTACTTATTGCTGTGATAAATCTTGTTGCAGTAAGAGGTATAAACACCTCCCTTTTCAATGTGAGTATAATGATAATGTTACCATATATTCTTATGCTAGAGGAATTTATGACTTTTATGATGCAGAACAAATTGAAGAATTTATTGCTTGGAAGGGTGCTTTTGAACTTGCTAGTTTGCTTGAAAACATTGATGATTCACCTTACAAATATGAGGTTTATGGTATACTTAAATTTTTCTTTTATAATTACAAGGATGAAAATGGCTATATTCTTGAATATATTAGTAGATGCTTTCCACGAATGGAAGAGACTAATGCCTTGCAGGATCCTATGGAAGAAGAAATTGATGAACCTGAAATCTCATTAGATGAAAAAGAGGAGGAGAGTGATGAACAAAAGGAGGAAGAATGGATTAGCTACCCATGCCTACCTTCTAATGAGAGTAACTCTTTATCCCTTACATTATTTGATTGTCCTCCATGCTTACTTAAGGAGGATGAATGTTATGTTCCTAAGGATTCTTTTGAAAATGTTTATAATAAAGCTCTAGTGCTTGTAGATCATGAAAAGCATGCTTTATGTGATAGTTATATTGTTGAGTTTATTCATGAGGCTACTGAAAATTATTATGAGAGAGGAAAATATGGTTGTAGAAGTTTTCATGGTATTGAAACACCTCTCTATGTGCTAAAAGTTTTGAAGTAACTCTTGTTTTATCTTCCTATGCCTGTCACTTTGTTCTTTGTGAATTTATTTGCTTACACGATTCCTATGCATAGGAAGTGGGTTAGACTGAAATGTGTTTTGAATTTGCTTCTTGATGCTCTATTTTACTTCAACTCATATTTATTATGTGAGCATCCTCTCAAACTATCATGCAGGAGATGATAATATGTCTATTATTATTGGGAGACCTTTTCTTAAATACTGCAGGAGATTTTATTAATTGTTATCTAGGGAAGGTGACCTTCAATGTTAATGACAAGGAACATACTGTCAATTTCCCCAAGAATATTGATAGGACTTATGGTTTTGAATTCAATTGAACATGTTGAGGGCATTCAAGTTGGAGAAATATACTGTCCCATACCAAGAGAAAAATTCGAAACTATTATGACTGGGACCATTGCTATCAAGGTTGAGGTAACATAATCATTAGTGGAATACAAAGTTTTGTATCATATGAAATTGTTTTGGTAACAAGACCTGATCAACCTTGTTAACAAAAGGATTTCATTGAACAAAACAATGTTTTCACCATGATTATCTCCGCTTACTTATATTTTATCCATTTTAGTTTTCGCTTATGCCTAACTTAAAGGCGTTAAAGAAAAGTAATTATTGGGAGATAACTCAAATGTTTTAGATGAGTCTTGGAAGTAATAACCGCTCCTTATCCTTTTTATTTGCTTTTTTTGCCACGAGTAACCTCTAATGAGAGAGAAGTAATGATTGGGAAAGTTGCTGTCCCGAAACAGATTTTAGTGCTTCACCTTAAAAATTCGTGTAAAATCTCTGAACGTCTTTTTGAGGCGTGAATTTTGTGCTTCTGCCCCAAGTTGTTATCTAACTTCCGTTAGTTCAACACTTTTTTATTTGAGCAACAGAAGGTCTTCGAAAAATTCGTCTTTACCTGTTGGTCTATTTTGGCAGATTTCTGCCATTTTCTGCATTTGCTTCTTGTTGGTTCCTTTTTGAGTTCTTTTGGAGAATTGAGCTTTTTGAGGGAAGTACTTCAGTAGCTAGTGTTCCAATGGAAGTTTTATTGGTGTTAGAACTGAACCTTAAGACTTAATATCTTGAGTGCACTAATGTTGCTAATAAAGATTGTGTGAAGTTTTGTATGAAGGAAAAAATTTCAGGTGTATGAAAAGAATGAGTAATAAGATGAAGGATGGACTAAAGCTCAAGCTTGGGGATGCCACGCTTGTCACCCCAAGAAATATCCAAGAAGTACAAGCGTCAAAGCTTGGGGATGCCCAAGGCATCCCCTTCTTCATCAATAAAAATCCCAGGTTTCTTCCAAACACTTTATTTTTATTGTTTCATGCACAGTTGTGTTGTTCTTGGAGCGTCTTCTTTTTCGTTTTCGTTTTGGTTTTTATTTTGCTTTGTTTTCTTAGTTTTCTGAATAAAGTGGTTGGACCCCCTCTTTCATGCATTGGTTTTCAAATAGTTTGGTTTGGTTTGGAAAAGAGCAGGAAAGTTCATGCTTAACTGGTAAAGAGAGCTTGTTTTTTACCGTGGCCTATGCTTTGTCATGCCATGCTTGATATTGTTTTGGCTTTATGCTTAGTATTATTTGCTGTAGCATGACTTGTTATAAACAATTGAGATTGCTTAATATGCCATGGATGAATCATGCGTTGTTTTAGCATATTAAAGTATAGTATAGTGGTATTCTCCTTTGATGCTTTATTTGGGTTGACTTGGCACATGCTCACACCATGTTATGACTATCTCAAGTCACAATAGCATGTATGACCCATTAGTTTTCAACTTGTAGTATCACTTTATGCTTTGATCAATGATGTTTTGTCGCTCTGCATGATTATGGCCATTATTGCTCTCCTAGTTTGTCGATCCCAGTCTTTTGCTAGCCTCCACAACCAAGTATGAGTTCCGCTCATGCATCCAACTCCCTAAACCAAGTTATTCCAAAGATTCCACCATACCTACCTACTAGCTTATGCTATTCCAAGTATATTCATGTTTTTGTTTACCTTCCAAATTAAACTTGTTATGAGAAAACTAGTGATTAAAGCTCTCATGAACTTGATGGCACACTTTACTTTTCTTACCCTTAATAAACTTGAACCATTGTGTCGTCTATGTTGTATATGCTTGCACTTATATGTTGGGGATTAGCAGAACCATGCTGTCATGGGGAACGCTTTCAACATTGCACTGGTACTTTGTACCTAGTTGATATCATGCTCTTTTGACTATAGATGTCGTCGGTGTGAAAAGAAAGGGGACCTTGTAAGTCCATGGAGTTATGTATATGTGTTAGAGAAACGCCTGGGCCAGTGGTCTAATCCATGCTGACATGGTGGAAACCTGCAGCATAACCATAATGAGCTGTCTATGAAGCATTCTTCTTATAAAAAAAGAGTCCTATATTGAGAAAAAAAGAGAAAAAGAAAAAAAAGATTATGAAAAGAGGAAAGACAGAAAAAAACACCATATTCCCATGGTAAATAAGAAGATTGCTGAGATGCTCGTTGTCTACTTGCCTTGTCATTTTGATATGGGGATTCTTCTGTATCATCGGGCAAGGGGTACCCCGTTGGCGGTTCTCTATGATACACATGTACTTACGATGACAAGAACTTACCGGTGACTAAACTTGAGTAGAATGAGGAGTGACCCTCATATACAAGGGACATGAGATTTTTGACTTATACTTCGTCAAGCATGTACACCATAGTTTGTTCACTTTAACCTTAATCACTTCAAGATGCTTATGATAGGGGCAATGAGAGCTGAAAGCTATTAAGTACCATAATTTTTGGAAGCTCTTTATGTAACTTGAATCCCTACTTCCTTCTATGAAGGCCTTTCTTCCACTTATATATATTGAGTCTCCACCTTCTACCTTTATGCACCTACTTTGAGAGCATAGTGGCCATTCTTAGTTCTATGTGCATTGTCCCAAGACTAGTTGATTGATGCATACCTTGATATTGCTTGTTTTAAACTATTTGTATCTAGTCACTCTTATGAACTTTGAAGGTGTCCTATGAATTTATACTTGCTACTCTATGAGGGGCAAGGTGAATGCTATTATGCTATGTTATCTTTATGTGAAACAAACAAACGTCTTGCAAAGCATTGTTATTCATAAATCTTTTGTTTGTGCCTTTTCATGTTGCATCATAGTTTCTTTGTCTTATTGCTAGAACTTTTTGTTTCATGTCATGATTGAAGTACTATGATCCCAGCTTTGAATGTTTTACAAATACTTTGATCAAGTTTATGATGGTGCATGTCACCTCAAAAATTATTCTTTCTTTTTATCACTTACCTACTCGAGGACGAGTAGGAGTTAAGCTTGGGGATGTTGATACATTCCAAATGTATCTATAATTTTTGATGTTCCATGCTTGGTTTTATCTACTTTCTTGTGTTTTGTTCCAACTTTGGAGTACTTTTCATATGATTTCTAGGATTAACCTATTATCAAGAGCCACAGTGCTAGTTGCCTGTTTTCTGCTGTTTTTGGTTCCAGGAAAGTCAGAAAATGAATATTCTAGGAATTGGACGGGACAAAAGCCAAAGTGCCTATTTTTCTGGAAGACTCACAGAGCCATAATACGAGACGGAGGAGGGCCAGGGCCTGGCCACACCCAGGCCGCGCTAGGGCATGGTCTGGCCAGCCCAGGCACCCCCTCGGTCTCCCTCTTCGCCTATAAGAAGCCTTCTGACCTAAAAACTTCGGGGGGTCGATGTTTTTCTAGAAGGAGTTCCGCTGTGCCGCCACCACCAGATTCCACGAAATAGCGCCAGAAACTCCGTTCTGGCACCCTGCCGGGACGGGGAATTGGAGGAGATCATCGCCATCATCGTCACCATTGCTTCTCCATTGACCATCCATGTTTCCCCCATTTATGATTGAGTAATCCCCGCTGTAGGCTATGGGGATGGTAGGGATTGGATGAGACCGTTCATGTAATGGCATCAGATTGTTAGGGCATGGTGCCTAGTATCTTTTATTTGTGCTTTATGACTTTGTTGCGACTTGTTATGCTTAATGCTTGTCACTAGGGCCTAAGTGCCATGATTGCAGATCTGAACATGTTATTGATTCATTATGATAGTATGGTGTTTGGTCTTATCTACAACTTGTATAGACACGTTGTTGTCTGGAACCAATGGCCCCGAAGTGACAGAAATCGGGATAACTGGACTGAATGGCTTTAATGTGAGGATCACATGTGTTCACAGAGTGTTAATGCTTTGCTCCGGTGCTCTATTAAAAGGTGCACCTTAATTGCTAGTAGTTCCCTTGAGGCCACGCTGCAAACGGGCTAGCAGGACAAAAGATGTTGTGCAAGTTCTCATTACGAGCACGTATGACTATATATGGAACACATGCCTAGGATTATCTAGTACTTGGATGCTTTATCTTATTTATCTGCAATTGCCCTATGTTCTGATTGCTATGTGAATTGTCTTGTCCATGAAACGCCCATCCATCCAACCCTATGCCTACCGCACTCGAATCCTACTGTTTACTGCTATTGCAACTGCTGTCTTTACTTTACTACTGCTGCTACTTTACTATTCCTACTACAAAACTATGCTACTGATAAACTGCTGTGAGCAAGATTGTTTCCAGGTGGAGCTGAATTGACAACTCAGTTGTTAAGGCTTATAAATATTCTTTGGCTCCCCTTGTGTCGAATCAATAATTTGGGTTTCCCTTCCCTCGGAAATACTACGATACACCCTAGATACTTGTGTGTCATCAGGCAACGAGGGCGCGACTGCCAGCATGGTGCCCGTAAGTGCCTTCGTGGATGAGAGAACGGCCCTTCCGTCTCTATTGGAGACGCACCGTTGGAGCACTCCTATGATGTTGCGCTTGTACAGTTCGCCGTTGATGACGGAGAATGCCTTGGATCGTCGCGCGATGTGTCGCGCGTCAGTCGTATCATCTGGCAGCCTATTGCTAAGTAGATATGTGATGTAGGGTTATGTCCAAGATGGCTCGATCATTATGACGCTCATTGGTCCTTCGAGTCCTGTATCAAGCTCCAGGTCGTCGAGTGCCATTGGCTCATTGGGTGGCATAGCTCCCTGAGTCCGTTGATGCGCTTGCTTTCTTCTCTGGAACCTTTGGCTTGATCGAGCATTCGCAGATGCGCTTGAGAAATACTCCAGGTGGTATGGGGCGCAGGTGGAGCCAATGTTGGCGAGTGTGTCCACTTATTCGTTGCTTTCGTGGTCCACGTGCCACAGCTCACAGCCGTCAAAGTCTCCTTCGAGTGTGTCGTATAGGTCGGAATAGGCGATCATGTTATCGCTCAGTGCGTCGCACTCGTGCCTCATTTGGTTGACCACCAGCTTGGAGTCGCCGTAGATGATGAGCCTCTTGGCGCTGCAGGCTTTCGCCATCCGCATCCCATGGATTAGAGCCTCATACCCAGCTTCATTGTTGGAGGCAGTGAACTGCATTCGCAGAATGTATTTCAGCTTGTCTCCCTGGGGCGATGTCAGTATGACACCTGTGTCAGCTCCGTCCTTTCGTTTGGACCCATAGATGTGCATTGTCCAGAGATAGGACATATCTGGCTTTTTGGGGAGCTGGTTCTGCATCCAGTGCACGAGGAAATCAGGGAGGACCTGCGACTTGATTGCGTCGCGCTTTTCGTATGTGATGTCTCGTGGAGACAGTTCGAATTCCCAAAGTGCGACTCGCCCGGTGGCATCAGGATTATCGAGGATGTGCCCGATCGGGGCGTCGTTGACCACTACGATTGGGTGCTCCTGGAAGTAGTGGTGCAATCACCTGGCTGTCATGAAGACGCTGTACGCCAGCTTCTGGTAGTGCGGGTATCGCTGTTTTGTTGGCGTGAGCACCTCGCTGAGGTAGTAGACTAGGCACTGGACCCTGTGGACCTTGTTTTATTCGGCTCATTCCACCACAAGCACTGCGCTGACCACCTGGATGTAGATCCATAGTGGCTCCTTTTCTTGTGGAGTCATCAGTACTGGCGAGGTGGATAGTAGATGTTTGAGGTCTTCGAATGCTTCTTGCGCCGCGTCTGTCCACTCGAACTTATCAGTTTTGCGGAGAAGTTGGTAGAAGGGCATTGCCTTTTCGCCCATTCGACTGATGAATCGACTAAGCGCCGCAATTCTCCCAACTAGTTGTTGGGGGCCTCTTACGTTTTTTGGCTTCTCCATAGCCAGTATGGATTTTATTTTCTTCAGGTTTGCTTCGATACCTCTCACGGAGATGAGATACCCGAGTAATTGCCCAGATGGTACGCCGAAGCCTCATTTGTCCGGATTGAGCTTGATCCGGTAGCGGTCGAGGATGGTGAAGGTCTCGCGTAGATCATCGATTAGCGAGGCTTCCTCTTTTGTTTTGATGACGATGTCATCAACGTAGACTTGGATGTTGCGACCAAGTTGATTCTTGAGGCAGGCCTGCATGCACCGCTGATAGGTGGCTCCTGCATTTTTTAGCCCGAAAGGCATCGTGTTGTAGCAGAACACACCAAAGGGCGTTGTAAACGCTGTTTTCTCTTGGTCTTCCTCCTTCATTGGAATCTGATTGTAGCCCGAGTAGGCATCGAGGAAGCAGAGACACTCACATCCCGTGGTGGAGTCGATGATCTGGTCGATTCGCGGCAATGGGAAGTGATCCTTTGGGCAGTGCTTATTCAAGGAGGTAAAGTCCACACACATCCGCAGGATATCTGTGTCTTTTTTAGGCACAAGCACCGTGTTGGCGAGCCAAGTGCTTTCCTTGATCTCGCGTATGAATTTGGCATCGAGGAGTCTGTTGATCTCTATTCCGGCTGCCTTTGCTCTTGGTTCAGACAGTCGCCGAATTGTCTGCTTGACTGGCCTTGTGTCTGGATTTACATTGAGTGAGTGCTCGGCGAATTCCCTGGGAACTCCTGGCATGTCTGTTGGACACCAAGCGAAGATCTCCCAGTGCTCATGGAGGAATTCGACGAGCGCGAGTTCCTATGCGGAACTAAAGTTGTTGGCGATGAGGGTCGTCTTGGTCGGGTCCATTGGGTGGACCTAGACTTTCTTCGTGTGCACCGACGAGTCAAAGGATAGGTCAGGTGAACTTGGCCTGCTCAGGGGAGGCAGACTGTTGTCTGCCGACTCCTTTAATCTTGCGAGTTCCTCCTACATGCCGAAGGACTGGGAGATTCTGTTGAATTCCCTATCGCAGCTGTCAGACCTCTCGAAGTTGCCGTTGATTGTGATTACGCCATTTGGACCTGGCATCTTCATCTGCAGGTAGGTGTAGTGTGTTACTGCCATGACCCTCGCGAACGCGACATGCCCGAGGATGCAGTGATATTGTGAAGGCCAGTGGACGACCTCAAAGTCGATGCGCTCTCGCTGAAAGTTTTGCGGCGTGCCGAAGATGACGTCGAGGTTGATTTTGCCTAGGGTATATATGCCTTTCCCTGGGACGATGCCGTGGAACGTCATGTCTGAAACTTCCAGGCATATCAGAGGGATCCTCATCGACCGCAAGGTACTTGCAAACATGAGGTTAATGCCACTTCCACCATCCATGAAGACATGACTCATTTTGAAACCCCCAATCTGCGCCTCGAGTACGAGGGGACAGTGGCCTGGACGAGGAACTTGGCGTGGGTTCTCACGCCTGTCGAAGGTGATGCAGGAGTCGCTTCCACTAAGGTACTCAGTGGTGGAAGGTGGAGAGTTTATCGCCAAGTTGATGGCCTTCTGCACTCGATTTGAGGGACGCCCTTTTTGGAACATCCCCAAGTTGCCAACGGCTCGTGGGTATGGCTCACCTTCGTGATGCTAGACCGGTGCGACCACGGGTGGTGGTGGTCCGGGCGGTGGTGGAGTAGCTCCATGTGCCACAACGCCTGGGCGGCTCCATAGTGTAGGGGTTCCGCGCATAAAAACAATAAAATTTTACTCTACACCCCTGAACCCTTGAAGCTGCCAGGACCTATCTATTAGTAATACAGTAACGGGAGGGGCTTTTCGTGAACTTACCCTTGAAGACCGAAAAGTGTTGTCAACGCTCAGGAGAGCGTGGTTGATGTAGACAAGCCGAAGCCGACCTCAAGGTCGTGATGAAGTCCTTGCGCTCCTTCTAGATCCAACGACTTGAGTGCCTCAAGTGCGACACCTCGTGGGGAGTTACACATGTCTGGTGCCTAACAATGACTCCCGCTTCGCCGATCCAGCAGCAGTTGCGGAAGTAGAACTCCCGGATCCGAATCCCGCAGCGCGACGGCGCTCTGCGGTGAAGATGCCTCTTGCTCGCGCAGTCCAGACTTGGGACCACGGTCACGAGAGAGAGAGGGGGAGAGAGAAAATATCAATTGGAGGTCCTCCCAAAAGTGGGGATACCTTTATTGATTATTGGTGTATTTTTCTAGGCCAAATACCCCACTTTATATAGGGGGAGGGGAGGTACTACCTCCCCTCAAGTCCTGGGGTGGGACTAAAGGAGAGGAGGGGGAGGAGGTGGCCGCCGGCCACCTAGTGGGCCCCGCACGTGGGGGCTAGGCCCAGTTGGCCTCCCCCTTGACCCTTCTCCCTCTCTCCTTTCCCCTAATGGGCCCTATCCCTCCAGAATTGGCCCATTAAGCCTTTGGCCCTTTTAATTGATTTTCTCTTTATTAAATAATTATGAATAAATGATTAAATCAATATTCAGCATTCATTCACACATTATCTAATCTCCGTGGCCATGGAACACCTTCCACCTCCACTCCGGACATCCTCCGGACTTACCGAAACCCTTCCGGTTTTCTCCCTTCTCTTCTTGGGTGATTCCACCGATCCCATAAACACTCTCTAAGCATCATCAAGCCCTTAAGCGTGATACCCCACGGTTCGGGAACACTCCAGACATGGTCGGGACACTCCCGCACCAATGATCGACAGAGGGACCTGGATGGCCATGTGACCCCTGTGCGTTCCACGAAGATCTTTCCTCGTTTGAATCGGGACAGTCGTGTCTTATTCCCTTTGTTATTCGATACTTGCATTGCCCGAGATCTGATCAATGACATCACCATGTCGGGTTCAATCTCGTTACTGAACAATGCTACTTAACTCGTTCTGACAAGTGATATCCCCGTGATCTAATTACACGCTATGCAGCTATTGGATATAACTTCTCCGAGTGGGCCCTTGAGTATCTTTCCGTCACATGGACGGAAAAATCCCGCTCTTGACATATATTGCCTCTACGGTTTCCTCTGAATACCTGAACACACCTTTATAACCACCGTTTTACCAGATGGCGTTTGATGCTATCTAAGCACTCTTGGGAGACAGTGATTGATATAGCCTCACGATCTAAGGAATAGTCTACGAGGATCCATTTCTAATCATCGTAACTTGAACTTCGTGACATGATCGGGTCATGATGTTTAGGTTGGGTATTGGTTCATCATCTCATTCTCCGGATGAGATGACCTCATTTCCAACCGGCATAAATGCCACATGATCAGGAAACATGATCATCTGTTGACCAATGAACCAGTGACTAGAGTTTCACTGGGAACCCCTGGTTGTTTGTATATCACACGTGTATTGATGTTTCCACTCAATACAGTTATAGCATGATATAAAACTTAATCATAAACTATATGAAATATGATAATAGTCCTTACTACTATTTGTCTCTAGGGCATATTTCCAATAGTCTCCCACTTGCACTAGAGCACAAATACACTAGCTGCATTTGTTCTCAATCATTGGCACCATATACCCGGTACCCTGAACTTGCTTGCTCATGAAAGAGGTTGAGTCTTGGGTCTGTACTTTGCAGTCCCAAATCCTTTGCAACTTACTAATGTCACATGGATTGACATTAATACTTTATCATCACATGATAGCATCTGCGTGTATGCATCATCGCTATGGCAGTAGAACGAGGCCTGATTCCAGGAGCCTACAGTGAAGTTCGATCAACCTCGAGGGCTTTCTCATGGGCACCATGCCCTGGGACACATCATTCTACGTTAAAAGCGAACTAGCCCTGCCATAACATTATACAACACTTTAGATGGTACCCTTATCTATTATTATAAATGTATTCATCGAAACACTAGTGCACTCTGTGTAACTTTCGATGTCTTTGTTCACCTTGCTTCCTACTTGACTTTGATCGGTATCTACAGGAGTTTCCAACATATTCCCTTATAACATAACTCTTTATGCTTTAAGATATGTCATATTTTATGGATTTGGAAAATATATCCACAGTTCTCTACTAGACACCACGGACAAACTTAGTTCAAACATTCTGTGATTCGAACTTAATCACTTTCAAACATTCTTTATTTGGATTACATATTATGCTAAGTTATCATCATGGTTTCAAAGATAGAACCTATGTCTCAACATAGTGGATGACGATCATCCTTTTCTTTCTTTCAACCATTGATGTTAAACTAAATGCTATTCCTAATTTTAGTTATTAAGTATCAGTTCCTTAATTAACTTCTATTCTGAAACCCTTTCCAGAATCCTTTAAGGAATACTGCATAATATCACAATACACCTATTATCAACTTCTACATCTTATAAATCATTATTTGTAAGTATTTGTGCCTTTCATTCTTAACACGCTGAAGAATTACTCCTATAAGCTCCCACTCAAAATATGTTCCTACGTATTTGAGTTTGAGACTCATATTGCTCCCACTTAAAAATATGTCAATCACATATTGTTTTAGGAAGACTTTCATAGCTCCCACTCAATTTTATGCAAATTGCATATCTCCTCTACTATTTTGAATAACTTCAAAATCCTTTGATCAAATATCAAACTTGGAGATTTACTATGAGATACTAGTACTTTACTAGTTTTAAATCCACTAGACATCCAGCACACATGAATCAAATTCATTTGAATTCATCCAATACTTGACAAATTGTGCTTTTGTCATTCACCCCTTTTCCTACTATGGCTTTGCAGTCATTTGGGAAAATTCCAAGTAACCCCTTTTACTTGTGAGATTCATCAATGAATTGCTTTCTAATCTCAAGGGAATTTTGCTTTTAAGATTTATCATAATTTAGTTTACCATTATTTCTTTGGTAGTTCGTAGGTATGTCATATTCCAAAAATGATGACAAGTGACTCAGAAATGTCTCCATACAAGATATGGATTTACATTTTGAATCCTACTTCATATAGTGAAAAACAATAGTGGAGGGAAAAACACAATGATCAAAATCATTGATTCTTTCCTTCTGTGAAGAGAATCGTTCAGGAACATTGTCTGTTGCGCTTCTCAATACTCTGATGCAGGGTTTTGAATCCTCATCTTGTTTTAGACTAATTTACATTTGCTTCATAATTGAGAAACATCACTAGAAGTAAGCTTTCTCAAGAATGCACCAAAATCCAAGCAATACAAATATTGCTTTCCTTTTGGTTTGAGCTATGGGTTTTGTATTCAAAGTTTCCAATGAATACACTACAAGGACTTATTTGCTATTGTTTTGGTTATATCGAATAACCCCAAAACTTTCACGAATTCTAATGGTTTACCAATTCTAATTGAGTGCTAACTATTTCTTAACTATTGGTCTCTACATCTATACTACAATGATTTATTTGGTGCCTTCTATTCAACCCCCTTTGATGTCTAATATCACATTGTGATGCTTTGCATTTTGACGTTTCAAAACACTTTGCATTTCACAATTTCTTTCATGCCATTCTTATAAAGTTGAATTTCATTACTATTGATCAAATCATAGTAATTAGATTCTCTTTTATATTTATACCCTTTTTGTTGATGAAACATTTTGATCAAATCAAATAGTTTCATATTCATGTTTCCTTTGGTAAACTTACTTTACACATTTAAACAATCATTTAATGATAATTACCATTGTTTTGTTAAAACCCAATACATCGTATATGTATTAACTTTTAACAATTCATCAAACACTTTGTATTCAAGTAATACACGGTGTTCAAGTTATTTTTCCGAACTTAGGCATGATTTATATGTGAAAAGAAATCAAATGACTTTCACATATTACCATTATAACTTTGAATTTAATGGTTTCATTCATTAATGAATATATCATTAAGTTGGGTATTTTAAACAAGGCATTTTAATGTTTTATAAATGTTCATACATTATCAATTAGTTTCAAACAACAAGGATAATTCACACATAATCAAACAAGATATGAACACGAATAGAAATCATTCATAAAAGCAGAACAAGTGTTTGTTACAAACTCATATGAATAACCGTATCACGAAGTGTGAGACACACTAAAGAAGTTCAAATCTCTCGATTACATTAATCATCCTAAAACACAAACTAAATGATAAATGTCGAGGGAGAGTGTCATCGGCCATCATCATCATGCTCGACATCAACACGCAATGTCACCTCCTCTCCAGCAAGCACCTCTCATGCAGAAGGACCTGTTTTCAATAAACAGAACAAGTATCAGATATACTTAACACTGCAATGTGTTTGCAAGATTATAACATTTATAAAACTATATATCAAATATATACCTTTGTCGTTGACGACCTGAGCGACATCTGGATCAACCAACACATTCCTGAGATGTGTCATGAACCGGTGGAACTCCATTTCCGTGTCGCCCCTCATTATGCAAGTCCTGACTTGTGCTTGGTAGCTTGGTGGCAGCGACCGTAGCACAACAACATTTGCAAAATATCTTGAAATCCAGACGTCCAGGAAGTATGCTGGCCTCATGTACACATCATGCATGTGCTACAAGTGGCTATCCAGTCACGAGTTCTCCTCCATCTTAATGGAGAGGAAGTATCCCATCAACTCATGCTCCCAAATGCGTGTCTGATCCACGAAATGTGTCCTAAGATGTAGCATCACCGAACGAGGGTTCACATCACCCATGAAAGGCCACAGCTTGTCCACCATTCCGAAACGCATCACAACTGAAATATAGGAGGCCATCTCCCGACGGAGATAGCGGTTTTTTCGCTCCTCTGGTGTCTCAAGGTCTATGGACGGATCCAAATCCATCCTGTCGAGTATGTAGTCGACCATGTCATTCTCGCTAAGGAGAACATGGAGACTGGCAACCCAAATGGAGAAGTTCGATCCATCTAATCTGAGCTTCTCTCCTTCTAACCATTCAGTTGTCAACACGAAAGAGCCCATCTACATTTATAATTGCAAAAGGAATTTAGACTAAGTTTATAATTAAATGAGTTAATAATAACTCCACTTAGAAACACCTATCCCCGGTGAGTGTTCCTAGTGATAACACGACCCCTATCAGCCACATCTCCCTCGATCATCATGGCCATCAATGTGGGTTCAAGGGTGGATGCTAAACGTCAGTCACATCATTCATGCGACTCGTGCTCGATCTTTCGACCATCCGTGTTCCGAGGCCATGTCTGTACAGGCTAGGCTCCCCAACTCAACCTTAGTGTTTTCGCTGTGCAACATGGCTTACACCCACTGTATGTGAACGTAGATATGTCTGACACCTAGGCCTATAACCTTGGATCGCCTCATACTGAAGAACTTTCTTGGTGGTGCACACTAAGGGGGAACACAATCGTTGGTAATTTTAACAGGGATCATCTTATTAGGCTACCGTCGAGTATCTAATACTAGCACACAATAAGACATACAAACAATAACATTGAATGTAAATGCTATGTGATATAGTCCTTCACGTCGTGATCTCCATCCGCCGTCACCGGGTTCCGGTGCCAGGGTTCCGGCGCCATTGACACCAGGGTAGCGGTGTCATTCCGGCAAGGTAGTTTGTCATTCTCGTGACTATCTACTACTATGAAACAAAAGGTAATCACTTTACCTTTGCCACAACCATATCACAAAGAAATGCCCCCCTGCAAAACAAAGTTAGACGCCTCTACTTTTATCTTTGCATGTTTTACGTGGCTGAATGGGCTTTTGTACAAGAACCGTTCTTACCTACGAACTTTCAGCACAACGCTGATCAAGTAGTTGTCTCTACTACACCCCTTTAGGGGCCCTCCGTTGCAAATGGTATACCAACTAATGCGAGAGAGACAGATACCCCCCTAAGCCACTTTATACGGTACAAGCCGTATGTCAAGCATGGACCAGTCTCGCGAATGAATGCGTAAAGTCGGTTGGGGGCCGCTTCATCAAGCATTACTGTGGTATACAGAAGTACACGTGGGAGGGTAACAACTAAAAGATCAACGCCCACACGCTACATCTCGTGTGTTCTACCCGTACTAGCATTACTACGCATAGATCTAGCTCTGATACCACTATAGGGGTTCCACGCATAAAAACAATAAAATTTTACTCTACGCCCCTGAACCACTAAAGCTACCAGGACCTATCTATTAGTAATACAGTAACGGGAGGGGCTTTTCACGAACTTACCCTTCAAGACCGAAAAGCGTTGTCAACGCTCAGGAGAGCATGGTTGATGTAGACGAGCCGAAGCCGACCTCAAGATCGTGATGAAGTCCTTGCGCTCCTTCTAGCTCCAACGACTTGAGTGCCTCAAGTGCGACACCTCGCGGGGAGTTACACACGTCCGGTGCCTGACGATGACTCCCGCTTCCCCGATCCAGCAGCAGTTGCGGAAGTAGAGCTCCCGGATTCGAATCCCGCAGCGCGACGGCGCTCTGCGGTGAAGATGTCTCTTGCTCGCGCAGTCCAGGCTTATGACCACGGTCACGAGAGAGAGAGAGGCGGAGAGAGAAAATATCAATTGGAGGTCCTTCCAAAAGTGGCGAGACCTTTATTGATTATTGGTGTATTTTTCTAGGCCAAATACCCTACTTTATATAGGGGAGGGGAGGTACTACCTCCCCTCAAGTCCCGGGGTGGGACTAAAGGAGAGGAGGGGGAGGAGGTGGCCGCCGGCCACCTAGTGGGCCCCGCGCATGGGGGGGGGCTAGGCCCAGCTGGCGTCCCCCTTGCCCCTTCTCCCTCTCTCCTTTCCCCTAATTGTTGGGTCCGCAACATAGAAAACAAAAAATTTCCTACGGTGTGAACTACACGCCAAGATCTATCTACTAGGTACAAAGCAACGGGTGGACATACATCCAACGAGAACTTACCCTCGTAGACAACGAGCTTTGTTAATGAGTAGGAACTCGTGGTTGATGTAGTCGTACACTTGACGATCTCAAGATCGTGATGAAGTCCAGCAGGTCCGGCTCCAGCACGTCCATCAGATCCAGTTCCAGCACCACCAAGTCCAGCCCCGCAAAGCAGCGTTGCATCCGTGATCGCACACACGTCCGGTACCCCGACAACCTCCATCCCTCGCTCTAGCAAAGCAGCGGAAGCAGCAACTCCTTTCCAGATAAATCCACCGGGAACATGTATCTCGCTAATCCGAGACCATGGGGGAATAATACTAGAGGGGGAGAGAGATCCCTTCACAAGGAGGTGTGAGTGAGAAGTGAGGAGGGGGTAGCCTTTTATAGGAGGAGGGTGGTGCCCCTCCTTCATGGCCGGTGCATGGAGGGGGTGACCCTTCACCTCCTCCATTCATGTGGTGGTAACCCCTCCACATTAAAATGCCCCTTCACATTCTCTTTTAAAGTCTCCACTTTAAATGCATTAAATTTCTCCAAATTTAATGCTCTCTCATTTAATAAAACTCTTTTATTATTTTTATTCAGAATTTTGTTAATTACTTTAATTAACAAACATTCACATAAAACCCCCTGCAACATTTCAATATTACATGCAGAACCAATTTCAGCATTTTCACCCGAAACAGTTTCGGTGTCTATTGAAATAATTCCAGCGCTTTCTTAAATCTTTATCTGAAACATATTTGCTCCAAATGATGTTTGTATCCCTTAAGTGTGTCACCCTACGGTTCGCGAATAATGTAGACATGATCGAGACCCCTCTCCGACCAATAATCAGCAGCGTGGTGGTGGTGGTGGAGAAGGATTTCTGCATGGCTTCGCCTAAGCCGGAGCAAGAGGACAGTGGAGGAGAGAGGCGGCCAGGGTTTGGGGTGGAAGGGTGCAAGGGGCAGGCGCCTCCTCCCTCCTTTATATAGTGGGGGTCCTAGGGCTGGCCCCCTTGCCCTCTAGGGTTTGGCGCGCCAAGGGAGGGGGTGGGAAGTTTTCTTCCCCCCAAGTATTCCCCTTTCTTTCTTGGTTTTCAGGTAAACCCTCTAGAATCTTCTGGAACCTTCCGAAACATTCTGAAACCTTCTATAAGCTCCATACGAATACTCTGGAACGTTTCTGAAACCTAGAAATGGATCTCCATTATATGAATCATATTCTCCGAATAGTTCTGGATCTCCTCGTGATGTCCCGAATCTAATCCGAGACTCCGAACAACATTCCATATCTACCTGAAACAACATTGAACCTTAAGTGTGTCACCCTAAAGTTCGCGAATATGTAGACATGATCGAGACACCTCTCCGATCAATAACCATCAGCGGGATTTGGAGATCCATAATGGCTCCCACATACTCAATGATGACTTCGTGATTGATAGAACCATTAACATACGAAACCAATTCCCTTTGTCATGTGATACTCTACTTATCCGAGGTTTGATCATCGGTATCTCCATACCTAGTTCTCCCTCGTTACTGATAAGTACTCTTTACTAGTTCCGTGATATGACATACCTTGTGACCTAGTCACATGCTTGCAAACTAATTGGATGAGATTCCATCGAGAGCGCCTAAAGCCTATATATCCGTCATATGGATGGACAAATCCCAGTCTTGATCCATGCGCTTTAACACATACTTTCAGAATACCTAATGCCACCTTTATAACCACCCAGTTACGAAGTGGTGTTTGATGTCATCAAAGAACTCATCCGGTGATGGTGATTAACACAATCTCATGGTCAAAGGATTAGGTTACGATGTATTTGAAAGCTTTTAGCAAAACAAACTTCATGACTTGATCTTATGTTATGCTTACTATGGGTGTGTGTCCATCACATCATTCTCCTAATGATATTATCTTGTTATTAATAACATCCAATGTCCATGATCAGGAAACCATGATCATCTATTAATCAACAAGCTAGTCTTGACAAGAGGCTTACTAGGGACTCTTTTATGTTTACAAAACACACAAGTATCAGTGGTTCCTATTAATAGAATTATAGCATGAATGTAAACCTTTATCATAAACACAAAGATATAATAATAACCACTTTATTATTGCCTCTTGGGCATATCTCCAGCAATCTCCCACTTGCACTAGAGTCAAAAATCTAGATTACATTGTAATGTACCTAACACCCATGGCGTTCTAGTGTTGGTCAGGTTTTGCTCTAGATGGTTCCAACAAACACCACAATTTCATAAAGACATCCACCTCCAAATATAACTCATAACAAGTGTTTGTAATCTCTAGCCTACGTGCCACCATGGTGTTCACGCTGTCACTTTCACACACATGGGGAGAGCAGAGATCTATGAAAGCACTTGAGTAGCAAGGTAGATCTATAGATTACAAGCTCATGATCTCAATAAGATCCTGCATGGAGAGAGAGATGAACACGTAGCTACCGGTAGAACCCTTAGCCTCGAGAGAGAACTACTCCCTCCTCATCATGGGAATCAACAACGGCGATGGAGATGGTGGTGGAGATCAATGGAGATGGCTCCGGGGGCACTTCCCGCCCCAGCAGGTGTGAATAGAGACTTTCGTCCCGAATCTCCCCCTTGGCGGTGCTGCGGAACTTTTTGTGGATTTCTGATTGACGATTTAGGGTTTTTGCCTCGGGAGGAATATATAGGCAAATGAGGCAAGGTCGGTGGCCAGCCAGGGGGCCCACACCATGCCCTGGCACGGCCTGGGGGTACCCGCGCCTGGGAGGTGTGGCCACCCTGTGGCCCCTCTCCAACTCTCCTTCTGGCTCTGTCAGTCTTCCGGGAAAATAGTAACTTTGGCTTTTGTCCCCTCCAATTCCGAGAATATTCATTTTCTGACTTCCTGGAACCAAAAACAGCAGAAAATAGGCAACTGGCCCTGTGGCATCTTGTTAATAGGTGAGTCCAATAAATCATATGAAAAGTACTCCAAAGTGTGGACAAAACACAAGAAAGTAGATAAAACCAAGCATGGAATATCAAAAATTATAGATACATTTGCAATGTATCAACATCCCCAAGCTTAACTCCTGCTTGTCCTTGAGTAGGTAAGTGATAAAAAGAAAGAATAATTTTTTAGGTGACATGCACCATCATAAACTTGATCGAAGTATTTGTAAAACATCGATAGTTGGGATCATAGTACTTCAACATAGCATGAAAGATAAAGTTCTAGCAATAATACAAAGAAAGTATGTTGCAACATGACAAGGCACAAACAAAAGATTCATGAATAACAATGCTTTGCAAGACGTTTGTTTGTTTCACATAAAGATAACATAGCATAGTGGCATTTAGCTTGTCCCTCTTAGAGTAGCAAACATAAATGCATAGGACACCTTCAAAGTTCACAAGAGTGACTAGATACAAATAGTTTAAAACAAGCAATATCAAAGTTATGCATCAATCAAGAAGTCTTGGGACAATGCACATAGAACTAAGAATGGCCACTATGCTCTCAAAGTAGGTGCATAAAGGTAGAAGGTGGAGACTCAACATAAAAGTAAAAGAAAGGCCTTCATAGAAGGAAGTAGGGATTCAAGTCTCATAAAGAGCTTCCAAAAATTATGGTACTTTTTAGCTTTCAGCTCTCATTGCCCCTATCATAAGCATCTTGAAGTGATTAAGGTTAAAGTGAACAAACTATGGTGTATATGCTTGACGAAGTATAAGTTGGAAATCTCATGTCCCTTGAATACGAGGGCCGCTCCTCATGCTACTCAAGTTTAGTCACCGGTAAGTTCTTGTCATCGTAAGTACATGTGTATCATAGAGAACCACCAATGGGGTACCCCTTGCTCAATGATACGGAAGAATCCCCATATCAAAATGACAAGGCAAGCAGAGAATGAGCATCTTAGCAATCTTCTTATTTACCATGGGAATATGGTGCTTTTTTCTCTCTTTCCTCTTTTCTCATATATTTTTCTTTTTCTCTTTTTTCTCAATATAGGACTCTTTTTTTATAAGAAGAATGCGTCATAGACAGCTCATTATGGTTACGCTGCAGGTTTCCACCATGTCAGCATGGATTAGACCAGCGGCCCAGGCGTTGCTCTAACATATACATAACTCCATGGACTTACAAGCTCCCCTTTCATTTCACACCGACGACATCCATAGAGAAAAGAGCATGATATCAACTAGGTACAAAGTACCAGTGCAATGTTGAAAGCATTCCCCATGACAGCATGGTTCTGCTAATCCCCAACAAATAAGTGCAAGCATATAAAAAATAGACGACACAATGGTTCAAGTTTATTAAGGGCATGAAAAGTAAAGTGTGCCATCAAGTTCGTGAGAGCTTTAATCACTAGTTTTATCATAACAAGTTTAATTTGGAAGGTAAACAAAAACATGAATATACTTGGAATAGCATATGATAGTAGGCAGGTATGGTGGACTCTTTGGAATAACTTGGTTTAGGGAGTTGGATGCATGAGTGGAACTTATACTTGGTTGCGGAGGCTAGCAAAAGACTGGGAGCGATAAACTAAGAGAGCAATAATGGCCATAATCATGCAGAGTGACAAAACATCATTGATCAAAGCATAAAGTGATACTACAAGTTGAAAACTTAAAGGATCATAAAGGCTGTGGTGACTTGAGATAGTCATAACATGGTGTGAGCATGCGCCAAGTCAACCCAAATAAAGCATCAAAGGAGAATACCACTATACTCTGCTTTAATATGCTAAAACAACACATGATTCATCCAAGGCACATTAAGCAATCTCAATTGTTTATGACAAGTCATGCTACAGCAAAGAATACTAAGCATAAAGCGAAAGCAATATCAAGCATGGCATGACAAAGCATAGGCCACAGTCAAAAACGAGCTCTTTTTATCACATAAGCATGAACTTTCCTACTCTTTTCCAAACCAAACCAAACTATTTGCAAACCAATGTATGAAAGAGGGGGTCCAACCAATTTATTCATAAAACTAAGCAAACCAAAGCAAACGAAAAACCAAACCGAAAACGAAAAAGAAGACGCTCCAAGAACAACACAACTGTGCATGAAACAATAAAAATGAAGTGTTTGGAAGAAACCTGGGATTTTTATTGATGAAGAGGGGGATGCCTTGGAAATCCCTAAGCTTTGACGCTTGTACTTCTTGGATATTTCTTGGGGTGACACGGGGTGCCATCCCCAAGCTTGAGCTTTAGTCCATCCTTCATCTCATTACTCATTCCTTCCATACACCTGAAAATTTTCCTTCATACAAAACTTCAGACAATCTTTATTAGCAACATTAGTGCACTCAGGATAATAAGTCTTAAGGTTCAGTTCTAACATCAATAAACTTCCATTAAAACACTAGCTACTGAAGCACTTCCCTCAAAAATCTCAATGCCCTAAAAGAACTCAAAAAGGAATCAACAAGAAGCAAATGCATAAAATGGCAGAAATATGTCAGAACAGACCAGCAGGTAAAGACGAATTTTGTCGAAGACCTTCTGTTGATCAAATCAAAAATTCACGCCTCAAAAAGACGTTCAGAGATTTTACACGAATTTTTATGGTGAAGCACAGAAATATGTTTCGGGACAGCAACTTTCCCAATCATTACTTCTCTCTCATTAGAGGTTACTCTTGGCACAAAAACCAAATAAAAAGGATAAGGAGCCGTTATTACTGAAGTAATAACTTCCAAGACTGATCTAAAACTTTTGGGTTATCTCCCAATAAGTACTTTTCCTTAACACCTTTAAGTTAGGCATGATAGTTTGGGAGGATGATCACATAAGAAATATGAATTGAAGTAAAAAAGAGCATCAAGAAGCAAATTCAAAACACATTTAAGTCTAACCCACTTCCTATGCATAGGAATCTTGTAAAGAAACAAGTCATGAAAGCACAAAGCAACAAGCATAGTAAAGCAAAACAATTGCAACTTCAAGACTTTCAACATAAAGAGGGGAAACTTAATATTATTGAGATGCATAAAACCATGTTTTGCTCTCTCATAATAACTTTCAGTAGCATCATGAATAAAATTAACAATATAACTATCACAAGAAACATTCTTATCATGATCCACATGCATATAATCATTATTACTCTCCACATAAGTATAGTTATTCTTATTAATTATAGTGGGAGCAAATTCAACAAAATAGCTATCATTATTATTCTCATCGCCATAATCATCAAATATGGGAGGCATATTGTAATCATAATTAATTTCCTCCTCAATAGTAGGTGGACTGAAAATATCATATTCATGATTGTAGTCATCATATATGGGAGGTTTGGTATCATCATAAGCAATAGAATAGCTATCTTCCAAAGCTGGGAACTAAAAAGATCATTTTAATAAAAACTAGCTTCCCCAAGCTTAGGCTTTTCCATAGCATTAGCAATAATGGTGTCTAAAGAATTCGTACTAACAACATTGCTATAAGCATGCAAATAAAGTTCCATAGGTTTTTTAATTTTCTCTCCAAACACTTCATGTCCTAACTCAAGATAAATACTATGAAGCTCTCTAATTTTTTTGTTGTTTTCCATTAAGCCTAACAAGTGAAAACAAGAAACAAAAAGACAAAATTGCAGAATCTAAAGGAAATAACTTCGAGCACTCACACCAGAGGATGTGAGTACCTTTTACCTTACCTCCCCGGCAACGGCGCCAGAAAATAGGTGTTTGCCGTGGGAGGTTCTTCTTCTTTAATCCTCCGATGTGAATGCCTTTTACCTTACCTCCCCGGTAATGGCGCCAGAAAATAGCTTGATGTCTATGCACTTCTATTCTTGTAGACAGTTGTTGGGCCTCCAAGTGCAGAGGTTTGTAGAACAGCAACAAGTTTTCCCTTAAGTGGATTACCCAAGGTTTATCGAACTCAGGGAGGAAGTGGTCAAAGGTATCCCTCTCAAGCAACCCTGCAATCAAGATACAAGAAGTCTCTTGTGTCCCCAACACACCCAATACACTTGTCAGGTGTATAGGTGCACTAGTTCGGCGAAGAGATAGTGAAATACAAGTGGTATAGATAATTATAAGTCGTAACAGTGATAGAAAATAGCTTGATGGTGTGGAAAAGACTAAAGTAAAACTGAAATAAAGATGGAAAAAAGCAAACATGTAACAAATCTAATTGCAAACGGTGTTTTAGTGCTAAGAAACAAGGCCTAGGGATCATACTTTCACTAGTGAACACTCTCATATAAATATCTTCTCTTTATGATACTACTCTTAACTACTCTCCGGTTGGACACTCTAATCCATGGTAGGGCTATAACAGGACACCTCAAAGTAAGCCTTTCCCATCTAGATAACCCCACACTGTCACCTTAGGTAGTGGATGGTTCCAATAAACACCACAATTTCATAAAGACATCCAACTCCAAATATAACTCATAACAAGTATTTGTAATCTCTAGCCTAAGTGCCACCATGGTGTGCACACTGTCACTTTCACACACATGGGGAGAGCAGAGATCTATGAAAGCACTTGAGTAGCAAGGTTGATCTATAGATTACAAGATCATGATCTTAATAAGATCATGCATAGAGAGAGAGATGAACACATACCTACCGGTAGAACCCTTAGCATCGAGAGATGGAGATGGTGGATGGTGGTGGAGATCGATGGAGATGGCTCCGGGGGCACTTCCCCGTCCCGGCAGGGTGCCGGAATAGAGACTTTATGTCCCACGAATATCCTCTTCGGTGGCGGCGGCACCGCGGAACTTTTCGTGGATTTCTGATTGACGATTTAGGATTTTTGCCTCGGGAGGAATATATAGGCGAAGGAGGCAAGGTCGGTGGCCAGCCAGGGGGGCCACACCATGCCCTAGCGCGACCTAGGGGTACCCGTGCCGGGGGGGTGTAGCCATGCTGTGGCCCCTCTCCGACTCTCCTTCTGGCTCCGTGAGTCTTCCATGAAAATAGTAACTTTGGCTTTTGTCCCGTCCAATTCCGAGAATATTCATTTTCTGACTTCCTGGAACCAAAAACAGCAGAAAATAGGCAACTAGCACTGTGGCATCTTGTTAATTGGTTAGTCCAAGAAATCATATGAAAAGTACTCCAAAGTGTGGACAAAACACAAGAAAGTAGATAAAACCAAGCATGGAACATCAAAAATTATAGATACATTTGCAATGTATCACACTGCACCAAGATCCTTCGTTGAAAAACTATTATTCAAATAGGCCTTGACACTTTCAAGAAGTTCTATATCATTCCCAATCAACAATATGTCATCCACATATAGTATTAGTAATGCTACAGAGCTCGCACTCACTTTCTTGTAGATACAAGCTTCTCCATAAGTTTGTATAAATCCAAAGTTTTTGATCACCTTATCAAAATGTTGATTCCAACTCCGGGATGCTTGCTCCAATCCGTAAATGGAGCGCTGAAGTTTGCATACCTTGTCAGCTTCTTTAGGATCAACAAAACCTTTGGGTTGTACCATATACAACTCTTCCTCAATGTCACCATTAAGGAACACCGTTTTGACATCCATCTACCAAATCTCATAATCGAAATATACAACGATTGCTAACAAAATCCTCACAGACTTTGACTTTTCTACCGGTGAGAAAGTCTCATCATAGTCAACTCATTGAATTTGTCGGAACCCTTTCACGACAGGTCGAGCTTTATAGACAGTAATATTACCATCGGCATCTATTTTTCTTTTAAAGATCCATTTGTTCTCGACAGCCTTTTGGCCATCTGGTAAGTCCACCAAAGTCCATACTTGGTTTTCGTACATGGATCCCATTTCGTATTTCATGGCTTCTTGCAATTTGTCGGAATCTGGGATCATCATAGCTTCCTCATATATCGCAGGGTCATTGATGTTGTCCACCAACATGACATTCAACGTAGGGTCATACCAATTAGGAGTGGCACGAACCCTCGTTAACCTGCGAGGTTCAGTAGCAACTTCGTTCTAAGTTTCATGGTCATCATCATTAGCTTCCTCTCTTATTGGTGTAGGCGGAACATAAACTTCTTCCGATGCCGCGCTACTCTCAAATCCGAGAGAAGGTTCAACAACCTCATCGAGTTCTACTTTCCTTTCAGTCACTTCTTTCGAGAGAAACTCCCTCTAAAGAAAGGATCCATTCTTAGCAACAAAAACTTTGCCTTCGCATCTGTGATAGAAGGTATACCCAATTGTTTCTTTAGGGTATCCTATGAAGATGCATTTTTCCGCTTTGGGTTCAAGCTTGTCGGGTTGTACCTTCCTTACATACGCTTCACAGCCCCAAACTATAAGGAACGACAACTTAGGTTTTTTACCAAACCACAATTCATACGGTGTCATTTCAACACATTTAGATGGTGCCCTATTTAAAGTTAATGCGACTGTCTCTAATGCATAACCCCAAAACGATAATGGTAAATCTGTAAGAGACATCATAGACCGAACAATATCTTTGAGAGTTCGATTATGATGTTCGGACACACCATTACGCTATGGTGTTCCCGGCGGTGTCAACTATGAAAGTATTTCGCATTTCTTTAAATGCATGCCAAACTCGTAACTTAGATATTCACCTCCGAGGTCAGAATGCAGAAACTTAATCTTCTTGTTACGATGATGTTCTACCTCACTTTGAAATTCCTTAAACTTCTCGAAAGTTTTGTACTTATGTTTCATAATGTAGACATACCCATATCTACTCAAGTCATCCGTGAAAGTAAGAACATAACGATATCCACCGTGCGATGCTACGCTCATTGGGCCACACACACCGGTATGTATTATTTTCAATAAGTCCGTAGCTCGCTCCATTATCCTAGAAAATAGAGTCTTAGTCATTTTTCCCATTAGACATGCTTCGCATCTTTCAAGTGATTCAAGAAGTCCATCAAAATGGAGTTTCTTCATACGCTTCACTCCAATTTGACCAAGACGACAGTTCCACATGTATGTACAATTATCATTCATTTTTATTCGTTTAGCATCTATATTGTGAACATGTGTATCACTACTATCGATATTCAATAAGAATAAACCATTCATATCAGGTGCATTACCATAATAAATATTACTCATATAAATCGAACAACCATTATTCTCAGACTTGGACGAGTAACCGTCTCGCAATAAACAAGATCTAGAAATAATGTTCATGCTTAACGCAAGCACCAAATAACAATTATTCAAGTTCAAAACTAATCCTGAAGGTAGAGAAGAGGGAGCGTGCCGACAGCGATCACATCAACCTTGGAGCCATTTCCAACGCGCATCGTCACATCATCTCTCGTCAGTCTTTGTTTATTCTGCAGCTCCTGTTTTGAGTTACAAATATGAGCAACCGAACCAGTATCAAATACCTAGGCACTGCTACGATTACTAGTAAGATACACATCAATAACATGTATATCAAATATACCTTTCTTCTTGATGTTGCCTTACTTCAGATCTGCCAGGTACTTGGGGCAGTTGCGCTTCCAGTGACCGTCACCCTTGCAGTAGAAGCACTCAGTATCAGGCTTAGGACCAGCCTTGGGCTTCTTAGTAGGTGTGGCATCTTTCTTTCCGTCCTTCTTGAAGTTTCCCTTCTTCATAGGATTGCCCTATTTCTTGCAATTGGTGGTCTTACTGACCATCAACACTTGGTGCTCGTTCTTAATCTCCACTTCAGCAGTTTTCAGCATGGAGAAGAGTTCAGGCAATGTCTTGTTCACGCAATGCATATTGTAGTTCATCACAAAGTTCTTATAACTCGGTGGTAGTGATTGGTGGACACGGTGAATCCCCAACGCATTAGGAATCATTATTCCCAATTCTTGGACCCTATTCACGTGCCTAGACATTTTGAGCACGTGCTCGCTAACGGAGATGCCCTCTTCCATCTTATAGTTAAAGAACTTCTCGGAGAGCTGTCCATGGCCGCATGAGTCTCAAAGATCACCTTGAGATCATTGACAATCTCAAAGGGGTCGCGGTGCTCAAAGCGCTTCTGAAGCTCCGATTCTAAATCATATAGGATGGCACACTGAACTGTGGAGTAGTGATTTTTCCGAGTGATGAAAACATTCTTAACATCATTGGAGGCATCCTCTTTAGGTGGGTCACCTAGCGGTGCATGGAGCACATAGGTCAACTGACCAGCGCTGAGGACAATCCTCAATCCACGGAACCAGTCCGTGAAGTTGCTTCCATTGTTTTTCAGCTTTTCTTTCTCTAGGAACGCATTAAAGTTGATGGAGGGGGTCGCCATAATCTACAACATATTTGCAAAGAGTTTAGACTAAGTTTATGACAAATTGAGTTCAAATTTAATTCTTAAATTAACTAGGTGAACTCGGACTCAAAAAAAATCCCTCAAGTTGCTTTAGTGATTAAACGAACCAAATCCACTACACCAAGTCCGATCTTCACGAGAGAAGATGTATCTTCAAAGGTGAACAATCAACATGTTCATCATATCATTGATATGACTCATGCTTTACCTTTCGGTATTCCATGTTCCGAGACCATGTCTGTACATGCTAGGCTCGTTAAGATTAACCTTAGTATCCGCATGTGCAATTCTGGCTTGCACTCGTTGTATGCACAGGTAGAGTCTATAACACCCGATCATCACAAGATGCTTCGAAACGACGAGTCTTAGCAACGGTGCCTACTAAGGACGAAAACTTTAGTACTTGATATTTTAGTGAGAGGGATCATCTTATAATGCTACCATTGCAATCTAAGCAATACAAGATGCAAAAAGGATTAACATCACATGCAATTCATATTATGTGACATGATATGGCATTTCTTCTTGTGCCTTTGCTCTCCATCTCCAAAGCACGGACATGATCTCCATCATCACCAACGTGGCGTCAAGGTCAGTGGCGCCGCTTCATGGTTGTCCATCACTTAACAACAACTATTACAACTACTTGGAATAAAGCTATTACACGATGAATAGACACGCATGTCTTAACAAAAATAAAGACAACCATTAGGATCCTGCCGGTTGCCATATTACAATAAGGATCATTGCATACATCAAATATATTCACAATCACATTGTGGCCATATCACATCACATGCCCCTGCAAAAACAAGTTAGACGCCTCTAATTTTCTTTGCATGTTTTACGTGGTTTGGGGCTTTCGTATAAGAACTGATCTTACCTACGAACAAGAACCACAACGCTAATACAAGTCTTGTCAGATCCTAATTGTAAATTGAATCTTAACTATGGTGGGAGAGACAGACACCCACAAAGCCACTAGTGCAATGCAAGTTGCACGTCAAGCGTGGAGCAAGTCCCATGTGCGAGGACATGTAAGGTTAGCCCGAGCCACTTCATCCCACCATCTCGCAAGATGCAAAGTACACGTGAAGACAACGACAACAAAAGCATCAATGCACACAAAACCATTGTGTTCTACTCGTTCAACAGATCTACGCATAGACACGGCTCTGATACCACTGAAGGGTTCATAGCAGGGAAAACAAAAAATTCTACCGCAAGAGCAAACAAAACCAAGATCCAATCTAGGAAAAGCCAAGCTCTAATCTATTAGATCAGTGCAACGAGATAGATATGTACTAACCCATGTAGATATGAAAGCCTTGTGCGAGATCGGATATCGTGATTGATGTAGACGATCACTTGCCGATCTCAAGATCGAGTAGACAATCCTTCCAGCGCCACGTTCTGGCAGCGCTTTCGCAGTCGGTCACACGTGCGAAGTCAATGTAGACCTTCCTCTCCCTGTTCCAGTGGGCAACGGACGTGGTAGATCTCCATGGAATCCCAGCAGCATGACGGCTTGCTGGGGAAGGATTTCTAGAGGGCTTCGCCTATGCTGGAACAGGAGGACGGTGGAGCAGAGAGGCGACCAGGGTTTAGGGTGGAAGGGTGCAAGGAGGGAGGCGCCCCTCCCTCCTTTATATAGAGGGGGGCGGCCTAGACCTGGCCCCTTGCCCTCTAAGGTTTGGCGTGCCAAGGGAGGGGGAAGTTTTCTTCCCCCCAAGTATTCCCCTTTCTTTCTTGGTTTTCAATAAACCCTATAGAATCTTCTGGAACCTTCCGAAACATTCTGAAACCTACTAGAAGCTCCATACGAATAATCTAGAATGTTTCCAAAACCCAGAAATTGATCTCCATTTTATGAATCATATTCTCTGGATAGTTCCGGATCTCCTCGTGATGTCCCGGATCCAATCCGAGACTCCGAAGAACATTCGATCTCCAACGCATATTCCATATCTACCTAAAACAGCATCAAACCTTAAGTGTGTCACCCTATGGTTCGCGAATATGTAGACATGATCAAGACACCTCTCCGATCAATAACCATCAGCGATATCTAGAGATCCATAATGGCTCCCACATACTCAACGATTACTTCGTGATCGATAGAACCATTAATATACGAACCAATTCCCTTTGTCACGCGATACTCTACTTATCCGAGGTTTGATCATCGGTATCTCCATACCTAGTTCTAACGCCTTACTGATAAGTACTCTTCACTCGTTCCATTATATGACATCCCTTGTGACCTAGTCACATGGTTGCAAGCTAATTGGATGACATTCCACCGAGAGGGCCTACAGCATATCTATCCTTCATATGGATGGACAAATCCCAGTCTTGCTCAATGCGCTTGAACACATACTTTTAGAATACCTAATGCCACCTTTATAACCACCCAGTTACGAAGCGGTGTTTAATGTCATCAAAGCACTCATCCGGTGATGGTGATTAACACAATCTAATGGTCAAAGGATTAGGTTACTATGTATTTGAAATCTTGTAGCAAAACGAACTTACTAAGTTGATCTTATGGTATGCTTACTATGTGTGTGTGTCCATCACATCATTCTCCTAATGATATGATCTTGTTATTAATAACATCCAATGTCCATGATCATGAAACCATGATCACTCTTTCCTATTAATACAATTATAGCATGAATGTAAACATTTATCATAAACACAAAGATATAATAATAACCACTTTATTATTGCCTCTTGGGCATATCTCCAACAATTGCATGTGTGTTCTTTTCATAAACCAAATGGATAAACTAGATTTCATTGCATCTGTGTTCTTTTCATAAACCACATGGATACACTAGATGCCATTGCATGTGTGTGCGTATCAGTGTGTATCATTGTGGTTTTGGATAAGAACACATGCAATGATGCCACTCCAACATGCGGTGTTCTTTTCATAAACCACACTGATCCACTAGATGTCATTGCATATGTGTGTTCTTTTCATAAACCACACTGATCCACTAGATGTCATTCCATATGTGTGTTCTTTTCATAAACCACATGGATCCACTGGATGACATTGCATATGTCTGTTTTTTCACAAACCACACTGATCCACCAGATGTCATTACATATGTGTGCATATTAGTGTGCATCATTATGGTTTAAAAAAAGAACACATGCAATGATGCCACTCCATCATGTGTGTTATTTTCACAAACCACATGGATCCACTAGATGTCATTGCATGTGTGTGTTCTTTTCATAAACCACATGGATCCACTAGATGTCATTGCATGTGTTTGTTCTTTACGTAAACCACACTGATCCACTGGATGTCATTGCATATGTGTGTTCTTTTTATAAACCACATGGATCCACTAGATGTCATTGCATATGTGTGTTCTTTTCATAAACCACATGGATCCACTTGATGTCATTGCATGTGTCTTATTTTCATAAACCACATGTATCCAATGGATGTCATTGCATGTGTTTTCTTTTAATAAACCACATGGATACACTAGATGTCATTGCATGTGTGTTCTTTTCATGCCACACATGGATCCATTAGATGTGATTGCATGTGTTTGTGTATCAGTGTGCATCATTGTGGTTTTGGAAAAGGACACGTGCAATGATGCTAGTCCAGCATGTGGTGTTGTTTTCATAGGACACACTGATCCACTAGATGTCATTGTTGGTGTGCTCTTTTCATAAACCACATGGATCCACCAGGTGTCATTGCATGTGTGATCTTTCAATAAACCACATGGATCCACTAGATGTCATTGCATGTGTGTTATTTTCATAAACCAAATGGATCCACTAGATGTCATTGCATGTGTTTTATTTTCATAAAACACATGGATCCACTAGATGTCATTGCATATGTGTTCTTTTCATAAACCACATGGATCCGCTGATGTCATTGCATCCGTGTTCTTTTCATAAACCACATGGATCCACTAGATGTCATTGCATGTGTGTTCTTTTCATAAAACACATGGATCCGCTAGATGTCATTACATGTGTGTTCTTTTCCAAAACCACATGGATCCACTAATGTCATTGCATGTGTGTTCTTTTCATAAACAACATGGATCCACTAAATGTCATTGGATGTGTGTTCTTTTCCAAAACCACATTGATCCAGTGATGTCATTGCATGTGTGTTCTTTTCATAAACAAAATGGATCCACTAGATGTCATTGCATGTGTGTTCTTTTCATAAACCACATGGATCCACTAGATGTTGTGGGGCCCCCGGATTAATCCTCCGAGAATCCCTATTATGCATACAACCACGATCCCATGATCAGTTAGTCGTGGCACATAACCGACGAGTATCATTACATCATCCGAGAATATACCGAATTACAAGACTTACATACATGTCGTTAAGGCTACATCAATAAACAGCAGCGGACTTCAACAAGCGCAGAGCCCGAGCCATGCCCTAACCTACATGCAACTGACTGGGAGATCGTCCTAGCTCGCATAGTCGCCAACGCCATCTTCTTCTTGATATCTGGCCAAGTTAATACCTAGGGACAATGCCAGTGAGTACATTGAATGTACTCGCAAACCACCTTAATTAAATAATAATAACAAGAGGCTATGCAATATGGCTGTGGTATTAGGAGGGCTCCAAGAGGGGTTCTTTTCTAAATAGTTTCTCTTGTAGATATAGCATCTACATATCTTTGTTGAAAACTTTTTTAAACCATTTTGGAAAGCATTTTGAAAAGTTTTGGAAAACACTAGGACGGGGTCACCCATTTGTTCCCGTTTTCAGGTTGTCCCACGACCAAACTCCTTCCATCCCTTTCTGACCATCCCATGGACATAGTAGGGATCCTTTCCGACCGTCCCATGGTCAAAACATTTTAAAAGCCATTTCTTTTCAGAAATGCTTTTTGAAAACAAAACCAGCACCGCTCTACAGAAGTCTGTCCAACCCGTCCTTAACCGCGGACACGGCTATTCGAATAGATTTACACTCTACAGAGGTTGCACACTTTACCCACAACATCCGGGTACCCTACCCTGATCTTCACCGATGGTGGGTCGAGTAACCGATCAAGACTCTCCGGATGCCCACTCCAGTATAAGTGCCTACCATATGAGTGTTAATCCCCTCAAAACTGGGACGTCGAGCGAGGACCAACCGGAGCGCTTTTTCCACTTCTCGAGTGTGCGATTTCAATGAGGGGTTCATAGTAACGCGTGGAGGCCTGCCGACCCTTCATTCCTTCTCTAGGTCCCACCTTTATTGGAGAAGGCCCACCCTCCAGGGATCCCTGATCCCCTGTAGTAGTTATGTGGCAGATTATACCGGAATAGACAACCTTCAAATCCTGCCCTGTCCCATACCAGAGTAATGTGGTTGCACAGGGTTAAGTTGTTATAGCTAGACTGCAAAGAACCAGGTGCGTTTTTGTAAACCTTCTTCCTCCGGTTTTCCTCCAGCATTTTATAAAACAAAACCTTTTTCTTTCTCAACAACTCTTGGGAGGTCCCACCTCACCAAGGTTTTATCATAAAACATTTGGAAAAACTTTTTCCGTGGTCTTCCCATCCTCTAGCTTTGCTTCGGCTAAATAGGGGGTCTCCAAAGGGTTATGGTGATATACACCATCTATTCTACTAGGGGCAAGTAGGGGTCACCAAGGGGGTTGTACTTAGTAGTACCAAGTGTAGTAGTTTGGAGGAGCCAAACCACTACCATATATATATATATCAACATATAGTAAAACCATGCAGTTTTCATAAAACAATAAGTAAAACATGCATAAGTAAAACAGTAGGACGAGGCTTATGAGCAAGAAGGTGGCTTTCCTGTGATCAGCAGTATGGCATGAATGTCCCTAGACTTCTTCTTTAGATCCCCACAATACCAATATCAATAATAAATACCCCTTCTTCTGCTCTCCGATTTCATCGCAATTATCGTCGTCCCGACAACACATGCAAGCAAACCAAGCCACAATCAACACTAGGCATTCAAGCACCAATACATACAGCAAAAAATTGAATACTACAGAATTAAGATTCAGATGTTTTTGAGATGATTGGAAATAGGAGATTGAGATGGCCTTGGAGAAGGGGATGAAAATCCCTTAGGATTTCTAGTCTAGAAACTACCTAAGAGATGGATTTTGGAGCAAGACCATATTCTGTAGGGTACCATTGTAAAAACATGATACCAACATATAGGTATTGATAAGATGAAACCAACAAAAGTGGTTTCACTACTTTATCACTTTCCATTGATTTCCTATGAATTTTCTAGTGATAAAGGCTCTAGTTTTAGGAAATAATTCACCAGAAAATTTCTGGAGCTCCAAAAATTATTTCCTTAGACAGTTCAGTAGGGCCTAAATTACTTGTTCCCTGAGAGTTGGAATCAGGTCAAGACAATTACCAGAATGCCCTCAGGAAATTCCCAAAGGCAGTTTTGTAGACAACTTGTCTTTTTCACCAGATTAAATATACAAAAGATATTAATTTGATTCCAAGGGTACAGGGTTGGTTTTTGGAATATCATTCTGTAGAAATTTGAATCACCCTTTTTGGATCTGTATAGCTACTGTAGTGAATTTAGAGGTGAATAAACCATGCACAGAAGGGTTTAATTCACAGAGAAATATCCAAGGCTCAATAAATCATGAGCTCCTGGATTTGGATAGGCCTTAGTGTATCACATCACAGGGAGTTGGATTTAGGTCAATACCTTTGTTGGTTTGACCTGGAGAATTTATCCAAGGCAGAATTTAAAAGTTTTTGTTATTTTTACTATAGTGAAACTACTATGCACCTTGGCATGAGACCAATGTCCCAGGGTAGATGCTTCCAACATCTCTTAGAGGCAGTTGGCTTTACTCCAATTGGAGTTGTACAATTCACATAAACAATTTATTAGTGAAAAAGTATACATCTGAGGATTTAATTCAATAATGGCACCCTAGTCAATATTTCTGGCTACTATCTGCTCTGCACGTTGCACAAAACACTAGGGTACTTGGTAAAAATTAGACCTGGGCATTTGGAAGCATTTTCCATTTTTTATTTTGAATTAAACCAATCAGTATAATAAGCAGATCTGTAAAAGGAATTTAATAAAAAGAAGGGGGCCAGGGCTGCTGGGCTTGGATCGGGGGGTGGGGGGGCAGTTCGGCCGAGAGGGGAGAAGCGGCCCACCCGGGCGGGGCACTGCGCGGGAGGAGGCGATTTGACCTGACGGGCGGGGCCCGTTTGCCAGCGAGGGCGGAGCGCCGAAAGGTTACCGGCGGATCTAGACCGTCCGCGCGAGAGGGATCAACGGCGCGGGGTTAGAGGAAACAGAGGGGAAACCCTAGGGGCAGCGACGGCGAGGTCAGGGAGGCTCACCGAGGGCTTGGTAGGCGGCGAGGAGCGGTGGAGGTGAAGCGGCGCTCAACGGGGAGTCTGGAGAGGGGCGGCATGAGGGGTCTCCGCGCCGGGAACTATTTCACGCGAGAACGCCAGGGGGATGACCCGTCGGAGCTCGATGCCATCGACAATCTGGGCAGTACCTGGCCACAAAAACCACACCATTAGAGAGAGGGGAGGAAGGGAGTGTGGCATGTGACATGCAGAGAGGGAGGGACAGAGGAGAGTGAGCTTAGCTCGTTTTGGGGGAGGAGGCCGAGGCTCGTTTCCCTCTTCTTCCCGGGCAGCTCAGAGTAGGGGAGGGGGAGAGGGGTGCTCTAGGAGGGAGGTAGAGGGGTAGGGAGCAAATGAACCAGAGAGGGGAGCTGGGGTGGCCCCTGGCCCTTTATACCGAGAGGGGAGGGTGTACCATGGACATGGTCCATTAGGGAAATGGGGGGAGGTGTGAACCTAGGGAGTGGATTCTGTCGGCAGGGGAGGTGGTTTCTGGTCTATGCTGAGGGCTGAGGAGAGGTGGGATGGCTGCTACAACTTGGTCCCACTTGTTAGTCTCTCTCTCTCTCTTTCTCTCTCTAGCACATGGGACAAGGGAGAGGGGTTGCTACAGTAGCTTAGCTACAGTGCACATGACCAGGGTGAGTGTTGGGTGCTGGGGTGCATTGCCTTACAAGATTGGTGGTGGTTTTATATTGATTTAGCTCAAAACTAGCTAGGTTTGCCAAATTGAGTAAATAGGTGCTTGTGAAGGGAGTTCAAAATTTTGCTTACGACAAGGAGGGAAAATGGTACTGGTAGATAGCTGAGGTCAAGATATACTTCCAGGATTTATTTGAGATTTTTCTAAAGATTTAAAGTCCTCTTAAAACCATTTCTTCAAAAACTATAGAAGTAGTTTCTAGAAGATTATTTGATAATTTTCCATTGGACAAGTGCAGTTTTTGATGTGAGAAAGTCCCAATTGTGAATACACACTTAGGGGCATTTTCCCAAGATTTATTGAGACACATAAGTAATTAAAATTATTATTATTCCATTTCTGCCATTTAAGAAAATAGGCAAAAAGAAATAATAACGGATCTCAAAAATATTTGTTTTTGAAGTGGGAAGATGGGGTATGATATGTGGGTTTCAAATGAGACAAAAATTGAGGAAGTGTTTTGGCAAAAACCAAACTTTCCTTTAGGGAAGGTGTTTTGGAGATTTTGTTTATTAACGAAATTAAGTTGATTTGGATCCATAAAAATTATGGATAATATTTTATAAATATTTTTGAGCAAGGTAGATGGTGTAGTCAAGGTGTATCAAGCATTTTCAACCTTGGGATTGGAGAATCCAAGTTGATTTGGTGGAATACCCTAGATTAAGGATCTAGGGTGAGGTTAATTTCATACCATCTAAACATGGGTGTATCATGGAGTTCAGATCTCCCCTTGGGGCAGGGGATATATGGATGGATAGACCGAGTGGTGTAGATTGCAATGGTGTAGGGGTTTAAGCTTGATCCTGCTTGAGCTCACCAAGGCAAGCTTTCAAACTTTGAATAAAATAAGCCTGCCAACGCAGATTATCAACTAGCCGTCAAAACCTTGTGGGTTTAAACATCTCAATGATCCAATTGGTACCAGTGAAGTAGGTAATGATAGACCTATATGAGTAGAACACAACCATGCAAAGAGTTGGTACATAGAAGGTTGGATGGTGGTGTGAGCTTATACCAAAATAGGCATGCTGACTAGATTTGCAGGAAAAGTTATTTTCTTGCCTGCAAAACCATCAAGAACAAGTGGGTAGGAGGATGATCTAACCAAGGGAAAGAGTGGGCCTTGGTAGTACTTAGTATGGTTAAGAAGATGGTTCAGATGCATTTCCAAAAATTCACAAAGGTTGAGAAAGGGAGGAATTCAAAAAGATGATGTTGGAAATAGTTTTCCAGACAGCCAATTTTGGCAGATTGAGGGTTTTTGACTAGAGCAGGAGATGGAATGTTTTTGAGGGGTTGCAAGGTACCCAAGAATCATCAAGTGGATGAGGTTGAACTTTAGATTGAGTAGAAATGATCCATGCTTGATAATGGTCTTCATGGACTTGGAAACTTCTAGAAGGGATATCTTGAGAATTGATTTGGTTAAGGGTTTTAGATGATCACCTAGTATCTAGAGATTAGATCCATCTTGGATTCTTTCTTAGTGTTTGGTGATCTTCAAGTATCTTGATCCTAGAGGATGAGCTCCTAGGGTAGCTCATACTACTTCTAAGCAATCAACTCAGACAACAGATCAAGGCAATTCATCTTATAAACTAAGAAAACCTACTACTAAGGTTACCATCAAGCCTAGCTTGGGGTAAGGATGGGTATTTTGAATAGGTTGCAGTTTGAGCAAGGTAAGGTCCTTGGTATCTCTACCAAGAGTAGAGTTCAAATGCTTCATAAAAAGGTTTGGTTAAACCTAGAGATAAGAATAGTAGAAGGTTCTGTCTTGAAAACATAAGGAGATTATATTATATATCTCTCCATAATTTTGTCAATAGAAGCTACCAAAATAGCTTTGGTTACATAAGCATCTTGGCTCCTGTTTTGAAATGTCAGAACATTTGAGAATATGTAAAATGAGCCAAGATAGTTTTGTTAAATAGCTTTTGTCAACTGATGGTGAGATAAGGAGTGTATCACCTAATACACATTCATATGCATAAGCATAAACAAACAACAAGCAAACATTGCACCAATGAACAAGAAAAAGTTTTTGTTCCCCCTGATTTTTGCATTCTGACAACTAATCTGGGTTGCTGAAATTGGGATGTTACAGATCTTTCCCCCTTAAAAGAATTTCGTCCCAAGATTCTAGAGAGTAAAGTTAGGGGTTTTTTTGAGTCGGGTTGATCCTAGGTGTCTTACACGTACTACCTTATGGACTCCATCTTTGAAGTGACTACTCTGATGATGTTGAGCTTCAGTCTTCCCTAATGCACGGAGAGTTGAGCAGAGTCCAATCTTGGTTTTGAGAGATGACCTTCTTTTCCTTCCGGACTCTACATCATCGAGGGCTTAGACTGGGCAGACTACCTCGAAGCTGAACTTTACGGAGTACTCGTTGGAGGTTAGAATCTAAGGTTGGGGAGTACCTCTCTCTAAGGATTCACATCTCTTCCTTAGGGTCGTAGCGTATCCTATTTAGCGATTTTTGGGTCGGGACTCCTGAGGTTGCTCCTGGCAGAGGGTTATTCTAATTTGTGGGAAAGACGCAGTCTTTCCCCCTTAGGATTAAACTGGGGTAGGTCGGAGAGTTAACATAGTCCTTCCTTCTTGGAGTCATTCAATGGGGTTTCTGGGAGTTGTCGTCCATCTTTTTCCTAGAATCGAGGTCTTCAGCAGGCACCCGAGGAACTATAACTTACGGGGCTTATATCCTACTATTATTCATACTTAGCCTCTTGGAGTTGTTGGAGTCTCAAATCCTCTAAGCGATTGGAACTGAGCGGTTAGCGATACGGTGGCCTTTCCGGTTGGTCTTCAGCTGAAGTAGCGGAGGGATTTCGTAGAATCTTCAGTTATTTCCTCAACGGATACTCACGGGTTGTTGCTTGGCGGGAAGACTTCGGAGCCGGAGATATCTTCTGAAGTATCTTCTAGTAGCCAAGCTTCTGGAGATTGAGTGAAAGGACGTAGTATTTCCACCTTAGAGCTTCACTAAGGTGCTTGAGTAGGGTAGATCTTCTGTCTGGGAGTGTTGACCTGATGCTAGGGGAAGGCTGTATCTTTTCGTAGTCTTGAGCTGGGTCTTCGAGTGACGCCCTATTCTCTCAAACCTTGGTGGGGGTGGTTTCCTAACAAAGCCTTTAGGGTGGTTAGCTCAAGGTAAAATGGCGGTTTACGACTCTTCTTGGTAGTCATTAGTCTAGGGTTGAAATAGTCAGCGTCGGGTAAGCTGTCTTCATTGACAATTCTTGTGTTGCCTCTGCTTGATGGCGGAGTGGACTCGTTGTCTTCACACTTCCTAATCATCTGACTTCAGGGGTAGTTCTGACCTTCTAGGGAGGATCATTCCGTTAGTTTGGGTAGGTTGGACTATAATAGGTAGTCTCCTGAGGTGGTCAGAAACTCTAATATACTATAGGTTAGTGTGGTTGGTCTTCACTCCTTGACTTGGCTGACTGATCGGGTGGTTTCTGGTGGATATTGATGATCCGTCGGTGATCGACTTCCAGCTCCAACGGGATTCTTGCTGTAATATATCGAGGAATAAGGGAGTATGGTGCTATTGACGAGTCATGCGAGGTGAGTTTGACGAGACATGTCGTCCTGCTAAGGTGAAATCTTCGAGTTGATTCTAACTTGACGATGTCAAACTCCTGGTTCTTGCGATGCTTTTCCTCTCATATACTCTCGAGGTTAGTTTGGGTCTTATTACCAATATCTAGCACAGGGGTTTCCTGAGTTACTAGGTGGGTTATCGCTCCTCGAGTCACATTTTAAGGAGGTCAAAGCAAACCAGAACATACAAACAAGGTGAACAGAGCGAGAGAATCGCAATGTCCTTGGCAAACAACACACATCAAGCAACACATGATGCACTTAGGCAAACAAACACGATCAACGCTAGGGACCAAGGAGTTAACTACTCGCGTTGTAAGGGAATCCTATTCTTAGGACTATTGATCCTAGATATCATCTTCTTCAGGTCGGAGTCATTGTCTTGCCGATAAATCCTTCCTCGTATCTTGGATGCTTCTGGGTAGTGCAACACCTGGGGTCTTCTAACTATAAGGATCCCGCTGGTAGAGCGATGTTGTAGTCTCCTTGTGTTTACTGGTAGTTGCTTGTCTTCATCTTGTTCTCATTGTCTTCACTGGGTTCTAGATCCTAGTTATTTAAAATCCGGAGGTTTGAAGTTTGGGGACTAGAGTTGGAGTAAACCATTTTCAAAAGCATTTACTTAGAGTAAGAGAAGAATTAGAACTTTTTGAAACTCATTGAGAAACTAGTTTTCGAAAGCCGGGGTTTACAAAATAAGGTTCATGTCTAGCGACCATGCTAACTAAGGTTCTCCTACAGTCAGGATGGCTCTGATACCAAGTCTGTGGGGCCCCTGGATTAATCCTCTGAGAATCCCTGTTATGCATATAACCACGATCCCATGATCAGTTAGTCGTGGCACATAACCGACGAGTATCATTACATCATCCGAGAATATACCGAATTACAAGACTTACATACATGCCATTAAGGCTACATCAATAAATAGCAGTAGACTTCAACAAGCGCAGAGCCCAAGCCATGCCCTAACCTACAGGCAACTGACTGGGAGATCATCCTAGCTCGCGTAGTCGCCAACGCCATCTTCTTCTTGATATCTGCCCAAGTTAATAGCCAGGGACAATGCCAGTGAGTACATTGAATGTACTCGTAAACCACCTTAATTAAGTAATAATAACAAGAGGTTATGCAATATGGCTGTGGTATTAGGAGGGCTCCAAGAGGGGTTCTTTTCTAAATAGTTTCTCTTGTAGATATAGCATCTACATATCTTTGTTGAAATCGTTTGTAAACCATTTTGGAAATTGTTTTGAAAAGTTTTGGAAAACGCTAGGACAGGGTCACCCATTTGTTCCCGTTTTTAGGTCGTCCCCCGACCAAACTCCTTCCATCCCTTTCTGACCATCCCATGGTTATAGTAGGGATCCTTTCCGACCATCCCATGGTCAAAACATTTTAAAAGACATTTCTTTTCAGAAATCCTTTTTGAAAACAAAACCAGCACCGCTCTAGAAAAGTTTGTCCAACCCGTCCTTAACCACGAACATGGCTATTCGAATTGATTTACACTCTGCAGAGGTTGCACACTTTACCGACACCATCCGGGTACCCTACCTTGATCTTCACCGATCATGGGTCGAGTAACCGATCAAGACTCTCCGGATGCCCACTCCAGTATAAGTGCCTACCCTATGAGTGTCAATCCCCTCAAAACCGAGACGTCGGGCGAGGACCAACCGGAGCGCTTTTTCCACTTCTCGAGTGTGTGCTTTCAATGAGGGGCTCATAGTAATGCGTGGAGGTCTGCCGACCCTTCGTTCCTTCTCCAGGTCCCACCTTTATCGGAGAAGGCTCACCCTCCAGGGATCCCTGATCCCCTGTAGTAGTTACGAGGCAGATTATACCGGAATAGACAACCTTCAAATCTAGCCCTGTCCCATACCAGAGTAATGTGGTTGCACAGGGTTAAGTTGTTATAGCTAGACTGCAAAGAACCAGGTGCATTTTCGTAAACCTTCTTCCTCCGGTTTTCCTCCATCACTTTGTAAAACAAAACCTTTTTCTTTCTCAACAACTCTTGGGAGGTCCCACCTGACCAAGGTTTTATCATAAAACATTTGGTAAAACTTTTTCCGGGGTCTTCCCATCCTCTACCTTTGCTTAAGCTAAATAGGGGGTCTCCAAAGGGTTATGGTGATATACACCATCTATTCTACTAGGGGAAAGTAGGGGTCACCAAGGGGGTTGTAATTAGTAGTACCAAGTGTAGTAGTTTGGAGGAGCCAAACCACTACCATATATATATATATCACCATATAGTAAAACCACTACTAGGAAACAGCCTATCTGTGGCGCATCAAAAGGGGGCTTCTGTGGCGCATATCTTTGTCGCCACTGTTACCTCGTCACTGATAACTACTTCCTGTAAAGATATGGATATGCGCCCGAAGTTCGAACTTCGTGACGCATTCCTTCATATGCGCCACAGGAAGAACTTCTGTGGCGCATTTACGTGTATGCGCCACAAATATGCCATGCGCCACTAACTATATAATTATATGCGCCACTGATTGTGTAACATGTATTCGAAGTAAAATACTTTCCTGGTGTATAATCAGGTATTTATACAGGATTTATACAGGATTTATCCAGATAGTATAAAATACATTGCACAAGTAGTAGATGCATGAAAACCGACATATATATAATACAAACACTTAGAGCCCGATCGAGATAGATATATAGTGTCAAGTGCCAAATTTTTACACAAGCGCCGAATACAAAGTTCATATCATCTCACATTACAAATATGAAGTGGCCACCGCCGCCTACACTAGGATCAAATAGAATACAACTGTGATAACGGTGAGCAAGAGCATTAGCCCGACCAATATCTTCATCCGGTTCTTCTTCCACAAGTGGTTTCTCCACTTGGCTATCGCCTCCTCTCTAGTCGCGTATCCTTTGTAGATGTTGCCGCTGAACTTGTTCACTTGTTTGTGGCAATCCTCCCACTCCTCGTAGACTCCTGGAACCCTACCCATGTACACCACATACCACCTCGTCGCCATCTCTATAGACGACAAGGCATATTCGTAAAAATACAACGAAAAGAATGAATAAAGGGTTCACATCCATATATATATATATGTGTTCATAGAATATAAAACAAAGGATCCATAAATCTAAAAGTTAGATCATCATAGAAGAAATAAGTTCAATGACAGCACGACACAAGGTAGTTTAAGTCTAACAACAATGACCATTTCGACCACGATCGAGATAGTAAAGTTTGTGACACACACACACTAATACAGCAGGCGTCCATCAAGAATATACACACACTGGATCATGCTAGAGGCACAAATCGATCAAGATGAAGACTTCCTCTTCTGGCACGGCTTCGGGAATGGTAGATAGCCCTCTTTCGTTATCCACGTCCTTGTGTCACCCTGCTTAGGGAGGCGTTCTTCGATCTCCCTCTTACTCAACCCTCTGGCTTGTTGTAGGGCACCGCCCCTTGTGTTGACATCTTCAATGATGATTTGCGACAACTTCATCTGAATGTGATGGAAGTCTTCTCTAAGATCAGCATCGTCGATTTTCGCCAAACTTTCGGCCCATCCTTGGAGACTAGATGTCAGCGTTAGGTTATGGCAATCCCGAACATAGCCTTTAAGGTGATGGAGGACGTAGAAGGCCTCCTTGGCACTAGCAGTCGACTGCTTGACGCAGGGGAAGTCGAGCACGTGCTTGAACACGTGTTTGCCATCCTTGATACATTCCCCCTATCTACGAAGGTGCATCCCTTCTTGGTGTAGCCCTCGAGAGCCTCATTGAGAACACCCCTTATTCTAGTGTAGTCTTTCTTCTTCGTCAAACTCCCCGAGTCGAAATACGTGGCTAGCGAATACCTCGGGGCAAGGACGATGAGCGTGCAGTATTTGTCTCTGCGCAACACAATTGGAACGGAATGTTGGAAAAAGAGCAAAGGAAAGAAATCTATAAGAAATGCATAAGTTACGGTGACGATGAGCGAGTGTGTGTACTTACTCGGGAAAGAAAGGCAAAAGAAGTGTGCCCTTCCTCTTGTTGTCCACCATGAACTTCTCGAGGTACGCTGTCGCCTTGGTCCGTGTCTCTGATCCTTCGACCAACTGGCTGTCCCGCATGTAGTAGGGATCCACTATCGCGATTTCCGGGGTACTTTCTCTCTTGATCGTGAGCGCCAGATTGAGCGCGTATAGGCGGACCAAGTTATAGTCCAGCCGTTTCGTGAGAAACAGCTTGAATATGTCCTCGAACGCTATGAAGAATATATCCGCGGGGGGTTCATCGACGAAGCCCACGTCCAATGGCACCTTGGCCATGAAAACCGGGTAATTTGGATCGTCCTCTTTAAGAAGGAGGGCCTCTAGTGTCTTGACACCCTCGTGCAAAGTTAACATGGCTCCAACCGCAATGTGGATCATATCCGGAGTCAATATCGGATCACCAGCTACATGCACTCGGGGCCAGCCAAATTGTGTGGATGGTATGACGATGGCGTCCTGCCCCCGGATCCTCTTCGGAAGAGGCTGGCTCGCACCCTTCTTATTATTATTACCTCTCTTCCTGTAGTGCTTCTTCTTCACAACAGTGTCAGCCATTGCCATCTGCTCATCAGTCGCCTTTCGGAGTGTGTTGGGGCTGAAAACCAATCCCGGTTTCTCTTGTGGTGGATCGGCGGCCGGAGGCGTCTCTTGAGAAAGACCATGGAAGACCAGGCGCTGCGTGCATGTATTGGGTCGATCAGCTTGATGGTTGTCGCGAGCTGCGAAGGGTTCTTCATCCACACAAGGCATATACAATCCTTTGGAGGCGGTGGTGTTGATGAAGTCGTCAACGTTGACCAATTCATCATCATCTTCATGGGTGCCATCATGTGGTGGTGGTAGCGGGGGCGACGGCGGTTGCGGCACAACGTCTTTGCCATGTGGCGGTGCACACGCTGCCAAGAGTTGATGGTGACGGCTGGTGGTGGCGACAACGGCGGCTACTGGCTTCCGAGGTGGTGGCCGGGCGATGATCGGTTGAGAGGTGGCGCCGGTTCTCCCCCCCGCAAGACGAATCTGGGTCTTCGGCCATGTCAAGGGCCAGTTGTAGCATTCCCCAAGGGTCTTGTGTTCATCGGCTCCTTGAGGTTGAATGGGGGGGTCCATGTCGTCGCACCCTGGCAACACCCGAGCCAACCTGACCTTCATCACGTCATCATCCATTGGATTGTTGTGCATTGTGCGGCTCGCCGGTTGTATAAGAGTGCCCTTGGCAACATCCTTCAACTCACAGCCGACATCTTTAAGCATGAGTACGCAAGAAGTGTCCTGAGGCAAAAACATGTTGTTGGGCATCATGAGATGGCAACAGTCATGCATCAAAGGCATAAAGGAGATGACGTGCACTAACTAATTAGTTACCTTGGTGATGGCGTGGATCTCGGCTAATGTAGAGACACGGCGGATGCCGGCGGCTGGCCTATGATCATCATCTGCAATCTCCCGCTCGGGTGCCTCACGAAGCACCGCCACCGTCGGCTGCGCCTTATTGGTATCTTTCGCCGGAGGCGGCATCGGTGTGACCAAAACGAGGGGCTGTGTCCTGACGTTGACGGTCAGCGGGGTCACCAGGTCCGGCGACACGGTAACATTGATGCCCGAGTTGCTGCCGCTTAAGCTGGGCAGATGTATCGACCCCTGTCGACCTCCCGCATTCCAAGCAATAAGCCCCTCGAAAAACTCAAGGGGGATCATCGAGCGGAGCTTCTCTTCCACTAACTTGTCCAGCGTTTTCTGGTCCAACGCCTTCTCCTCTAGTGTCTGCACCTTCATCTTCAGCTCTGCAACAGCGGCTTTATCCTTGTTCTTCATGTCCCTTCTTTTCCTAGCGTCCTCTTTGTAGAACTCTTTCACATTCATGCTCGTACCGAAGCCGGACACACGGCCAGCTGAGGACGGCGGCAACCCCTTGTCCCTCTTCTTGTCAGCATTGGTCGCCCTGTTGAAAACCGTGTCCCACGGCTCCGTCGAATCCTGGGACGACTCTGTGGCAGTAGCCTTCAGTTCCTCCTCCTGTAGAGACAAGGAAAGGTGAACCCATTTAGATTCTTGGCTTCATTATCTTAATTAGAACGCAATAGACTTGAGATCGGCGATAAATTCCTTACCAGATTCTTCTCGAATTCCTTCACCTCCGGATCATCTGTGATGAACTCCCCTGGTTCCTTGTCCAGGTAGTAGCGGGCCCGAACAAATTGCCTAAGCTGCAAGTCCGTGATTTTAAGCCAAGGGTTGTCTTTACCAAGGCGTTCAAGCTCGGCGTCCCCCTTGTCCCAAATGTCCTGTTTCCCCTCAGAACCGCTTCCAAGGTGGTGGTTACCTATGTTCTGTTCCCGCATACTCCTTCCCCATTGAGTCCATTTTATAGCGTCAGCGGTAGCTATATCCGCCTTGAATATCCTAAACTCCTCTTCGTCGAGCATCGGATTTTTCTTACTAATAACCTCCCAGCTTTCACCTTTGTCAATGCTATTCTTCACCCGGGTTTTCCAGCTGCTCAAGGCGTTGCTCATCTTCGTGAGGGCTAGTCTGTTCACCGGGTTCTTATTTCACTCGAGGTTTCTAAACTACTCTAGGAATCTATATCGCTTGTGAAGCTTCTTAAGGAGGTTATCGACCAAAGCTGCATGGTCAGCATGTCTGATGTACTTTGTGTTGATCGACATGCTTTCCCGAACGATGCACCCGAGTTGCAGGCCGTACCCTTTAGCAATCGCCTCTGGCGCAATGGGTTGGCCACTTTCTGTGACCTCAGTGAACTCATCACAGACAGTGGCGAGCACTGGCACCTTCCGCTCCTTCTGTTCCTTCTTCTTCTTCTTCTGAGAAGCGGCCGGGTTGCCGCTACCGCCATCCGTCCTCTCGCCGCCATCGGTGCGGGCGCCGCCATCGGTGGTGTCATCCTCTTCGCCGCCGCCTTCACTAGTTCCATCATAGTCGTCTTCGTCCCCCTCGTAATCAGGATCTCCGCCCTCATTGGCCCCAGCAGCTCTAGCGACGGTCGCCTCCTCCTCCGGTGGTGGTGTCATCCTCATCGCCACCTCCTCCTCCTCCTGTTGGGACCCCTGTCAGAATGACTGGTTGGCCTGTCTAGCTTGTTCTTCGACGCTGATCATGTGCTTAGAAGGGCTAGACTCCTTGTTGCCCGACATGTTTGCACTACTCTATTTAAAAGAGGCAAAATGTTAGCATAAATCTCGGCCGAAAAATTCGGCATGACCTTTGATATTTTTTGACCTAGTAGTGCCCATTTCTCAACCAAAACGGAAGTGAATGGACACTTCAGGAGAAATGGGCAACTCAAATAAAATCCCTGCAACATTCACACACTAGAAAATAGCCCCATCCACAGCCCCATTCACAGCCCCCATCCACAGCCCCATCGAATCAATTAGCACCATATAGTACCAAATAATCCCACCATATAATCCTAGCACCATATAGTACCAAATAATCCCAGCACCATATAGTACCAAATAATCCCAGCACCATATATACCAAATAAAAGGGAAATTTCAGCCAAACCTGAAGCATACAGAACATAATATAACCTGAAACATTATTGGCAGAGGAAAAATGCCAATAAAACTTCTTATGTTGCACCTGGTATTAGCACTATAAACAGCAGATATATTCTGTAACTATAAATAGCAGATATATTCTATAACTATAATAATGCCAATACAAAGATAAGAACTATAAACAGCAGATATATTCTGTAACCGAGGATAAGCTTAGTAATTAACTTGAGAAAACTTCATGCAAATATATTGCTTCTCAGATAATAAGACTATAAACAACAGAAATCTCAAAGATGATTATTTATGGACACATGCTTCCAATTGCTGAAACTGAAATCTTGTATAAGTTACTAACGAAAAGGTCAGCATTCTTCTTTAAAGCTAATACTTAATATTACATGAGCAGAAAGATGCATGAATGGCCCAGAGCTAATATATTAAGTACCTATGTATAATTATGCCAAGTGTATATTAAGTACCTATGTATTACATGATCAGAAACAGTTTAGTACTACTTAAGTACCTCATCAATAGATTTAAAGGCAATTAACAGTGACACAGAAGCAGTTTAAGTGTCCATGTTGCACAAGGAAAAAATGTTTAGTACTACTTAAGTACCTCATCAATAGATTTCATAAGCAATGCATCTCAAGAGAGAATAATGCATAATTAAATATTTTGTGCAGTACAAGATATAAGTATACACAAATTGGGCTAATTTGTACATGCATGGGCAGCCACTTGCCATCGAAAGGTAGAAGTGAAGAACTAGCTAGGACACACAATTACACATGCATATGGAAAAGAAAAAAGTGGATATGTACCTAGATAGTAATACTGGATATTCAGTAGCATACATTTATTAGTCAATGCAAATTGGGGCCTCTATGGATGAAATACACCAGGAATCCATTAGAGGTCCATAGTAGCAACGACCAGCCTCCAATTCCTTAATTATCAGAAACTACAATATCACCATTTCTTCAGGTATTTATTCTCAGAATAATCACTGTTGGGTCATGGCGTAGCTACGGTAGTCTAAAGAAAGTGTTTAATAGCACTACTTATTTAGCTACTGGGTGTATATATATATGCAAAGTGCTAGCAGAAAGGCATAACCTCTGTTGATATGATTATGATTATGGTTATGCAAAGTGCTACTTATTTAGCTACGGTAGTCTAAAGAAAATGATATGATTATGGGTGTATATATATATAAGCTACTGGTAGTTGATAATAATAATAATAGCATAAGTTCTAGCAGAAAGGCATAACCTCTGTTGAATATGCAAAGTGTGTACTGTAAATTAGGAGTTGTGAATCTGATCAAGTCGATGGTCAAGTGCTTTACTAGTACACTGTATAAGAATCTACAAACGGAGGCCTCAGCCATGAACTAGACGATGGTCAAAGTGTCATGAACTAGACGATCAAGTGTACCTGCGTACTAAACGGAGGCCTCAGCCATGGGGTGAAGGGGAAATTAAAGAAGAGAGCGGGAAGTGTACCTGCGGATGGGGAGGTGGTCGTCGATGAGGGTGGGGGCAGTGCTCCTGCGGCGGTCCTCCTAGGTCATAGGCGAGGCGGGGCGGGCCTCCTCCTCCACGAGCTCCGGAGCGGCGGTGGCGGGCCTCCTCCTCCTAGGTCGCAGGCTCTAGGAGCGGCGGTGGTGGGGTGGGACGGGCCTCCTCCTCCACGACGGCTCTCCTCCTCCACGACGGCTCTCCTCCTCCACGGGCTCTCCTCCATGGCGGCTTTGGCGGCGAGGGCGATTAGCTAGGGTTTGCGTGCGGGCGAGATGAGGGAAAGAAATGGAGAAGGTAGCAGGGGAGGCCAAACCGTTTATTTGGCTAAGTGTGAAAGTTCTGTGGCGCATTCCTCTAAAATACGCCACTGAACTTACAAATTCTGTGGCGCATTACTATGATATGCGCCACAAAACTTTTGGCCATAGTCCAAAACGAAGCGGCATCGTAGTTTGACAAGATCAGCTACATGTCCTAGTGGTCTTGCTTGCCAGCTTTCAACCTGGGAAGCCAGGTTCGAATCCTGGTTGTCTCAGACTTTTTTCCTTTTTAAAAAAAATATTTTATTTATTCAAAAAAAGCAAGAACCTATACACACATATGCATATTTATTCAAAAAAGCAAGAACATATACACATGCATACTTATCAAAAAAACTGCCCAAATCATATATATATGTGCTTGTCACACACAAATGTGAATTTGTATACCCACATGAATATCACATGTATGTTTTAGTCTCTAATTAATACACAAAAAGTCACACTAATATCACATTATACCCACACGAATTAATACACCAAAAGGTCACATAATTGCTAGTGTCTCTTCACAATCTTCTTGCCCTTTTTCGCCGTGGTTGAATACTTTAGCCCATGCACTTTGAGATTTCTTCTTGTGAATGGACAACCTTTAGTAGGCAGTGTGGTCTTCCTTCTTACTTTAGTAGTAGTAGGCATGCCGAAGTACTTGTCGAATTCCTCTTTGATCTCCGGGTCGCCGTTTTTGTCGAAGTTTTGCTCGTTGGTGGCTCCTTCCATTTCGATGATGCTCCTATTGCCCCTCCTAACTACAACACGGTTGGGCTTTGACGGTTCGGTAATAAAAAAGCATTGATCAACTTGGCTAGCGAGTACCCAAGGCTCATTTTTTGCGGAGGCGTTCTTTGTTGATTTGGCATCTGGTATAACCATTGTGGTGAAATAGCGGCCTTCTTTTTCTATGTTCTTGGCCCATCTAACACGGAACATCGGTACGATATCTCCATAGTAGTCGAGCTCCCATATCTCCTCGATCCTTCCATAGAATCTTTCCATCACAGTAGTCTCGTCATCAGCAAAGGATAGCATAGTTACTCCTGAGTTTTGATATTCACTATTCTTGTCCTTTTCCCCGGTGTAGAATCTGTAACCGTTTATGTCGTATGACTGATAGGTCCTTAGGTTGTGCCCTGGGCCCTGCGACAAGGAGAATATGAGTTTTTGATCTTCCGTAGAAGGCGTCTATGGGGGATTGTCCAGTTGCCTTTTCTTGAACCAACCCGTGAAGCTAGAGTTGTGCTCTCTGGTTACGTCTCCCTTCTTCCTCGGTCGGCCCTGGTCGACGTACTCCTGCTCGATTAAGCTTCTGTGATCTTCGACCCAAGGATCGACCACTTCAATGTGTTGTAGCGCGACTCGGTGTGCCCTTTCAAAATCAGTGCGTCGACCATCAATGCCGACATGTAGTGAGCGGCAGCCCTCATGGTGACCATATCCACCGAGCCTGCCGAGGTGCTTCTTTGTGGGTATTCCAACATCCTCGTTCTCGGTGGTTAGATAATTCTGGCAGAAGGAGATGCACTCGTAGATCAGAAAGCCCTTGGCTATGCTTCCATCTGGACGAGACCTGTTGCGAACGAATACTTTGATGACACCGTTTAGCCTTTCAAATGGCATCATATTGTGCAGGAATGTCGACCCGAGCTGGATGATGTCGTCCACGACATGTACAAGCACATGCACCATGATGTCGAAGAATGCGGGCGGGAAGTAAATCTCAAGCTCGCATAGTATCATCACGATCTCTTCCTGTAGCCTATCGAGCTGCTTCACACCGATCGACTTCCTAGATATGACGTCGAAAAAGTTACAGAGGCCAAACAACGTCTCACGGACATGCTCATCCATTATCCCACGGATCGCAACAGGGAGTATCTGCGTCATTAGCACGTGACAGTCGTGAGACTTGATACCACTGAACCTCTTCTTCGCCATGTCCAGATATCTGCTTATCTTCCCCGAGTAACCGTGAGGAACTTTCACTCCTAAGAGGCACCTGAAAAACTGCTCGAGCTCCTCCAGACTCAGAGTGAAGCAGGCAGCGCGAAGCACTACCTCATTCTTCTTAACTCTTTGCGGCAACCTTGAGTCCCTTCCTGGTGATGATGATCATCAACATCATCACTATCAGGGTACTGAAGATCTTTCTTTATGCCAAGCAATTTAAGGTCCTTTCTTGCTTTCGGCCCATCCTTGGTCCTCTCCGGCATGTTCAGTAGAGTGCCAAGCAGACTCTCGGTAACGTTCTTCGTGATGTGCATTACATCGAGGATATGGGGAGTGTGAAGGACCTTACAATACGGCAGGTCCCAGAAAACAGACCTTTCTTTCCATACACCCAGCAGCGGCTTTGTCCTCGGTCGTTTTTTCCAGGCGCAGGGCAATCTACCCAATTATTCAAAAGCTCCTCGATTTCTTCTCCGCTCCTTGGACGCGGGGCTCTTTCGAGCTCGTCCTTACCATTGAACAGGTCACCACGTTTTCTCCATGGGTGATCCATGCAGAGCCACTTTCGAGTACCTTGGAACACGGTTTTCGAAGACCCGGGATCCCTTGGTAGCTGGAGATGTGGTGTCTCATCCATGCACTTGACGCATGCATTGTGTCCATGGTTCACCTGGGCCGATACATATGCGTAACCAGGATAGTCCTGCACGGTCGTGAGCAACGCGGCTCTCAGATGGAAATATTCTCTAGTGTAGGCGTCCCACGTACGGGCCGGCGTCTCCCACAAGCTGGCTAACTCCTCTCTCAATAGCCCGAGATACAGATGCATATCGATACCTGGTTGTTTCGGCCCCTGAATAAGAATGCTCATGTGTCCATACCTTTGCTTCGTGCATAGCCACGGGGGGAGGTTGTATAGCCATCCAAACACGGGCCAGGTGCTATGCGTGCTACTCTGGTTTCCAAAAGGATTGAGTCCATCGGTGCTCATACCCAGCCTGACGTTCCTTGCATCGCTCCCGAACTCTTTGAACTCGATGTCTAATGCGTTCCACTAGCTAGCATCTGAAGGGTGTGTCAGGATCTTGCCCTTCTCTGGATCATCTTCGGGTTTCTCTCTTTCCGCGTGCCATAGCATGAGCTTTGCTTCCTTAGGATCTACGAAATATCGCTGCAGACGAGGGGTGATAGGAAAGTACCATACCACTTTTCGAGGAACTTTCTTGTTCCCTCTCTTGTACCGTCCTTGGCCACACACCGGACAAGTGGTTCTATCCGCGTACTCGTTCCGATAAAGTGCACAATCATTGATGCATGCGTGGTATTTAATGTGTGGTAGGTCGAGAGGGCACACGATTTTCTTGGCCTCCTCGATACTTGTTGGCAATGTGTTCCCCTTAGGAAGTCGGTCATGCCAGTATTCCATGTTCACGTTGGAGCTCACATCGGTCCATTTGTGTTCGGCCTTCATCTCTAGAGCCTTGAGCGTTACACTCAAACGTGTATCCTCGGGGCGACACCCAGGATACAATGGAGTCATCTCGTCTACCTCCATTTGGGCCAGCTTGGCTTTCTCTCTGGCTGCAGCTTTGTCGTTGCTCGTCTCCTTGAGGAGCAGTTCTTGAACATGAGGGTCCTACAAGATCGAAGTTAGCAACGTCTGTGTGTTCGCGTCTTCTCCTTCTTCATGATCATGCCCATCGTCATCTCCTTCTCCATGCTGATCATGCCCGCCGGCATCTCCTTCGTCATGATGATCATGCCCACTGGCATCTCCTTCGTCATGATGATCATGCCCGGTAGACTCTTCGTCTTCTCGCTACCATGCGTCTTCGTGACCACCACCATGTCCTGCCGGCGCCTCATTGAGGTCGCGCATGAAACCGCGCCTAAGCAGGTGACCCTCCAATTGTCTAGATTCAGGGTCGATCCAGCGCTGCAGTTTGCAAGTTCGACATGGACATCTTATCATGGTCTTGTTGTTCAGAATCATGTCCTCCTTCGCGCCTTTCTTGTACCTAGCAATTCGACCTTCGCTCATCGTGAGGACCATGGTTGCCTGAGCGGTAAAAATAGAGAATATAGGTGAGAACCACACCATATGAACACACACATGCATGAATGCTAGCCGGAAAAATTTCGGCATGACCTTTCCTAAAATTAGGACATATGGGCAGTGCAAAAATTTGCCGAAATGGAAATGAATCAACATTTCGGCAAACATCGATGCAACCACACCGGCCGGGCCTGACAACAACAAGAAAACAACAAAAACTTCCTCCCATTGCAAACATTCATGCACCACACACAAGCATATCGTCTCGCCATGGATCGCACACACACCGCCCGCGCGACAAGCTTCACCTACATGTTCATGATGGCCAAGTACTCACCTAGCTATAGTAGACACAATAATAGCGAGACGAGACCGCGCGATGAGAGAGTATGGACAAATAGATCTACAATGCAACTTGGTGGAGAGGAAATTAGTAAACAAATAGAGAGATGTGAGAGGGAAAAGTAAGGAACTTTTAGATCTAGAAGTTGGAGCGAAGCTTCTACTTACCAATTTATGGATTAAAGTAGGTTTAGATATAAGAAAATGGAGAAACTATGGGCAAGATGGGATGTGAGGGAGGAGGAAGACGAGTTGGGAGGAGGTAGAGATGTGAAATGGGTGGTGGGATAGATAGATAAGAAAGCTAGCTCATGTCACACCTTTTTAACATATAGATCTGGACGCCCTCATCTGTGGCGCATATGGAGGAAATGCGCCACAGATGATGAAACTTCTGTGGCGCATTTCTACCATATGCGCCACAGAAGTGGGTGAATAAGATTCCCTCTGTGGGGCCCACCCCCAAGTTCTGTGGCGCATGCTAGGATATGCGCCACAGAAGTGAAACACATCTGTGGCGCATATTTCAACATGCGCCACAGAACTTGGGTGAATTAGATTCCGTGGTGGGGCCCTCCTCCATGTTCTGTGGCGCATGTACAAATATGCACCACAGAAGTTTCCTCTTCTGTGGCGCATATTACAGAATGTGCCACAGAACTTGGATCATCCCCCCCCCCCCGCCGGCGGGTCCCACCAATCTTCTGTGGCGCATGCTCTGGAAAATGCGCCACAGAACTTCCAATCTTCTGTGGCACATGCTTTCCAGTGCGCCACTGATGTCTTCTTGTGGCTCATAGATTGGCTGATGCGCCACTGAACATGTTGTCTATCTATAGGCTGTTTCCTAGTAGTGAACCATGCAGTTTTCATAAAACAATAAGTAAAACATGCATAAGTAAAACAGTAGGACGAGGCTTATGACCAAGAAGGTGGCTTGCCTATGATCAGAAGTATGGCATGAATGTCCCTAGACTTCTTCTTTAGATACCCCAGAATACCAATATCAATAATAAATACCCCTTCTTCTGCTATCCGATTTCATTTGAACTATTGTCGTCCTGACAACACATGCAAGCAAACCAAGCCACAATACATACAGCAAACAATTGAATACTACAGAATTAAGATTCAGATGGTTTTGAGATGATTGGAAATAGGAGATTGAGATGGCCTTGGAGAAGGGGATGAAAATCCCTTAGGATTTCTAGTCTAGAAACTACCTAAGAAATGGATTTTGGAGCAAGACCATATTCTGTAGGGTACCATTGTAAAAACATGATACCAACATATAGGTATTGATAAGATGAAACCAACAAAAGTGGTTTCACTACTTTATCACTTTCCATTGATTTCCTATGAATTTTCTAGTGATAAAGGCTCTAGTTTTAGGAAATAATTCACCAAAAAATTTCTGGAGCTCCAAAAATTATTTCCTTGGATGATTCAGTAGGGTCTAAAGTACTTGTTCGCCGAGAATTGGAATCAGGTCAAGACAATTACCAGAATGCCCTTAGGAAATTCCCAAAGGAAGTTCTGTAGACAACTTGTCTTTTTCACCAGATTAAATCTACAGAAGATATTAATTTGATTCCAAGGGCACAGGGTAGGTTTTTGGAATATCTTTCTGTAGAAATTTGAATCACCCTTGTTGGATCTGTATAGCTACTGTGGTGAATTTAGAGGTGAATAAACCATGCACAAAAGGGTTTAATTCACAGAGAAATATCCAAGGCTCAATAAATCATGAGCTCCTGGATTTGGATAGGCCTTAGTGTACCACATCACAGGGAGTTGGAATTAGGTCAATACCTTTGCTGGTTTCACCTAGAGAATTTATCTAAGGCAGAATTTAAAAGTTTTTGTTATTTTTACTCTAGTCAAACTACTGTTCACCTTGGCATGAGACCAATGTCCCAGGGTAGATGCTTCCAACATCTCTCAGAGGCAGTTGGATTTACTCCAATTGGAGTTGTACAATTGACAGAAAAAATTTATTAGTGAAAAAGCATACATCTGAGGATTTAATTCAATAATGGCACCCTAGTCAATATTTCTGGTTACTATCTGCTCTGCACGTTACACAAAACACTAGGGTACTTGGTAAAATTTAGATTTGGGCATTTGGAAGCATTTTCCATTTTTAATTTGAATTAAACCAATCAGTCTAATAAGAAGATCTGTAAAAAGGAATTTAATAAAAAGAAGGGGGCCAGGGCTGCTGGGCTTTGATCGGGGGGCAGTTGGGCCGAGAGGGGAGAAGCAGCCCACCCGGGCGGGGCACTACGCGGGAGGAGGCGATTTCGAGCTGACGGGCGGGGCCCGTTTGCCAGCGAGGGCGGAGCGCCGAAAGGTTACCGGCGGATCTGGACCGTCCGCGCGAGAGGGATCAACAGCGCAGGGTCGTCTTCCTCGTGGGGTCAGAGGAAACAGAGGGGAAACCCTAGGGGGTAGCGACGGCGAGGTCAGGGAGGCTCACCGGAGGCTCGGTAGGTGGCGAGGAGCGGTGGAGGTGACGCGGCGCTCAACGACGAGTCTGGAGAGGGGCGGCATGAGGGGTCTCCGCGCCGAGAACTGGTTCACGCGAGAACTTCCGACGGATGACACGTCGGAGCTCGACACCGGCGACAATCTGGGTAGTACCTAGCCACAAAAACCACATCATCAGAGAGAGGGGAGGGAGGGGAGTGTGGCATGTGACATGTAGAGAGGGAGGGACATAGGAGAGTGAGCTTAGCTCGTTTTGGGGGAGGAGGCCGAGGCTCGTTTCCCTCTTCTTCTCTGGCAGCTCAGAGCAGGGGAGGGGGAGAGGGGTGCTCTGGGGGTGAGGTAGAGGGGTAGGGAGCAAATGAACCAGAGAGGGGAGCTGGGGTGGCCCCTAGCCCTTTATACCGAGAGGGGAGGGTGTACCATGGACATGGTCCATGAGGGAAATGAAGGGAGGTGTGAACCCAGGGAGTGGATGCTGTGGGCAGGGGAGGTGGTTTCTGGTCTGTGCTGAGGGCAGAGGAGAGGTGGGATGGCTGCTGCAACTTGGTCCCACTTGTTAGTCTCTCTCTGTTTCTCTCTCTAGCACATGGGACAAGGGAGAGGGGTTGCTACAGTAGCTTAGATACAGTGCACACGACCAGGGTGAGTGCTGGGTGCTGGGGTGCATTGCCTTGCAAGATTGGTGGTGGTTTTATATTGATTTAGCTCAAAACTAGCTAGGTTTGCCAAATTGAGTAAATATGTGCTTGTGAAGGGAGTTCAAAATTTTGCATAGGACAAGGAGGGAAAATGGTACTGGTTGATAGATGAGGTCAAGATATACTTCCAGGATTTATTTGAGATTTTTCTAAAGATTTAAAGTCGTCTTAAAACCGTTTGTTCAAAAACTACAGAAGTAGTTTCCAGAAGATTATTTGATAATTTTACATTGGACAAGTGGAGTTTTTGATGTGAGAAAGTCCCTGTTGTGAATACACACATAGGGGAATTTTCCCAAGATTTATTGAGACACATAAGTAATTAAAATTATTATTATTCCATTTCTTCCATTTAAGAAAATAGGCAAAAAGAAATAATAACGGATCTCAAAAATATTTGTTTTTCAAGTGGGAAGATGGGGTATGATATATGGGTTTCAAATGAGACAAAAATTGAGGAAGTGTTTTGGCAAAAACCAAACTTTCCTTTAGGGAAGGAGTTTTGGAGATTTTGTTTATTAAAGAAATTAAGTTGATTTGGAGCCATAAACATTATGGATAATATTTTATAAATATTTGTGAGCAAGGTAGATGGTGTAGTTAAGGTGTATCAATCATTTTCAACCTTGGGATTGGAGAATCCAAGTTGATTTGGTGGAATACCCTAGATTAAGGATCTAGGGTGAGGTTAATTTCATACCATCTAAACATGGGTGTATCTTGGAGTTCAGATCTCCCCTTGGGGCAGGGGATATTAAAATAAGCCTTGGGGCAGGGGATAGACCAGGTGGTGTAGATTGCAATTTTGTAGGGGTTTAAGCTTGATCTTGCTTGATCTCACCAACGCAAGCTTTCAAACTTTGAATAAAATAAGCCTGCCAAAGCAGATTATCAACTAGCCGTCAAAACCTTGTTGGTTTAAACATCTCAATGATCCAATTGGTACAAGTGAAGTAGGTAATGATAGACCTATATGAGTATAACATAACCATGCAAAGAGTTGGTACATTGAAGGTTGGATGGTGGTGTGAGCTTATACCAAAATAGGCATGCTGACTAGATTTGCAGGAAAAGTTATTTTCTTGCCTAAAAACCATCAAGAACAAGTGGGTAGGAGGCTGATCTAACCAAGGACAAGAGTGGTCCTTGGTAGTACTTAGTATGGTTAACAAGATGGTTTATATGCATTTCCAAAAGTTCACAAAGGTTGAGAAAGGTTGGCATTCAAAAAGATGATGTTGGAAATAGTTTTCCAGACTTAGCCAATTTTGGCAGATTGAGGGTTTTTGACTAGAGCAGGAGAGGGAATGTTTTTGAGGGGTTGCAAGGTACCCAAGAATCATCAAGTGGATGAGGTTGAAGTTTAGATTGAGTAGAAAAGATCCATGCTTGATAATGGTCTTCATGGACTTGGAAACTTCTAGAAGGGATATCTTCAGAATTGATCTAGTTAAGGGTTTTAGATGATCACCTAGTATCTATAGATTAGATCCATCTTGGATTCTTTCTTAGTGTTTAGTGATCTTCAAGTATCTTGATCCAATAGGATGAGCTCCTAGGGTAGCTCATACTACTTCTAAGCAATCAAGTCAGACAACAGATCAAGGCAATTCATCTTATAACCTAAGCAAACCTACTACTAGGGTTACCATCAAGCCTAGCTTGGGGTAAGGATGGGTATTTTGAATAGGTTGGAGTTTGAGCAAGGTAAGGTCCTTGGTGTCTCTACCAAGAGTAGAGTTCAAATGCTTCATAAAAAGGTTTGGTTAAACCTAGAGATAAGAATAGTAGAAGGTTCTATCTTGAAAACATAAGGAGATTATATTATATATATCTCTCCATAGTTTTTTCAATAGAGGCTACCAAAATAGCTTTGGTTACATAAGCATCTTGGCTCCTATTTTGAAATGCTAGAACATTTGAGAATATGTAAAATGAGCCAAGATAGTTTTGTTAAATAGCTTTTGTCAACTGGTGGTGAGATAAGGAGTGTATCACCTAATACACATTCATATGCATAAGCATAAACAAACAACAAGCAAACATTGCACCAATGAATAAGAAAAAGTTTTTGTTCCCCCTGATTTTTGCATTCTGGACAACTAATTAGGATTGCTGAAATTGGGATGTTACAGATGTCGTTGCATGTGTAACACATGGATACCCCATGATACGTCAGGGTTCATATTTTCACATGATATTTATATAATATCATAGTTCTTTATAGTTTTTTCTAGTTACAGATGATTTGACGTACGCCAGTATGTATTCCATTTCGAAAAAATCACGAATTTTCTATCTTTAAAACTGCTTCTATTTTCTATTTGAATATCTTCGTCTATTTTCCCCCTTGGTGTTTTGATTCTACTCAGTTTTTCCCTCTATCGTAGTCACAAACTCTCCCAAAAGCCCAAATGTCTGCTCACTTTGCCTGCTACGTGCTGATTGGTTGACACAGTTCTCACGCGGATCGCTCGCGCCTACCATTGATCCTATCTTATCCAACACGGATCGCTGCACGATGTCATGCCCTTCACACTACATCGTGAGAACACACGGAAGTCTGCTTGCCATGTGGCCCTCCTATTTTATCTGTTAGGTTTTTTATGGTCTTCTCTCTCTCAGCGACACTTCTACGAGAAGGAACACTGAGCCGTACGTTAAATAATTCCAGAAATGGTCATGTCACGTTTAATCTAGTCTTCAAAGGCTACTAGTCCACTAGACGGCAACGGGTCATCCACGAGCTATCCCATTTTTACGTAGCGCGCCTGCAATCTCACTTCCAATGGGCCCCCACCGCACGAACCTTCCATGCGTCAGCTGGAGCCCGAAGAGCTGCCTACCAGGCCCCCTCGAGGAGACCTAAATGTCCCCGCATTAAAAAACCTAGCCATCTTCAACATGTCCTTCACTCGCCCTCATCCACTCCCCCTCTCCCCGAACTAGCAAAACCCCACAATCCTCACCGTACATCCACCAACCTTCTCCATGAAGCTAGTGAGTGGGGGTGAGTCTATGGGAATCGCCGCCGGGTGGTAGCTCCTGCTATGTTCGATGTGGTGCTTCCTGCGGTAGATATGGAGGACCATCATGCATCCCAAGCCAAGGAGGCAGTGCAGTTCGACCCCTATGGGGACCATGTGCTCGCTGATGCAGACGACTTCGGAGGCCCTGATAAGGGCGTGGAGTTCAAAGAACATGCTCCACTCGTGTACCCAGAGGTACATATATTTCTCCATGTTTCACATTTTCTGCTCAGGCTATAGATGTACCCTTTAATTTGTAGAAGAACTACTTAATCTGTTCATGTGCTACTTAATCTAGTCCTAAGGATTAGATGCACCGTACAAACCGGTGCATGCAGATATTTTATTTGTTCTGAATGATTACACATTATTTGTTTATTAATAAGTTATCAGGAACACAAAAAATCTTAATTTAGGAACGAGCTAGGGAGACAGCCATAATGAACTGCTGAACCTGTATAAATATGTTATTGTTTTCAAAGTAACTCGGAATGGTTGTTCGAATATCTTTTCATTATTTTGGTTATTTCTGTTTGCATTTATACATTACAAGTAGATTCTAGTGAGGTAGACTTTGACAAGGAGGACAGGGACAACAAGAGACACCATGTCATGAAGAAGCTCAAGAGCGGGAGAATCCCTTTCCGCACTCGATTTGGGGAGGTCGGGTGCCCTTTCTGTAAGAAAGGTATCAACCCGAGGATTGATAGCTTGATTCCGCATGCAGTTGGCATCGGTAAAAGCCAGCTAGCAAACACAAGCTAGTGACCAAGGCTAATCATGTTGCTTATGGAAAATTCCTGAGGTAGTATGGAAAACTGGCCTGGTGCCCCCTTACCTAGGAATCGGGAACCTCTAGCCGACGAACCCGTGACTGTGCTGCCACGTCCACTAATAATGTTTAATTCTCTTACCGTTTCTAGACCCCGAAATTATGTGGTGTGTTGAAACCTGATGCTATGCTACCGACATGTGTGTTGCAAAGTTGCTTGATCGTGCAGGATTACACTAGTGGCGGACCCAGAAACTTCTATAAGCCTGGGGAAACGAGTTTAAGTTTCCAAATTCTAGACAAAATCACAAAAAATATACAAGCATTGCGCAATCGGATGGCCTGGGCAGGTGCCCAGGGTGTAGGGATGCTAGGTCCGTCTATGCTTACACGTCCCTTAAATTTCTTGGGCATAATGATCACAAGTAGATGTCCACTTTGGTCTGTCCTTTCACATTACATTGTGTCAGCACCATGCACCCGCTGTAGAGCGGCAACGGGATGGTGGACTCCGTGACGGGTCTCCGCCACGTCGCTCTCCCATCCCATCGCCTACCGAGCACGGCCGCCCAATTTAAGTGCTAGGATTGGAAACCAACAATGCTCGCCAGGTCAAACGTACTTCCGAGTGGGTATGACCAAAATTGTGGTAAATGCAATTTACGATGCGCTTAGCCCCCATTTTACACATCGCCTGCCGTCCCTGTTGCACAGCACCATGCAAACATCCCCAACTCTTCTGTCCTAGCCGCATCCACCGTCATAGCCACGCCACACCACAGCAACAGATCTTTCCACTGCCACGCCCATTCCCAGCCACCGCTACCGAAGCTAGGCCACCGTCGCCACATTTTCAACTACCATGGACACATAGTACAACGTGTTTGGCAATGGGAGCGACTTCACCAACGATTACACCATCACTACCCATGGCACCACCGATCTGACGGTCGTCCACACCAATGCATCAGCAGAGGTGGCCATGGTCATCGCAATGTACAAGCGGTGGCTACTAGAGCCGGTGGACAAGTACAAGATCGTCGGCCTAGACCTAGAGTATACTGGCGATAGGAAGAGGGTGGTGCTTTTGCAGCTTTCCATGCACAACTACTGCCTCCTATACCACGTATGCAGGGCCAAATGGGTATGCCTAGAGCTTTGCGAGTTCCTGCGTGGGAGGGAGATCTACTTCACCAGCGTCGACATCAAGAACGACACTCTGAAGCTAGAGCGGGAACTCCATGTTCATGTCACCAATCACGTCGATCTCCAGCGTGCGTGGAGGTACCCGGATGACGATACGGGGAAAGGCGGCATGGCTAGACTCGCTGCCGACATCATTGACCATGAGTACGCCGGCATGAAGGTCGAGTTCCCGAAGCACCTCCATGATCGATGGGAGTGGAGGTACCTGAATTACGATGCGATCCGGTACGCAGCCAGGAATGCGTATGTCTGCTACGAGATGCTCAACAGGAACTGGCGGATGAGTGAGTGTGCTATTTACCACTACTAGTTTTGCATTCTGTTCCTAGTTTATCTCACATGTATTTTATCTCGCCTGTATTTTCTAAGCATTCTGTGTGTCAGAAGGGAGATCGTATGATCCATGTGCTAGTAGGTAGTTAACCTGTATGAATTACATTTCCCCTTTTTGTATGCTCAACGTTCTGTCTATGCCTTTTGCATGCGGCAGAATCCAAAACTGCCATGCAATGCCCGGGGGTTAGGAACTATCTTGTGATACCACACCTCACATGATACCATTGTTTGTAATTAAAATTTGCATGTTCAAGCTAATTTCAAAATAAATTTGTGAATGTTGACAAGAAGTATGTTTAAATACCTAGCATTTGCAAAACCTAATTCGAGATAGATGAAGAGAACCTAAAAAGATAAACCAAACAAGAATAGGTCGCAAAAATACAAAAAAACAAAATGACACTATTCACATAGCAATTTGTATTTTTTATTTTTCAATGCATGTTGTGAATTTGGTTCTGAACATTTTAGGAAATGTAAGCACACATATTGTGAACACTAAGAAATTTATTTAAATTTTTTTGACACATGTAAATTTGATTTTTGATAAATGGTATCATGTGAGGTGTGGTATCACTAGATATTTCCTGCGGGTTACTACTGAATACAGCTACCTGAGATTGTGGTGGGATCCACAAGATAAGATGATGTTGTCCACAAAAGGGCACAATCTAAGGATACATTCATAATATAAGATTCTAGCAAACTCGACACATCGTGCTTGGCTATAGTGGTATAGACATAATTTCTATTATAGCGAAGGATACAGTCATAAACAAACCCAGATTATAGTTTGAAACACAACAATCATGTACTCAAACAGAGCATGCCCCATACACATAGCTATCACACATAGTACTTGTGAAATAACATGTTTTCATAAACATAACAAGCCCCATACAAACACAACAAGGATATGCACTAAAACTGGACATCCCAACCTGATGAAATGATTGGGGGAGAAGGCGACCGATCCCAGGATGTCTTTGGTTGCATGCCCTAGCTTTTAGATTCCTCTAAACTCTAGCATCTGGGGCAAACCACTTGCCTTGGTGGTGGTTCAATGGTGCGATGACTGGAACAAAACAATACGATCCGGCGGTACAGCTCGTGGCTAACATACCCGTCAATTGTAGCGTACATCATATTAGGTTTAGAAAGCGTCTTATCCTCCCAGTAATCATTCCCTAAATGCCTCCACCAACATTTTGGCAATTTGTCCTTCATGTCAGCGTACCACGGGTCGATGAGTTCGATGGCAAGATCGGTCATCCTAGTCCTGCTGCCCCTCGTCCGTGGTATCCAGTAAATTTTCTAGATGTCCATTCTGCACTCCTTTGGGATGATAATGTTGACGGTCGGGATTTCAAGCATGATAGTGTCATTCCTAATGTCAACACTAGTAAATGTTATCTGGTGGTTTACGATAAAGTCATGAAAGAGTGACCTAATTCGTTCACCCCACCTGCATGAAAATGAATTTGGACAAATAATATAGCAAGAACTTTTACAAACTGACAGTTCAGGAACAAAAAGACAACAACGTCTACCTATTCCCATCAACCCCCTTCTCGAAAAAAGGCTAGTATACGAGGACGTGCCCCTTCATGGAGAGTTACATCACGGTGATCCTGTGCTGGTCGCGGTTGTACTCGAGGTCGAGATCGATGAACCTGCATTCTTCGAACAGCAACCAATTCTCGTAATTTTTCAGAGTGCACATCACCATCCGAGGGTCGGTGGTATATACGACATTGATCTTCTTCCTGCCATGCACTTCTATGTCGAAGTATGCAGTCACTTGCATGCCATTATTTCAGACATCCGACAAGTCCATGACTACAGGCAATAGGGAAAGGACATAGAGGAAGAGGGTGATGCCATGGTGGAGGAAATGGATGAGGCCATGGAGGACGAAGACGATGAGGCCGTGGAGGAGGAAAGGATACGGAGAAGTGAAACTACTTACTGCAAGATTGGAACCGCCCTTTCTAATATCTGGAATGGTGCACGACCGTTCATAGTAGGGTGGAGGTGGAAAAAATGGTGGTTTTACACGTCGAAGCTAGCGCTGCCTGAAATTGGTTCTGCGCCACTTGCATGCAGTGGAATTGAGGTCTTCCATGCACGATCCAAGTCAAATGTAGTCATGCTTGCATGTGCCGACCTTCACTCACTAACAGGTGGCACCCTACAATTTCTCTCTTACGATTAATTTTTTCACTTCCTCTAGATGGTTCCCGTGCGCGCCCTCAATAATTATGCCCCCTTCCTTGTCTTCCACGTGGACGAGAACCGGCGGTGGCAGTTCCTCACTGGCTCATTCCCTACTCAAAAATCTGCCCCCTCCTGATTCCATCCCCTCCAGAATCCATCAGCCTCCTGACCACACGGCCTCCATTAATCTGCTGGATTCCAAACTCCATTTGCCGCAATGGGTAGAGTTGGGTAGCAGCAGTCTGAAGCGTAAGGCAGGCAACAACGATGGGGCTGGCCATGGAGACCGCCACTACGAGGATTGGGGATGGCAGAACCTCAGCGCTGCGAACATGCACAGGATCACCAATGGGTTGGACATCATCTCTGTTGGTCGCGTCTCTCGTAGCATCCCTAGCTACCAGGTCCCGGTCCGGGAAATGGAAGAACTCCTGTTCGGCATGCGAGGCCTTCTTTACCCCAATACCAGCGAATAGCCAAATGACCACGACATCCACGTAGGTTCCTATATCTTTCTTATTGATCGATTCATATATTTGATTCATATGTGCTAGACTTTCATCGGAATGCTACGTTCCTTCCATTGAACGAGTTGTGTGCACGCGTGGTCTGAACAAATTAAACCATTTAAGACTATTCTATATAGCGGGAGCTCTGCTCATACTTGATCTTCTTGTATTTTTGTAGTGATACAGTCTTAATTTAGGTGATAGATGAGTTGCCAATTTTGGATTTTCAATGGAATGCCTGCTACGTGATATTCCGTTTTCTAAAACATAAACAAATTATACGATTTAAGACTATTAAGTCCCTAGATGTTTATGATCACCGTCACGAGTTTTTTCAGGGGAAGCCCTGCTCATACTTAATATTATGGGTATTTTCATAGTGATACAGTCGAAATTTAGGTGACGGCTGAGGATACAGTCCTAAATATTACTTATTCTGAAGATCTAGTTGCCAAATTGTATTTGCAATGGAATCCATGCTAGGTGACTCTACCAACTGACAATAAACTTTGCAGAATATTCATGCAAAACTGATGCTGCTGGATAGGTGGTCGCAATCAGTAGTGGTGAATATCAGGGAGCAAGACGAGATGGAATTTAAAGATGACCAAAACTGGGTGGGTGGAAACGACGAGTGGCTAGTCCTTTTAACCTAGGGCTGGACTACTTGGTCTCTCAAAAATGCCTACAGATCATTAAGATTTACATTGCCGTCATTGGAGGGTGTCGGCATTACTGTATTCAACAACGAGTTGCCGCCGCCCAACTCCGAATTCGCTTATAGGTTCAACAAGGCAGAACTTGAGCTCCTAAAGGTACAAATCCCACATAGAACTCGGCAGGTGTGGTAGCAATGGGATTACAACCTCTTAGCAGTGTTCAACAAGGAAATCGCATTAAGCTACCCATATGACAAGGAATGCACAGTCTTGCGCGATGACTTCCTACGGCCGGAGAATTATGTCGACATTGTCTTCATCTCCAGCTACCTGCAACACATTTACGCAGTCACTGAACCTAGCAGCGATGTGCGTGTTTGGGAGCCGTTCACCTAGGGTGAGTGATTGTTTCATATAGCATGTAAAATTCCATCCAAAATTCTGCTTACTGACTTTAAGTAACACGACAGGTACACACGCACCCCGCGCGTCATTCCATCACCGGTGATCGAAGATGTACTAGTAGATGATGATCTTGGATCACGGACTGGTTCCTGGCACCTCTCGGAGGCAACACAAAACATGATGTTGAACTCATGTGGATTCATATCAGGGGAGCACTAAACAACATTGGTGATACGATAGAACATATGGGGATAGAACTTTCTTCATACCCCTCGCTGCGGTGTCATGTTTTCTCGAGGTTCGCATGAGCATCCAAATACCTAGTAGAACAGGTCTGGAGCAGAGTCAAGAATCTGAAGGGACAATCTTTGTTTCTTGGGATCAACTACCCTTTCTTCGTTGGAGCCCGTGGATATGTTGTACCTGTAATTGCTCAGGCAGCCCCGGCTCCTGATGCTGCTGGTGGTGGTGGTGCTGGAGCTAGCGAAGAACTAGCTGATGCTGCTCCTGGTGAAGCTGACAAAATACTTGGTGATCCTGCTGCTGGTGTAGCTAAAGAAATACTTGCAAATTCTGTAGCTAGTGAAGCTGGCGAAATACTTACTGAGGCTGCTACGGGAGTCCAGGAAGAACATGGTGGTGTTGCTGCTGAGGTGCCAGCACCTCCAGTGTTGATAGCAGACTGTGTGTTTGCTACACACTCACGCGCCTATTATGTTGACACTCCACATCCGACCTGGAGCCGAATCCACATCGGGGGGAGGGGGCCTACCATTGGCTCATCAATGGGGTCGTACAATTTGACAGAGAATGAGAGACGGTCAAACACAACATTCTGGTTCGTTCCGATGATACCACCAGCTCCAGGGACCTAGTGCTCAACTGTCAGATCTGATGAACCATTTATCTTTATCTTTATCTTTAGTTTCCTCCCTAGTTCTATGAAGTAAATTCTTCTTTGGTCAAGACTCAGTTATGATTATTTGTGTAAGACTAAGCTTTAATTATTTTTGTAAGAATAAGTTAGGCCTAACTGCATAATATTCAGTGAAGCCTAGCTTTTCTCCCATAACAGCAGAATTGCAGCATAGTACAAACAAAGGTAACATGCATACTAGAAATTTTGGTCAGGATAACAAACACTTCAAGTTAATTGTAGTTTCAAGATTACGAACCAGAAAAGTAAGGTGCCATGATCATATAAAATGAATAGCTCATACAAACAACTGGCAACACTGCCGATAGTGTTATTGTTATGAATGATACATGGTGTACGCATTTGAACGCATCACTAGAATGTGCCACCTATTTATTATTGATGACATAGATCTAGCTTCTCTGCGTGTATTTGCATTGAATCTCTCATGGATTTTTTCCCATATTTTGGCAATGGCTGATGAACTCCACTCTCTTGGTACCATGCTTCGTCAACGAGCCCTTGTTAATGCAATGCAAAGTACAAACCATGGTCTTCATATTTATTCCATTTAGGTTCTCTCTGTCGGTTTCTTCATCACGGAGCTACTAATTTCAAATGAAAATCTAGTAAACAACATATTTGTACATGTTCTTCTTGAAGGGGATCGCAGCAGAAAACAAAAAAATTCCTACGATGTAACCCCAAAACTGCTTAGGATCTATCTATGTAGTAATGCAGTAACGACCAATGCGTATAGAATACATACCCTTATAGACCGTACGCGCTTAACGTTCCGCGGGGAACGTGGTTGATGTAGTCGTACTCGTAGCCGACCTCAAGGTCGCGAAGCTCCTCGCAGGTCACCCCTTTCTCCTTCTTCATCTTCATCGTGCAGCAGCTCCGGCTCACGACATTTAAGCGCCCCAAGTGTTGCGCCTCGTGTCTTCGTACACATCCGGTGCACGATGAGACCTCCGGCTCCCCGATCCCATCGGAAGTGCGGAAGTTGATATCCGGCTAGGAATTCCTACAGCACAACGGCATGCTGCAGGTCTGCCTCGATCGCAAAGCCCATACTTGGGGCCATGGTCACAAGGTATAGAGAGAGGGAGGGAGAAAGTCAACCAAAGGACTTCTCAAATTGTGTCTTTCAATCCCACCCATGGGCACCCCTTTATATAGGCGGAGGGGGTGTGCCCTCCCCATTAGGTTAGCCATGTGGGACTAATTAATTAATGGAAATAACAGGATTTTCGTCCCTAGCCGGATGGGCCGAAGCTGGGTAGCCCAAATGGCAAGAAGGAGGCAGCACACTACAGTAGGCAGCAGCAGGTGAGCCAGCGCCATCCGGGTGGGCCTTTGGCGCGGCCCACCCCGCGCCGACTCGCTCTCACACTCGGCCTTGCCCCGCCTGGGCCGGCCTCGGCGTGTCAGCCCAGTGAGGCGACCACCTGGCGCCACGGCGGCTTCGCCGGGTGGTGGCAATGATCATGACCCTTCGCCTATCCCGCCTGCCCGGGTGGGCTGTTTGCCCCGCCGGTGCCCCAGCGCACAGCCCGCCAGCCGGCTCCCGCGAGCTCCTCTTGGGCCAGGTTGAGCTGGCCTGGCAGCGGCAGCGGCTAGCTGGTGCCCGCCCTGTTCGGTGGATATTATCCGCCACCCACGTGGGTTGTTTCCTTTATCTTTTCCAGCAGATTTTCTCTTAGGCTAATTCCCTCCGGGGTTTTGGCCTAATATGCAAGTTTCTTTTATAAATCTTAACTTAAATATTATTTAGAATATATTAATTCAAAATTAACATATAATAAATATATATTCAAATTCCCATTGATCCGAAAACACTTTTCGGGGTCTTTTCCTTTATTCTTTCTCCGAACAACTTCGGATCCCTCCGTGGAACGATTCCGACTTTCTCTCTTTCTCTATTGTGATTCCATCTTATGAATGATCGCTCTCATTATACCCTTAAGTGTATCCTCTCACGGCTCGGGAATGCTCTAGACCTGATCTGTATCAATGATCAACAGAGGGACCAGGGATATCCATGTGACCCCTATGCATTCCTGATGACAATGTCGTTTGAACCGCTAAAAGTAGCATCCTCTTCCTTTTGTTTCTCGATACGAATTGTCCGAGATCCGATCATTTGTATCCCATACTTTGTTCAATCTCGTTCACAACAAGTGCTGTTTTCTTGTTACCATGATATTACATCCCCGTGACCGAGTCACAGGTTGCAACATTTATGGATGTAATCTAACCAAGCCGGCCATATGTATCTTTGCCCGTCATGTGGGTGAACAAATCCCAGTCTTGCAGTCACATGTCATCAACTGTTCCTTTGGAATACCCAACATACACCTTTATGTCCACCGTATTACCTGATGACGGTTGATGTAGTCAAAGCAGCCTCGGGAAACAGTGACTAATATGAGCTCATGGTCTGAGGAGAAGGAGTCTAGGTATAGCTGTTGCAACAATGAACTATATGACTTGATCGTGTTGCAATCCTTCGAGGAATGTCCAATCACATCGTTCTCCAATGATATGATCCTGTTGTCAGTCGGCATAAATGCCCATGATCTTGAAACCCAGATCATCCTCACGACCAACGAACCAGTATAAATAGAGGCTACTAGGGACTTGGTTGTTTCATACCACACATGTACCAGTGTTTCTACTTGGCACAGTTATAGCACAATATGAAACTATTATAAACTAATTGAGATATGACAATAAAAACCTATTTATTATTTGCCTATAGGGCATATCTCCTTCACTTCTACCACAATCACAAGAAGAAAACTGGATGGAATTTCACCTTGTTGGCATTGTGCCGAACATAGTGGATGTGGCCTTGGGATTCAAAGAGGAAGGTGATGTGGCTGGTGCGGGTGCGACCACGGCGATGGTGAGCTCGGGTTCTGAAGGAGGACAAAAGGAATGAGCATGGTAAGCATGGTGACAGATCTCACCCAGGAATGAATTCTCATCCCCGCGCCGTGCCATGGGTGCGGCCATGGTGAGGGCAAGATCCGATTCGCGATGGGGAGGATAGCGGGGCTGAGTAGGTTCGTCCACGTCCCAGCTCCGTGCCATGGCTGCAGCCATAGATTGCCACTACGGGGAATAAGAAGACACGTAATGGATGCAGACGCCAACACTGCAACCCTACATGGAAGCCACGACGCCAGCGACATAATGGCGAAAACTGACAGGGGGAAACTTGACGGGCGTTAGCCTGATATTTTGTATTCAAACGTTAAGTTGAATTCATGTCAAAAAACACCGCTGAGTATTTGGCACACCAAATGTGGGCAACGCGGCTGATTTCAAGCAACTCGGGTACCGCTTTGCCTTGGCGCCTCAACTTTCGGGCCGAAAACTATATTCTCCATTGCATGTCTCTAAGTCGGCTCAGCTGGATGGCCCATAGTTAGAGGGATCTAGAAGGGAGGCCGATGCTAGATAAAGGAAGGCTACATGGAACTCACTGACATACGCAGAGCCTTGGAGTACAAGATACGAAGGCTAGTTAGTATTAGTGTTGGACTCTGTAACCTGTCCGGCAAGGTCCTTTCCCTATAACCCTAGGTTCTGGCGCCTTTATAAGCTGGACCTCTAGTAGCCTTTTGGGCGAACATCCAACTTACAACGTACAACACCTCGCACAGCGAACCGATCCCTATAACTTGGTGTATTGCCATTATAGTGATTTATAGCAGGAGTAGAGTTCCACCATAGTTGTTGGACTTGAACCTGGGTAAGCTGTGTTACCTCGTACCCGTCAACTCGCCGCCTTCCCCCACCTCTCTAAACACACACTATGAGGACCCCTCCAGGGAGTATTCTTCGGCAATACCACGACAGATCATTTCGTTTGTCTACATCCTTCAATAGGTGTTCTCATATTGTCTTCACAATATTTGTTATGGAAGTCTACATGGCCAACTTTGCATGCTATACAGTAGTAGAAGTCATTCTAGCTCCCTCCATGGTTTGATTCAAATTGTGAGGATAGTTGACTTAATAAGGTTACTTTTATTCATAGTGGTACATACACACTATATACATGGACTTTCTTAATTCTACTATGCCATTAACCCAATTAAATCATAAAAGGGCTTCAATGGCTTTCAAGCATGGCATAATTCAAATGTTATTGGAGTGAAGTGGTTTTATCACTACCTCATGCATGCATGGCCCATACATAATGCCTTTATTCTTGTAACATCCCAAAACATTAATCAAGGTTATCAAAGTTCTAATCACCCAATTTAGGGTTAACAAAAACTTTTATTAAGATAATGAATATGAATGCATGTGTGTGTTGCATTAGTATAGAATTGATTGAAAATGCCATGCTTGATTATTTTAAATGTTGTGAAATGGTTTAAAGGTGAACGCCACATCATCTAGACCATTTACAAACAAATTTCCAAAGAGAAAGAAATCAAATAAGATTAAATAATGCAAATGGTCATTTTGACCATTTTAAACAACTAGGCCACTCTAGGTGTTCCTAGAAGAAGATTTCTAACAGAAACATTTCTATCTCTTTCCACCTCTTGCTAGACCAAGTAAAGATGTATCAAGGCCCACCTTACAAACTTACCAAAACATCTAGCAAATCAATTTAAAGGACATTTGAAAATTGAATCCAATTCATATGTGAAGATCACACTTTTTCAAAAACCCACCAAATCAGTTCACCTTGACAATCCCAAGCAAACCTAGTCTCTCAAGCTTAAGTCAAGTTCACTCAAAAAGTTTGAATCAAAAATTCAAAAATAAATTTCATGCGGCCATTTCATCAAACACTTGGCAGGCACAGAATAAACACTAGACTAGCTTCACTGTTTTATATAGTGATCATCGACCCATTTCTCCCTAGTTACTCCCCTGTTCCCTCTAAGCCTAAGCCAGCCCCAGACCAGCTCCCCCCTTCATCGCTGGCACAGTGGGGCGCTGCTCGAAAGTGGTCATCGCCGGTCGACCACGGCCAGCTCACACCAGACCACCCCGCGCCCAACCAGCATGTCCACTAGCATCGCCGCACCCTACCACCACCCCCACGAGCACAGCCGAGCCGTGGACCACACTAGCACCGCCGTGCACCGCCTCTCTGCGCCATGTCTAGAGCGCCAATGCGTCGCGCCCGACCAGCTCGAACGCGCCACGCCTTGACCTCCCCTCGCGTGCACAGACCCGCCATGATAGCAGCACCCCGGCAGACACCCTCGTTCGCCACCGCGCGACCCGTAGCAGCCACACACTGCCGCAAGCACCTCTGCCTCCGCTCAGAGCGCCACACGTGCCAGACCAAACCCAGCCGCCCCACTCCGCGCCATTAAGTCCGTGAGAACCGCCAGGGAGCACCACACCATCCTACCCCCTCGCCCATGCCTTTAGCTCTCTATGCCGCCCTCGCCGGAGACGCCAGCCCGCACCGTTTTGTCCCCTCGTCGAGCTATAAAAGGAGGCCACCCCAACCTCTATTCTGCGCACCATTCGACTCCCCACTCACCACTGAGCCTTCCCCACCTCTTCCTAGAGCAAGGCGAGCACCACCGCACCGGAATTGCACCGGAGTCCGCCGCTGCTGGAGGAGAAGGGCGCCGTCGATTCCGACCACCCCAAGCCTTGTCGTGACCGTGCCTCGCCTCGCCGTCATCTACCAAGTCGTTTGCGCCCGTTGCCAACCCTAGATGGAGCCCAGGTGATCCCCACGAGACCTCCACCGTCGAGTTAGGTTTAGCTCATTGCTGGAGCTATTTGTCGTTGACGATGACCCTCAGCCGTCGATCTTGCTTCTAATCGTAGGGCTCAGGTTAAACGGTATCGTTTCATGTAGAATGAGTCACTGACTAGTGGACCCCCTCTGTCAGCCGGGCGTTGTGCTGTGCTGTGCAGTTGGGCTAGCCCGTTTAGCTTTCCCGCGTAGCGGAGGAAATTCAAAGATGGATTTTCCAATTTAGCTGAAATCCTATTCTCTCCACTTATACAAAAAATCAATTTAGAGAGTTTCACTCAACCAAATTGCATAATTCAAATTTTGCTAGAAAGGTAAATAAAATATGTATCCAAGCCTGTTGGATTTAAATCATTTGGAGTTAGAGATAAGCTTTAGTAACTTCAAACATTTTTCAAAAATCAAGCATAATAGCTTTTGAGTTGATTCCATCTCTCAAAAATCACATTTGATGATACCTATCTGAATCTGTAAAAATATTTAGGTTTGCATGCAGTAACATTGGACTAGTACCAAAAGAATGCTATTAGGGTATTTCTAGTCACTTTAAATCTATTAAATAATAATCTTAAACTTTATAAAATGTGATCAACCCTTTTAAATCACATTCCCATGTATTAGAATATGTGGTGATGACATGTGTAAACATGATCCCATATTTTAATTGGAGAATATTAAATCTTGATTAATTTCAATGAGTAGAAATTACTTTTCTCAAATAAACTAAATGAAACTAGTTCTTTAAATCATGTGATGATTGTGATGATGCTAAATCATCAAGTGTGATCCTTAGTATGCTAAATATACTTAGTTAAGTATTGTTTGGTGCTTTTGTACCCCATATTCATTTATAGACGATAGTACCAACCAAGTCTACGAGGAGGAGGAGTTCTACCCCGAAGAAGACGAAGAGAACTTCAATCACTGCACCAATCAAGGCAAGCTAATACTTGCAAGTTTCCTAACTATGCAAGCTATTATTAGCAAGCTAGATCTATGCAAGCTTTAACCTAAGCAAGATGCCTTATGCATGCTTTGGTTATATGCTTTTGATTTATACCCATCCCAAGTTTTACTTGCAAGCTTTACCTTTTGCTTTCCCAAAGTTTCTTTACTTTTAGTAATGCTTTGTGAGACTTTGGAAAGTAGTATAGATAGCATAAAGAGTATAAAACTAGGCCTATACTAGATGTCATTCTATGGCATGAGATTGAGATTACCACCCCTCATTAGTGAACACTCTTAACCTTAGTGGCTAGTGCTAAGCATAAAACTTGATCACTTTAGATGGGAATACTTGGTGAAAATGATTATGAAAACCTTGGAATGATGAGTCATTGTATTGAGATGTTTTGACATGTGTTGAGAAACACAAATGGATTTGATGATGAAAATATTGAGGCATGAGTCTTAGCCCTTTATAAAAACTGATGGTTGGGTTCGGATGTGATACCATTCCAATTTTACCGTACAACCACAATACCTGAATTGGGTAAGGCTTAGTCAGAAGTTTATATGCATTAGTATGGGTTCCCTTGAAGAAGAGGTTGAGCTAAGTCTACCTCTTGGTGATGTCCACCTATGCAGTGCCCAGGATGGCAGATGGCCATGGCTAGGTGGCCAAGCTCATAGGAGAGGTGCTTATACTAGAGTGTGTAAAGGAAAGGTTATGATTGATTATCCGCATACTAAGTATGATGATTCAGGGTTATCCCTGACGGATGTATCGAATTTTGTGGTGAAAGTGTACCACATCTGCAGAGTGTAAAACTATTCGAATAGCCGCGTTCGCGGTCATGGACAGTTGGAGTGGCCATACTGTTCCGTCGTCAAATGTTTTTCAAAATGACTTGTGAAATGAATTATGACTATGACTTGACCACAACAGGGTTGTGACTATGAAAACTAAGTTCCCACTTAGGTGATTTAGAATATTAATTTAGCTTTATTTACTTCTGAACTTAGCTTAAGATAAATCTAGTTTTTGCAAATAAACTTAGAGCTTAACATTCCTACTAGAACTATCTTACTTGTTAGTGATAGTTTGTGAGTACTTCAAGAGTAATCATGGCTTTGTCCCTGGCTATTCTCGTGGCCAGACTATGAGGAGGACTATCAGGAAGATGGGAAGCAGGACGGCTATGACAACTAGGATCATTTCCCGTCGTCAGCATTGCCTGTGACACTGAAGATGGAGCCCATCGCTACGCTTATTATTCCGCTGCTTGTTTGTATTAAGACTGGATCATGAGATCCCTTATTTATGTAAGACCTTATTATGGTTTGTAATGGATGATGTACTATGATATCCAATCTATTATGTCTCGCAAAAATGGTAATCCTGGGATTGCAATGTATGGCATAATAGGCATCTGGGATTAAAAATCCAGGTGTTAACAAGTTGGTATCAGAGCCATCCTGACCACCCTAGTTAGAATGGACGTCGGAACAAAACTTAGTTTCAAAACCAAAGAAGTGAGTATTTATAAAAACCTATTCCCACTCTTATCCTTGATTCTTTTCACAAAAATTCATGTTTCTCAAAAATTCTTACATTACTACATAAAATTTGACACACTTGATCACCTCACTAACTTACTCATCCTAAATTCTTGTAGATGGAAGTTCAGTATTGCAAGTTCTACTAGTTGGGCAACGGAGGCCAACTGATCTTTGAGAGGGATCTTGATGCACTGACACAGTACCTTGAGCGCCCACATCCGGAATTCATCGGAGCTCAACTCAAGGATTTTCCAGGAGGATATCTACAATGGCTGATAGTTGCCGATCTTCGAGGCAAGATGGAAGCACCCCTTTCAGAGAAGATTCAATTCACCGTGAGAGAAAACAACTGGCTATATGGATTAGCCAGGGCTATGCATGAAGCTCTTGCCCGTCTGTGTGGGAAAAACATCAACTTGATCTAGGGAACTCGCTTTGCTCACTACGGAAGGCGTGATTCTATGGGAATGCCATTGGAGATGCCAAGTCACCTGGAGATGAAGCACCAAGTGGAGAATCTTGACTTCATACTATATGATAGGCAGAAGGAATTGGACAATGCTCGAGCCTACGCCAACCACAACCTTGCCATTGCTGCCAAGAAGGACCAGACTTTTGCCATGCTCGTCAAGGAACGCCAATCACTTCGCCCTCAGCGCGAGAAGAAGGATCACACCATCGCTCGTCTTCGCAAGAAGGTGGCTGACCTCAAGAAGACCATCCAAGAGCAAGAAGCCCAGCTTGCAGCAAAAGAAGAAGAGGAAGAAGGTGAAGACATCCATGGAGATATCCACTCATACCTTAGTGATGACAACGACTACCTGGAGGCTGATGCCATGGATTTCTACACCGATGATGATGACTCCGACTTCATCGATAATGAGTAGATGCACTTGATCACTACCGTAGGAGTGACTTGTATCGGTCCCACTGTATCGTAGTTCACAGAATGGTTCTTAAAACCATCTGTTTTCCTTTTACGTTGTGGTGTGTGTTGTATGGTTGCTTGAATGAATGAGAAGTTGTTAGTTTGCCAAACTTGACTTAAACTCAAAGTTTTAGCTTTGAAAACAAAACCATAAACCTTAGAGCTTTCCCTCTTACCTCATTATCTATCTCAGTCTTCAGATGACTCGTGGAAACCAAGGAGGAAGCAGCTCATCGCAGGACCCGATGCTACAGATTCTGCAGATGCTAGTTTCCGACCATGAAGCTAGTAGAGCAGAGCGCAAAGCCAACCTAGCCACCCTAAAATAGATAGCTCAGATGGCCCACAATAATCAAGGCCATGGAAATCAGGATCATCATGGATCCAAGCTTAAGAATTTTTAGAATACCAATCCCCCTATCTTCAACAAATCTGAGGATCCTTTAGATGCTGATGACTGCTGTAGACAATGGAGAATAATCTGGAAGTCGCAGGAGTTGAAACCAACGAGAAAGTACTATTTGCCACCCATTATCTGGCAGGAGATGCAAGAGCATGGTGGAATAGCACCTGTACCATGAACAACGGTAAAGTGATGACTTGGGAAGCTTTCAAGATCAAGTTCAGCCGCACCCATGTGCCACAAGGATTAGTCACCAGAATGAGAGATGAGTTCAGGGAACTGAAGCAAGGAAGGATGACGGTAGTTGAGTACCGTGACAAATTGCTGTCCCTCGCTAGGTATGCACCCGATGAGATCAACACTGAAGCCAATAAGAAGGAAAGATTCTTGAATGGACTACATGATGAGATGCAGACTGTGTTAGTCAACATCCGTTTTGATGACCTCGAAGAGCTAGTCGACTCTGCCATCCATATGGAAGGGAAGATAAACCAAGCAAATGACAACCGCAAGCACGGAATGATGCATCAGACTGGGTCCCACAATACCCAGAAGTATCTCCCTAGCCCATCTGCAGGATATCCCTCAAGAAACAATAGACCCCCGATGTCTCGTCCAAGCAACCCCAATCGTAGCAGAGGAAATGTGAAGTCTGGAGGAAACCACAACAACAACCCCGGCAACTCCAACAACTTCAACAATACACTACCCAAGTCCAACAACAACAACAATAATACTGCCCGAAGGACTTGAAGCAATGCCGTGCCCGTTGCAGCCAAAGACAAGTCCCAGATTACTTGCTTTGAATGTGGAGTGAAGGGTCACTACTCCAATGAGTGTCCCAAGAATCTTGCAGCCACCACCAATGTGAATGCCCCAGCTCAACAACAACATCGTGTTTATCCTGGAGGAGATTTGCCCCAGGGAATTCACTCAACCGCAACGGCCGTCTATTCCACATGAATGCTGAAGAAGCCCCGGAAGCGCCAGATGTCGTGCTTCGTATGTTTTATGTTAACTCAGTAATTGCAAGAGTGTTGTTTGATTCTGGTGCATCGCACTCGTTTGTTACATAAGAATTTTCATGCACTAGTAAGATTCAACCAACAAAATTGAAGCATGTTATGATAGTTCAAATACCTGGTTCAACCACCAAAGCTAGAAAAAATTGCAAGGCTGTGCCTATCAGAATCCATGGGATAGATTTTTATGCCGATCTAATAGTACTTGGAACCAAAGGTTTGGAAGTAGTACTTGGAATGGATTGAATGTCAAAACATAAAGGATTGATCGACTGTGCCAAGAAAGCCATAACCATGACTAGTAGCTCTGGAGTATCAGTAGAGCATGTTTCTGAAACCTTGCCCTGTCAATTCAAATGCAACAAGAGTATAGCCCTACCAACCGTTGACCAAGTTAGAGTAGTCTGTGAATAACCCGACGTATTCCCAGATGAATTGCCCGGTATGCCCCTAGGTCGGGATATCGAGTTCATTATTGAACTAATTCCTGGAACTTGACCCATAGCTCAGAGACCTTATTGTATGAATCCATCAGAGTTAGTGGAGCTAAAGAAGCAACTTGATTCTATGCTAGAGAAAGGCTTGATTCAACCAAGTGCATCGCCATGTAGATCGCCCGTTTTGTTTGTCGACAAGAAAGATGGTGGTAACCGTTTGTGCATAGATTACCGGAAGCTAAATGATGTCACCATCAAGAACAAGTACCCACTGCCCAAGATAGAGGATCTGTTTGATCGGTTGATTGGTGCCAGGGTGTTTTCTAAGATTGATCTTAGAACTGGTTATCACCAACTCAAGATTCGTGCAACGGATATTCCAAAGACCGCCTTTACCACCAGATATGGCTTGTATGAGTATACAGTCATGTCTTTTGGATTAACCAATGCCCCCGCTTATTTCATGAATCTCATGAATAAGATTTTTATGATCTTTCTAGATAAGTTTGTCGTTGTGTTTATCGACCATATTATAATCTATTCCAAGTCGGAAGAAGACCATGAGCAACACCTGAGAACCATCGTTGAAACCCTTAGAGAGCATCAGTTGTATGCAAAGTTTAGCAAATGTGAGTTTTGGCTGAAAGAAGTAGGATTCCTCGGACATATTGTGTGTGCAGGAGGAGTCGCTGTTGATCCTGTTAAGATCAAAGATGTCGAAGAATGGAAAGCCCTAACCACTCAAATGCAAGCCCGTGCATTTCTCGGATTAGCGGGATATTACCCCAAGTTCGTAGAAGGATTTTTGAGCATCGCAAGACCGATGACCCAATTGTTGAAGAAAGATAAGAAGTTTGAATGGACCGACAAATGTGAAGCAAGTTTTCAAGAACTCAAGAAGAGATTGGTTTCAGCCCCAATTTTGATTATGCCTGAATCCAAGAAGCCTTTTGATGTGTATTGTGATGCATCCAAGATTGGTCTCGGATGCATGTTGATGCAAGAAGGCAAAGTCATAGCATATTTGTCAAGACAGTTGAAGCAGCATGAGAAGAACTACCCCACCCATGATCTTGAATTAGCAGTGGTAGTGTTAGCTTTGAAGACATGGCGTCATTACCTTATGGGTAATCGCTGTGAGATTTATTCAGATCACAAGATCCTGAAGTATATTTTCACCCAGAAGGAGCTGAATATGAGGCAATGGAGATGGATCGAGTTAATCAAGAATTATGACCTTGACATTCACTATCACCTCGGCAAAGCCAATGTGGTAGCGGATGCTGTTAGCAGATTGCCATGTAGATTAAACACAATGATCAAGGAAGCCCAACCAAGTTTGCATGAAGAGTTGGAACAGTTTAGAACAAAGCTAGTTAGCAAAGGATTTTTAGCTAGCATTGAACTACAACCCACTTTGATTAGCCAAATCAAGGAAGCCTAGAAGGGAAATGCAAGTATAACCAGAATCAAACGTCATATTGGTACAAGAAATGTACCTGGATTTACCGAAGATGAAGAAGGAGTTTTGTGGTACAAAGGACGTATCTGTGTGCTAGCAGAATCGGAGCTGAAGCAAGTTATCATGCAAGAAGCTCATGATACTCTTTATTCTATCCACCCCGGAGGAACAAAGATGTATCAAGATTTGAAGGAGCAATTTTGGTGGCACAAGATGAAGAGGGAAATCGGAAGCTACATCGCTAAGTGTGATATCTATCAAAGAGTCAAAGCAGAACATCAGAGACCCACAGGACTGTTGCAACCATTGCAAATTCCGCAATGGAAATGGGATTCCGTCAGAATGGACTTTATAACCGGTTTGCCTACATCTAGTAGGGGAAATGACTATATCTGGGTCATAGTTGATAGACTGTCCAAGGTGGCCCATTTTATACATGTCAAGACAACCTATCAGAGTTTGAAGCTAGCAGAGTTATACATTGCTAGAATCGTCAGTTTGCATGGAACCCCCAAGACCATAGTGTCGGATCGAGGAACACAGTTTACCTCATGATTTTTGCAGAAAGTCCAAGATGGATTAGGGACCAAGTTGAATTTCAGCACAGCTTATCACCCACAGACCGATGGACAGGTGATGACCCACAAGTATAGGGGGTGTATCGCAGTATTTTCGAGGGAAGTGAAACCCAATTTATTGTTTCGACAAAAGGGGAGCCAAAGAATATTTATAAGCCTTAACAACTGAGTTGTCAATTCAGCTGCACCTAGAAACAATCTTGCTCACAGCAGTTTATCAGTAGCAACAGTTTTGTAGTAGGAATAGTAAACTAATAGCAGTAGTAGAAGTAAAGACAGCAGTAACAATTGCAGTAAGCAGTAGGATTCAAGTGCGGTAGGCATAAGGATGGATGGACGGGCGTTGCATGGACTAGACAATTCATATAACAATAAAACATAGGGCAATTGCGGATAAATAAGATAAAGCATCCAAGTACTAGATAATCATAGGTATGTGCATCAATAGTCATACGTGCTCGCAATGAGAACTTGCACAACATCCTTTGTTCTGCCAGCCCGTTTGCAACGGGGCCTCAAGGGAACTACTAGCAATTAAGGTGCTCCTTTTAATAGAGCACCGGAGCAAACCATTAACACTCCATGAACACATGTGAACCTCACATCAAAGCCATTCCCTCCGGTTATCCCGATTTCTGTCACTTCGGGGCCATTGGTTCCGGATAACAATGTGTGTATACAACTGGCAGGTAAGACCAAAAACAATACTATCATAATGAATCAATAACATGTTCAGATCTGAAATCATGGCACTCGGGCCCTAGTGACAAGCATTAAGCATAACAAGTCGCAACAAAGTCAAAAAGCACTAATAATAGATACTAGGCACCATGCCCTAATAATCTGATGCCATTACATGAACGATCTCATCCAATCCCTACCATCCCCATAGCCTACAGCGGGGGATTACTCACTCATAGATGGGGGAAACATGGATGGTCGATGGAGAAGCGATGGTGATGATGATGGCGATGCTCTCCTCCAATTCCCCGTCCGACGAGTGCCAAACGGAGTTTCGGTGTTGTTCGTGGAATCCGGTATGGCGAGTGAACTCCTTCTGGAAAACGTCGAACCCCCCTAAGTTTTTAGGTCAGAAGGCATCTTATAGGAGAAGAGGGAGACTGAGGGGGTGCCTGGGGCGGCCAGACCACCCCCTGGCGCAGCAAGGCCCAGCCCGCGCGGCCAGGTGGTGTGGCTGGGTCCTAGCCCCACTCCATCTCATATTATGGCTCTGGGAGTCTTCTAGTGAAATAGGATTTTTGGCTTTTGTCCCGTCCAATTCTGAGAATATTCATTTTCTGACTTTCCTGGAACCAAAAACAGCAGAAAACAGGCAGCTGGCACTATGGCTCTTGTTAATAGGTTAGTCCAAGAAATCATATGAAAAGTACTCCAAAGTGTGGACAAAACACAAGAAAGTAGATAAAAACCAAGCATGGAACATCAAAAATTATAGATACATTTGCAATGTATCAACAGACTGAACGAGTCAACCAAATCTTAGAATATATGTTGAGAGCTTGTGTGTTAGAGTATGGATCAAAATGGGAAGATTGTCTACCTTTCGCAGAATTCTCACAACAACAGTTATCAAGCCAGTTTGCAAATGGCCCATTTGAGTTCTTGTATGGGAGGAAGTGCCATACCCCTTTGAATTGGTCGCAAGTAGGAGAGAGTCAGATTTTTGGACCCGACATCCTACGAGAAGCCAAAGAGAAGGTTCACAAAGTCCATGAGCACCTCAAAACCGCCCAATCTAGACATAAGAGTTATGCTGCCAAGAGACGTAGAGACCTGACTTTCAATGTCGAAGATTTTGTGTACCTCAAAGTTTCGCCGTTGAAAGGAATGCAACATTTTCAGCTGAAAGAAAAGTTAGCCCCTAGATATACTGGACCCTTCAAGATTCTAAATCACCGAGAAGAAGTATCATATCAACTAGAATTGCCAGAGGAGATGTCATCCATCCATAATGTGTTCTGTGTCTCGTTACTTCGCAAATGCCTAGAAGTGCCGGAGAAGACCGAAGTGTTCAAGAACATCGATCACCGAGCCATTGATATCAACAAGGATCTGATGTATCGTGAAGAGCCCATTCGTATCTTGGAAGAACCCTTCAGAACAACCAGGACCCGGAATATCAAATTTCTCAAGATCCAATGGAGCATCCATACCGAAGAAGAAGCTACTTGGGAGCGAGAAGATTACATTAGGACTGAGTTCCCAGATCTCTTTAGTTCCTAGTTTTTCTTAAATCTCGGGACGAGATTTTGTTTAAGGAGGGAAGGTTTGTAACATCCCAAAACTTTAATCAAGGTTATCAAAGTTCTAATCACCCAATTTAGGGTTAACAAAAACTTTTATTAAGATAATGAAAATGAATGCATGTGTGTGTTGCATTAGTATAGAATTGATTGAAAATGCCATGCTTGATTGTTTTAAATGTTGTGAAATGGTTTAAAGGTGAATGTCACATCATCTAGACCATTTACAAACAAATTTCCAAACAGAAAGAAATCAAATAAGATTAAATAATGCAAATGGTCATTTTGACCATTTTAAAACACTAGGCCACTTTAGGTGTTCCTAGAAGAAGATTTCTAATAGAAACGTTTCTACCTCTTTTTACCCCTTGCTAGACCAAGTAAAGATGTATCAAGGACCACCTTACAAACTTACAAAAACATCGAGCAAATCAATTTAAAGGACATTTGAAAATTGAATCCAATTCATATGTGAAGATCACACTTTTTCAAAAACCCACCAAATAAGTTTACCTTGAAAATCCCAAGCAAACATAGTCTCTCAAACTTAAGTCAAGTTCACTCAAAAAGTTTGAATCAAAAATTCAAAAATAAATTTCATGTGGCCATTTCATCAAACACTTGGTAGGCACAGAATAAACACTAGACTAGCTTCACTGTTTTATACAGTGATCGTCGACCCATTTGTCCCCTAGTTACTCCCCTGTTCCCTCTAAGCCTAACCCAGCCCCAGTCCAGCTCCCAACTTCATCGCTGGCACAGTGGAGTGATACGTCCATAACGTATCTATAATTTTTGATGGTTTTATGCTAATAATATGCTTTTGATACTCCTTTTTATATAAAGTTTATGATTTATTTGGACTAACCTACTAATAGTTGCAAAAGTGCACAATGTTTTTGTTTTACACTTTGATGTGTAGGAATTACCAGGAATACAGGTGGAAACCTTGTTGGAGTCAAATTGGGATTTTCCAAAAATCTGTCTCAGAACTCTTTTTGAAGATGGTCACGTTTCGGGTCGAAGATGGCGTCAAACGGAAAAACTCTTCACCAACAAAGTTGTTGGAAATTTGACGACAAACGTTCTGGACATAAAATTTAGCTGATTCCGAGTACGGAAGGGCCCGATAGTCCTGATTTACGGCAGCCCAAGATGGCGTGACGGGAATCCGAGAAGCTATATAAAGGGAGGAAACCTCATTCATGGGAGACACCTCCACCCACGAATTTGCAGACACCAAAGCCACGTTTGTGCCTCCCCCATGGAACCCATCTCCATGGGAGAGGGCTCCCAATAAGGCGTGAAGGAAGGGACCTAAGGGACGGTGCTCCCCTGTGATACCGGCGGCGGGGAAGGAGTCCTCCGCGCCACCGCTGCAGCCTCTTCACCATCTTCACTGCCATCTCCATCGACTCCACCGCCATCTCCATCACCGTTGCCGACTCCGATGATGAGGAGGGAGTAGTTCTCCCTCGAGGCTAAGGGTTCTACCGGTAGCTATGTGTTCATCTCTCTCTATGTGCATGATCATATTGTGATCATGAGCTTTGTAATCAAGTAGATCTACCTTGCTACTCAAGTGCTTTAATAGAGCTCTGCTCTCCCCATGTGTGTGAAAGTGACAGCATGCACACCATGGTGGCAGTTAGGCTAGAGATTACAAATACTTGTTATGAGTTATATTTCGAGTTGGATGTTTCTATGAAATTGTGGTGTTTGTTGGAACCATCTAGAGCTTAAGGTGACAGTGTGGGGTTATCTAGATGGGGAAATCGGACTTTGAGTTGTGCTGGTATAGCCCTAGCATGGATTAGAGTGTCCAACCGGAGAGTAGTTCATAGTAGTATCATGAAGAGAATATATTTATATGAGAGTGTTCACTAGTGAAAGTATGATCCCTAGGCCTTGTTTCTAAACATTGAAACACCGTTTGCAACTAGATCTGTTACATGTTTGCTTGCTTCCATCTTTTTGCCATTAGTCTTTTCCTCTCGTCAAGCTATTTTTTGGCACCATTGTCTTATATCTATACCACTTTTATTTCACTATCTCTTCGCCGAACTAATGCCCGTATACACCTGACAAGTGTATTAGGTGTGTTGGGGACACAAGAGACTTCTTCTATCTTGATTGTAGGGTTGCTTAAGAGGGAATACCTTTGACCACTGCCTCCCTGAGTTCGATCAACCTTGGGTGATCCACTTAAAGAAAACTTGCTGCTGTTCTACAAACCTCTGCACTTGGAGGCCCAACAACTGTCTACAAGAATAGAAGTGCGTAGACATCAAGATATTTTCTGGCGCCGTTACCGGGGACTGAAGAAGAAGAAGCTCCCACGTCAACCACACGCCAACAACTATTTTCTGGCTCCATTGCTGGGGAGGTAAGGTAAAGGTACTCACATCCTCTAGCTACTAAGCTATCTTCTAGTACTGTAGCTGGTGTGTGAGTGCTCGAAGTTATTTCCTTTAGATTCTGCAATTATATCTTTTTGTTTCTTGTTTTTATTTTCACTAGTTAGGCTTAATGGAAAACAACAACAAAATTAGAGAGCTTTATAGTATTTATCTTTACTTAGGACATGAAGTGTTTGAAGAGAAAATTAAAAAACCTATGGAACTTTATTTGCATGCTAATAGCAATGTTGTTAGTATGAATTCTTTGGACACCATTATGGCTAGTGCTATGGAAAAGTCTAAGCTTGGGGAAGCTAGTTTTTATGAAAATGATCTTTTTAGTTCCCCAACTTTGGAAGATAGCTATTCTATTGCTTATGATGATACCAAACCTCCAATGTATGATGATTACAATGATGAATATGATATTCTTGGACCACCTACTATTGAGGAGAAAATTAATTATGATTACAATATGCCTCCTATATTTGATGATTATGGTGATGAGAATAATAATGATAGCTATTTTGTTGAATTTGCTCCCACTACGATTAATAAGAATGACTATGCTTATATGGAGAGTAATAATTGTTTTATGTATGTGCCTCATGATAAGAATGTTTTATGTGATAGTTATATTGTTAATTTTATTCATGTTGCTACTGAAAGTAATTATGAGAGAGGGAAACAGGGGGCTTATGTATCTCAACATTATTAAGTTTCCCCTCTTTATGTTGAAAGTCTTGAAGTTGCACTTGTTTTGCTTTCCTATGATTGTTTCTTTGTGCTTTCATGACTTGTTTCTTTACAATAATGCTATGCATAGGAAGTGGGTTAGACTTAAATGTGCTTTGAATTTGCTTCTTGATTCTCTCTTTTACTTCAATTCATATGTCTTATGTGAGCATCTTCTCAAACTATCATGCGTAACTTAAAGGCGTTAAAGAAAAGTACTTATTGGAAGATAACCCAAAAGTTTTAGATGAGTCTTGGATGTTATTACCTCTATAATAACCGCTCCTTATCATTTTTATTTGCTTTTTGTGCCAAGAGTAATCTCTAATGAGAGAGAAGTAATGCTTGGGAAGTTGCTGTCCCGAAACAGATTTTTGTGCTTCACTGTAAAATTCGTACAAAATCTCTGTACATCGTTTTGAGGCGTGGATTTTTGTGCTTCTTCCCTAGGTTGTTATCTAAATTTCGTTAGTTCAACACTTTTAGATTTGAGCAACAGAAGGTCTTCGAAAAAATTGGTTTTTACCTGCTGGTCTGTTTTGACAGATTTCTGCCATTATTTGCATTTGCTTCTTGTTGATTCCTTTTTGGGTTGTTTTTGGGGAATTGAGTTTTTTAAAGGAAGTGCTACAGTAGATTGTGTTTTAATGGAAGTTTTACTTGTGTTAAAAGTAAAACCCAAGGTTTATTATCTTTTGAGTGCACTAATGTTGCTAATAAAGATTGTGTGAAGTTTTGTAAGAAGGAAAAATTTCAGGTGTATGGAGAGAATGATGTAATGAGATGAAGAATGGACTAAAGCTCAAGATTGGGGATGCCACCCGTGTCACCCCAAGAAATATCCAAGAAGTAGAATCGTCAAATCTTGGGGATGACCCAAGGCATCCCCTTCTTCATCAATAAAAATCTCAGGTTTCTTCCAAACACTTCATTTTTATTGTTTCATGCATAGTTGTGTTGTTCTTGGAGCGTCTTTGTTTTATTTTTTTGGTTTTTTTTCGCTTGTTTTTCTTAGTTTGCTTAAATAAATTGGTTGGACCCCCTCATTCATGCATTGGTTTTCAAATAGTTTGGTTTGGATTGGAAAAGAGTAGGAAAGTTCTGCTTAAGTGGTAAAAGGAGTTTGTTTTTGACTGTGGCCTATGCTTTGTCATGCCATGCTTGATATTGTTTTGGCTTTATGTTTAGTGATCTTTGCTGTAGCATGACATGTTATAAACGATTGAGATTGCTTAATGTGTCTTGGAAGAATCATGCGTTGTTTTAGCATATTAAAGCATAGTATTGTGGTATTCTCCTTTAATGCTTTATTTGGGTTGACTTGGCGCATGCTCACACAATGTTAAGACTATACTAAGTCACCATAGCCTCTATAATCATTTAGTTTTCGACTTGTAATTTCAGTTTATACTTTAATTAATGATGTTTTGTCGCTTTGCATGATTATGGCCATTATTGCTCTCTTAGTTGGTCGCTCCCAGTATTTTACTAGCCTCCATAACCAAGTGTGAGTTCCACTCATGCATCCAACTCCAAATAAAACCAAGTTATTCCAAAGAGTCCACCGTACCTACCTATTAGCATTTTCTATTCCATGTATATTCATGTTTTTATCTACCTTCCAAATTAAACTTGTTATGAGAAAATTAGTGATTAAAGCTCTCACGAACTTGATGGCACACTTTACTTTTCTTGCTCCTAATAAACTTGAACCATTGTGTCATCTATGTTGTATATGCTTGCACTTATACATTGGGAATTAGCAGAACCATGTTGTCATGGGGAAGGCTTTCAACATTGCACTTGTACATTGTACCCAGTTGATATCATGCTCTTTTGTCTATGGATGTCGTCGGTGTGAAATGAAAGGGGAGCTTGTAAGTCCATGGAGTTATGTATGTGTGTTAGAGAAATGCCAGGGCCGCTAGCCTAAGCCATGCCTAATCATGGTGGAAACTTGCAGCATCACCATAGTGATCAATCTATAAAGCATTCTTCTTATAAAAAAAGAGATAGAGATTGAGAAAAAGAAAAAAAGATGAGAAAAGAGGAAAGAGAGAAAAAAGCACCATTTTCCCATGGTAAATAAGAAGATTGATGATATGCTCATTGTCTGGTTGCCTTGTCATTGTGATTATGGGATAGCTCCTGTATCATGTGCAAGGGGTACCCCGTTGGCGGTTCTCTATGATACACATGTACTTACTATGACAAGAACTTACCGGTAACTAAACTTGAGTAGCATGAGGAGCGGCCCTCGTATTCAAGGGACATGAGATTTCCAACTTATACTTTTTCAAGTATATACTCCATAGTTTGTTCACTTTAACCTTAATCACTTCAAGATGCTTATGATAGGGGCAATGAGAGCTGAAAGCTAATAAGTACCATAATTTTTGGAGGCTCTTTATTAAACTTGAATCCCTGCTTCCTTTTATGAAGGCCTTTCTTTTAATTTTATGTTGAGTCTCCATCTTCTATCTTTATACACCTATTGAGAGAGCATAGTGGAGCATTATTAGTTTAATGTGCATTGTCCCAAGACTTGTTGATTGATGCATAACTTTGATATTGCTTGTTCTTAAACTATTTGTATCTAGTCACCCTTATGAACTTTGAAAGTGTCCTATGCATTTATGTTTTGCTACACTATGAGGGAGAAGCTGAATACCATTCTCATTGTATTTTCTTTATGTGAAACAAACATACGTCTTTCAAAGCATTGTTATTCATGAATCTTTTGTTTGTACCTTTTCATGCTACAACATAGTTGCTATGTCTTATTGTTAGAACTCTATCTTTCATGTTCATGTTTAGAGTACCTTGATCCTAGCTATCAATGCTCTTACAATAATAATGATCAAGATTGTGGTGGATGTGTGTCACCTCAAAAATTATATTGTTTTTATCGTTTACCTACTCGAGGACGAGCAGGAACTAAGCTTGGGGATGTTGATACGTCCATAACGTATCTATAATTTTTGATGGTTTTATAATAATAATATGATTTTGATACGCCTTTTTATATAAAGTTTATGATTTATTTGTACTAACCTACTAATAGTTGCAAAACTGCATAATGTTCTTGTTTTACACTTTGATGTGTAGGAATTGCCAAGAATACAAGTGCAAACCTTGTTGTACTCAAATTGGGATTTTCCAGAAATCTGTCTCAGAACTATTTTTGAAGATGGTCACGTTTCGCATCGAAGACGGCGTCAAACGGAAAACTCTTCAACAAGAAAGTTGTTGGAAATTTCACGACAAACGTTCTAGACATAAAATTCAGCTGATTCAGAGTCCGGACGGGCCCGATAGGCCCGATTTACTGCAACCCAAGATGGGGTGACGGGAATCCGAGAAGCTATATAAAGGGAGGAAACCTAATTCATGGGAGACACCTCTAGCCACGAATTTGCAGCCACCAAAGCCACCTTGTTGCCTCCCCAATGGATCCCATCTCCATGGGAGAGGGCTCCCAATAAGCCATGGAGGAAGGGGGCTAAGGGGCGGTGCTCCCCTGTGATACCGGCGGCAGGGAAGGAGTCCTCCGCGCCGCCGCCTCCGCCTCTTCACCATCTTCACCGCCATCTCCATCGACTCCACCACCATCTCCATCGCTGTTGCTGACTCCCATGATAAGGAGGGAGTAGTTCTCCCTTTAGGCCAAGGGTTCTACCGGTAGCTATGTGTTCATCTCTCTCTCTCTATGCATGATCATATTGTGATCATGAGCTTTGTAATCAAGTAGATCTACCTTGCTACTCAAGTGCTTTAATAGATCTCTGCTCTCCCCATGTGTGTGAAAGTCACAGCATGCACACCATGGTGGCACTTAGGCTAGAGATTACAAATACTTGTTATGAGTTATATTTTGAGTTTGATGTTTCTATGAAATTGTGGTGTTTGTTGGAACCATCTAGAGCTCAAGATTACAGTGTGGGGTTATCTAGATGGGGAAAGCAGACTTTGAGGTGTGCTGTTATAGCCCTACCATGGCTTAGAGTGTCCAACCAGAGAGTAGTTCAGAGTAGTATTATGAAGAGAATATATTTATATCAGAGTGTTCACTCATGAAAGTATGATCCCTAGGCCTTGTTTCTAAACATTGAAACATTGTTTGCAACTAGATCTGTTACATGTTTGCTTGCTTCCATCTTTTTGCCTTTAGTCTTTTCCTCCCGTCAAGCTATTTTCTGGCACCATTATCTTATATCCATACCACTTGTATTTCACTATTTCTTCGCCGAACTAGTGCACCTATACACCTGACAAGTGTATTGGGTGTGTTGGGGACACAAGAGACTTCTTGTATCTTGATTGCAGGGCTGCTTGAGAGGGAATACCTTTGACCACTTCCTCCCTGAGTTCGATAAACCTTGGGTGATCCACTTAAGGAAAACTTGTTGCTGTTCTACAAACCTCTGCACTTGGAGGCCCAACAACTGTCTACAAGAATAGAAGTGCGTAGACATCAAGCTATTTTCTGGCGCCGTTGCCGGGGACTATAGAAGCAGGAGCTCCCATGTTAACCACACGCCAGCATGGAGCGCCGCCCGAAAGTGGTCATCGCCGGCCGACCACGACCATCTAACACCAGACCACCCCGCGCCCAACCAGTATGTCCACTAGTGTCGCCGCACCCTACCGCCACCCCCTGTCCAGCCCACGAGCACAGCCGAGCCGTGGACCACACTAGCACCTCCGTGCACTGCCTCTCTGCGCCGTGTCCAGAGAGCGCCAGTATGCCACGCCTGACCAGCTCGCATGCGCCACGCCTTGACCTCCCCTCGCATGCACAGACCCGCCATGATAGCAGCACCCCGGTAGTCACCCCTGTTTGCCGCCGCATGACCCGTAGCAGTCGCACGCCGCCGTAAGCACCTCTGCCTCCGCTCAGAGCGCCACACGCACCAGACCAAACCTAGCCGCCCCACTCCGCGCCATTAAGTCCGTGAGAACTGCCAAGGAGCACCGCACCGTCCTACCCCCTCGCCCATGCCTTTAGCTCTGTGTGCCGCCCTCGCCGGAGACGCCAACCCGCACTGTTCTGTCCCCTCGTCGAGCTATAAAAGGAGGCCACCCCAGCCTCCATTCTGCACACCATTCGACTCCCAACTCACCACTGAGCCTTCCCCACCTCTTCCCGGAGAAAAGCGATCAACACCGTGCCGGAATTGCACCAGAGTCCGCCGCTGCTGGAGGAGAAGGGCGCCGTCGATTCCGACCACCCCAAGCCTTGTCGTGACCACGCATCGCCTCGTCGTTGTCTACCAAGTCGTTTGACCCTGTCCACGACCCTAGCTAGAGCCTAGGTGAGCCCCGCGAGACCCCCACCGCCGCGTTAGGTTTAGCTCATCGCCGGAGCTGTTCGTCGTCGACGACGACCCTCAGCCGTCGACCTTGCTTCTAATCGTAGGGCCCAGGTTAAACGGTACTGTTTCACGTAGAATGAGTCACTGGCTAGTGGACCCCTCTGTCAGCCGCGCGCTGTGCTGTGCTGTGCAGTTGGGCCGGCCCATTTAGCTTTCCCACACAACCTAGGAAATTCAAATATGGATTTTCCAATTTAGTTCAAATCCTATTATGTCCACTTATTCAAAAATCAATTCAGAGAGTTTCACTTAACCAAATTGCATAATTCAAATTTTGCTAGAAAGGTAAATAAAATATCTATCCAAGCCTGTTGGATTTAAATTATTTGGAGTTAGAGATAATCTTTAGTAAAAGTAACAAGACAGAGACTTTTGCAACTTCAAAAAAATTAACCATAATAGCTTTTGAGTTGATTCCAGCTCTAAAAAATCACATTTGATGATACCTATCTCAATATGTAAAAATATTTAGGTTTACATGCAGTGACATTGGACTAGTACCAAAAGAATGATATTAAGGTATTTTTAGTCACTTTAAATCTATTAAATAATAATCATAAACTTTATAAAATGTGATCAACCCTTTTAAATCACATTCCCACGTATTAGAATATGTGGTGATGACATGTGTCAACATGATCCCATACTTTAATTAGAGAATATTAAATCTTGATTAATTTCAATGAGTAGAAATTACTTTTCTAAAATAAACTAAATGAAACTAGTTCTTTAAATCATGTGATGATTGTGATGATGCTAAATCATCAAGTATGAGCTTTAGTATGCTAAATAAACTTAGTTAATTATTGTTTGGTGATTGTGTACCCCGTATTCATTTATAGACGATAGTACCAACCAAGTCTATGAGGAGGAGGAGTTCTACCCCGAAGAAGACGAAGAGAACTTCAATCACTGGACCAATCAAGGCAAGCTACCACTTGCAAGTTTCCTAACTATGCAAGCTATTATTAGCAAGCTAGATCTATGCAAGCTTTAACCTAAGCAAGATGCCTTATGCATGCTATGGTTATATGCTTTTGATTTATACCCATCCTAAGTTTTAATTGCAAGCTTTACTTTTTGCTTTACCAAAATTTCTTTAATTTTAGTAATGCTTTGTGAGATTTTGGAAAGTTGTATAGATAGCATAAAGAGTATAAAACTAGGCCTATACTAGATGTCATTCTGTGGCATGAGATTGAGATTACCAACCCTCATTAGTGAACACTCTTAACCTTAGTGGCTAGTGCTAAGCATAAAACTTGATCACTTTAGATGGGAATACTTGGTGAAAATGATTATAAAAACCTTGGAATGATGAGTCATTCTATTGAGAAGTTTTGACATGTGTTGAGAAACACAAATGGATTTTATGATGAAAATGTTGAGGCATGAGTCTTAGCCCTTTATAAAAACTGATGGTTGGGTTCGGATGTGATACCATTCACATTTTACCATACAACCACAATACCTGAATTGGGTAAGGCTTAGCCGGAAGTTTATATGCATTAGTATGGGTTCCCTCGCAGAAGAGGTTGAGACGAGGCTACCTCTTGATGATGTCCACCTATGTAGTGCCCATGATGTTAGATGGCCATGGCTGGGAGGCTAAGCTCATAGGAGAGGTGCTTATACAAGAGTGTGTAAAGGAAAGGTTATGATTGACTATCCGCATACTAAGTATGATGATTCAGGGTTATCCCTAACGGATGTATCGAATTTTGTGGTGAAAGTGTACCACCTCTGCAGAGTGTCAAATTATTCGAATAGCCGCGTCCGTGGTCATTGACAGTTGGAGTGGCCATACTGTTCTGTTGTCAGATGTTTTCCAAAATGAATTATGACTTTGACTTGACCACTACAGGGTTGTGACTATGAAAACTAAGTTCCCACTTAGGTGATTTAGAATATTAATTTAGCTTTCTTTACTTCTGAACTCATCTTAAGGTAAATCTAGCTTTTGAAAATAAACTTAGATCTTAGCATTCCTACTAGAACTACCTTACCTGTTAGTGATAGTTTGCGAGTACTTCAAGAGTACTCATGGATTTGTCCCTAGATATTCCCGTGGCCATACTATGAGGAGGACTATCAGGAAGATGGACAGCAGGACGGCTATGACAACTAGGATCATCTCCCATTATTCAGCATTGCCTGTGACACTGAAGATGGAGCCCACCGCTACGGTTATTATTCTGCTGCTTGTTTATATTAAGATTGGATCATGATATCCCTTATTTGTGTAAGACCTTATTATGGTTTGTAATGGATGATGTACTGTGATATCCAATCTGTTATGTCTCGCAAAAAATGGTAATCTTGGGATTGCGATGTATGGCATAACAGGCATCTAGGATTAAAAATCCGGGTGTTGACAATTCTCCAGTTTTTGGATTTTTTTGGAATTACAAATGATTTTATGAGTTTTGGAATTCAAACAAGGAGACAAATAAAATCAAGTAAAAGAAACCACCTATCTAATCTAACCACCTTTGTTTAGGATCTTGCATGGACACAAACCCTCCACGTCCACCTTTAGATTGTCCTTACGCATGGTCAAGAACAAGGAAAAGCCAAGCCAGCCACCATCCAACCTCCCTATTCCCTTGCATCTCCCTAGCGCTAGCTACAGTACATGTAAGAGAAGGAAGAGAAACAAGACCACCCAAGCATCTACCCATTTTTGTCAAAGTTTAACCACCCGGTGAGCTTCCTCATCGCCCTTATCTACTAGCCAGGACCCCTAGCATATTCTCCATCTCCTCAACAAGATCTAGGCAGGACCAGCGCCCCTCTTCTTCCCCATCGACCAGCAAGGATCTCCGTGGCAAAAACCCTAGGCTGCTAATACATTGCAAATGTATCTATAATTTTTGATATTCCATGCTTGGTTTTATCCACTTTCTTGTGTTTTCTCCACACTTTGGAGTACTTTTCATATGATTTCTTGGACTAACCTATTAACAAGAGCCACAGTGCCAGCTGCCTGTTTTCTACTGTTTTTGGTTCCAGGAAAGTCAGAAAATGAATATTCTCGGAATTGGATGGGACAAAAGCCAAAGTGCCTATTTTTCTAGAAGACTCATGGAGCCAGAATACGAGACAGAGGAGGGCCATGGGCTGGCCACACCACCCCCAGGCGCGGGCTAGGCCTGGACGCGCCAGGGCATGGTGTGGGCCCCCAGGCACCCCCTCAGTCTCCCTCTTCGCCTATAAGAAGCCTCATGACCTAAAAACTCCGGGGGGTTCGACGTTTTTCTAGAAGGAGTTCCGCTCCGTCGCCACCACCAGATTCCACGAAACAACACCAGAAACTCCATTCTGGCACCCTGCTGGGACGGGGAATTGGAGGAGATCATCGCTATCATCATCACCATCGCTTCTCCATCGACCATCCATGTTTCCCCCATCTATGAGTGAGTAATCCCCCGCTGTAGGCTATGGGGATGGTAGGGATTGGATGAGATCGTTCATGTAATGGCATTAGATTGTTAGGGCATGGTGCCTAGAATCTTTTATTAGTGCTTTATGACTTTGTTGCGACTTGTTGTGCTTACTGCTTGTCACTAGGGCCCGAGTGCCATGATTTCAGATCTGAATATGTTATTGATTTATTATGATAGTATTGTTTTTGGTCTTATCTACAAGTTGTATACACACGTTGTTGTCCGGAACATATGGCCCCGAAGTGACCAAAATCGGGATAACCGGAAGGGAATGGCTTTGATGTGAGGATCACATGTGTTCATGGAGTGTTAATGCTTTGCTCCGGTGCTCTATTAAAAGGAGCACCTTAATTGCCAGTAGTTCCCTAGAGGCCCCGCTGCAAACGGGCTGGCAGGACAAAAGATGTTGTGCAAGTTCTCATTGCGAGCACGTATGACTATATATGGAACACATGCCTAGGATTGTCTAGTACTTGGATGCTTTTTCTTATTTATATGCAATTGCCCTATGTTCTGATTGCTATTTGAATTGTCTTGTCCATGCAATGCCCGTCCGTCCATCCATATGCCTACCACACTCGAATCCACTTTGTTCTTTGCTTTTGTTACTCATCTTTGCTTTACTACTGCTGTTACTTTACTATTCCTACTACAAAACTGTTGCTACTGATAAACTGCTGTGAGCAAGATTGTTTCCAGGTGCACCTGAATTGACAACTCAGTTGTTAAGGCTTATAAATATTCTTTGTCTCCCCTTGTGTCGAATCAATAAATTGGGTTTCACTTCCCTCGAAAATACTGCGATACACCCCCTATACTTGTGGGTCATCAACACTATTTTCTGGCGCCTTTGCCGGGGAGCATAGCTTTATTTATCAAGGCCACTTGGATTCACTATTGTTCTTGCTAAGTTTATTTTCTCCTTGTTTGCTTGTTTCTTTATCAAAAATACAAAAAAAGAGTAGTTCCTACTCTAGTTGTTATTTTAGTTTATCTGTTATTGTCTTGCCTTATCATGCTTGTTGTCAATGGATGGTTTCTTTGAAACTGAAGCTTATTGGCAAGGTGGGTTCAGGGAAGATAAAAAATATTATTATAAGGAACACCGCTTGTCACAAAATAGGAAACACTTATGGGAACAAATTTATAGATTGTATACCATTGCTAGAAACGTGTGCTCTACTTATAATGTTACTTATTGCTGTGATGAATCTCGTTGCAGAAAGAGGTATAAACACCTCCCTTTTCAATGTGAGTATAATGACAATGATACCATATGTTCTTATGCTAAAGGAATTTATGACTTTTATGACGCGGAACAAATTGAAGAAACTATTGCTTGGAAGGGTGCTTTTGAACTTGCTAGTTTGCTTGAAAATATTGATGATTCACCTTACAAATATGAGGTTTATGGTAAACTTAAATTTTTCTTTGATAATTATAAGGATGAAAATGGTTATATTCTTGAATATTTTAATAGATGCTTTCCACAAATGGAAGAGACTAATGCCTTGCAGGATCCTATGGAAGAAGAATTTGATGAACCTGAAATCTCATTAGATGAAAAAGAGGAGGAGAGTGATGAACAAAAGGAGGAAGAATGGATTAGCTACCCATGCCTACCTTCTAATGAGAGTAACTCTTTATCCCTTACATTATTTGATTGTCCTCCATGCTTACTAAAGGAGGATGAATGTTATGTTCCTGAGGATTCTTTTGAAAGTGTTTATAATAAAGCTCTAGTGCTTGTAGATCATGAAAAGCATGCTTTATGTGATAGTTATATTGTTGAGTTTATTCATGAGGGTACTGAAAATTATTATGAGAGAGGAAAATATGGTTGTAGAAGTTTTCATGCTATTGAAACACCTCTCTATGTGCTGAAAGTTTTGAAATTACTCTTGTTTTATCTTCCTATGCTTGTCACTTTGTTCTTTGTGAATTTATTTGCATACATGATTCCTATGCATAGGAAGTGGGTTAGACTAAAATGTGTTTTGAATTTGCTTCTTGATGCTCTCTTTTACTTCAACTCATATTTCTTATGAGAGCATCCTCTCAAACTATTATGCCTAAAGATGATAATATGTCTATTATTCTTGGCAGACCTTTTCTTAAATACTGCAGGAGCTGTTATTAATTGTAATCAAGGGAAGGTGACCTTCAATGTCAATGATAGGGAACATACTATCTATTTCCCCAAGAAGATTTATAGACTTATGGTTTTGAATTCAATTGAACATTATGAGGGCATTCAAGTTGGAGAAATATATTGTCCCATACCAAGAGATTTTTTTTGAAACTATTATGATTGGGACTATTGCTATCAAGGTTGAGGTAACATAATCATTAGTGGAGTACAAAGTTTTGTATCATATGGAATTGTTTTGGTAGCAAGACCTGATCAACCTTGTTAACAAAATGATTTCATTGAATAAAACAATGTTTTCACCATGATTATCTCTGCTTACTTCTATTCTATCCATTTTAGTTTTTGCTTTTGCCTAACTTAAAGGCGTTAAAGAAAAGTACTTATTGGGAGATAACCCAAGAGTTTTAGATGAGTCTTGGAAGTTATTACTTCAGTAATAACCGCTCCTTGTCCTTTTTATTTACTTTTTGTTCCAAGAGTAACCTCTAATGAGAGAGAAGTAATGATTGGGAAAGTTGCTGTCTCGAAACAGATTTCTGTGCTCCACCGTAAAAATTCGTGCAAAATCTCTGAACTTCATTTTGAGGCATGTTGTTTTGTGCTTATTCCCCAGGTTGTTATCTAACTTTCGTTAGTTCAAAACTTTTTGATTTGAGCAATAGAAGGTCTTCGAAAAAATTCGTCTTTACCTGCTGGTCTGTTTTGACAGATTTCTGCCATTTTCTGCATTTGCTTCTTGTTGGTTCCTTTTTGAGTTCTTTTGGGGAATTGAGCTTTTTGAGGGAAGTGCTACAGTAGCTAGTGTTCTAATGGAAGTTTATTTGGTGTTAGAACTGAACTTTAAGACTTATTTATCTTGAGTGCACTAATGTTGCTAATAAAGATTGTGTGAAATTTTGTATGAAGGAAAAAAATTCAGGTGTACGGAAGGAATGAGTAATGAGATGAAGGATGGACTAAAGCTCAAGCTTGGGGATGCCACACGTGTCACCCCAAGAAATATCCAAGAAGTACAAGAGTCAAAGCTAGGGGATGCCCAAGGCATCCCCCTCTTCATCAATAAAAATCGCAGGTTTATTCCAAACGCTTCATTTTTATTGTTTCATGCATAGTTGTGTTGTTCTTGGAGCGTCTTATTTTTCATTTTCATTTTGGTTTTTAGTTTGTGTAGTTTGCTTAGTTTGCTGAATAAATTGGTTTCCTCTTTCATACATTGGTGTTCAAATAGTTTGGTTTGGATTGGAAAAGAGTAGGAAGCTTAAGTGGTAAAGAGAGCTTGTTTTTTACTGTGGCCTATGCTTTGTCATGCCATGCTTGATATTCTTTTGGCTTTATGCTTAGTATTCTTTGATGTAGTATGACTTGTTATAAACAATTGAGATTGCTTAATGTGCCTTGGATGAATCATGCGTTGTTTTAGCATATTAAAGCATAGTATTGTGGTATTCTCCTTTGATGCTTTATTTGGGTTGACTCGGCACATGCTCACACCATGTTATGACTATCCCAAGTCACCATAAGCCTTTATGATCCTTTAGTTTTCAACTTGTAGTATCACTTTATGCTTTGGTCAATGATGTTTTGTCGCTCTGCATGATTATGGCCATTATTGCTCTCTCGTTTGTCGCTCCCTTACTATTTCTAGCCTACACCTTCACTGAGTATGTTTTACTCATGTTTCCAACTCCCCAAAACCAAATATTGCCAAAGTGTCCACCATACCTACCTATTAGCATCATTTGCTACTTTCGTGCATATTCAATATGCCTTGTTTTCTTCCGAATAAAATGATTGCTTGTTATGAGAAAGTTAGTTAGTAAAGCTCTCACAAACTTGATGGCACACTCTATTTTCTTGCATTTAATAAACCTAAACCATTGCGTCCTTCTTTGTTGCGTATATGCTTGCGCTTTATAAGTTGAAGTTAGCAGAACCATGTATCATGGGGAATGTTTTCAACATTGCATTGGTACTTAGTACCTCGTTGATATCATGTTCTTTTACTTATGGATCCCGGCGGTGTGAAATAAAAGTGGAACTTGTAAGATCATGGATGTCGTTGTATTGGGAACGGCAGTACCTGAAGAGGTTAGATAGAGGTGTGGGGACTATAAGGGAAGCTATCGACGGCATCCACGGGCGGGATTGGGTACAAGCGAGCATAGGTGGACGCAGGAAGTACCCAGGTTCGGGGCCCTCGTGATGAGGTAAAGCCCCTACTCTTGCCAGATTTGACTATGTGGGATGTATGAACTACAAGTGCTCCTTGAGCTGTATTTGCTAGCTACTGCCTTAAATGCTATGAGACCAACCCTTTCTACTGAGGCCTTGCCTCTCCTTATATAGGCAGAGAGGCAATGGTCTCACTGGCCAATCCGACTGGCGGGCCCCACATGCGGGTCCCAGCCAGCTGGTCATCTACAGTGTTCGGTATGGTGTGTCTTGTCGGAGTATGAGCGGTATGGATATCGTAGGCACATTGGACACCGTGCGAGCCTATCGTCAGCATCGGGCCACTCTTCCTGCGTCACCCCCACAAAGTCTTCGATATGGCCGGGTGGTTGCCAGTCTTGTCATCGTCTGAGGCGTACCATGTCTTGTCATGCGTCGTCTGTCTCACTGATTGGGTCGGCTACGTGCCGTGGGCGGCTACTTCTTCTTGACCCGGCTACGAGCGGTAGCCGTCTATCTTCTCATGTGGGGGTACACGGGGTCATCCACGACACTAGCCCCCGAGCGCGTGTGGATTCCACCCTTAGGAGAAATGTGTGCGCGCTCCCTCCTGTTTTTGAATTTGTGTCCGGCTGAGCTTGGCGGTTGTGCTACTTGTGACGTTAGTGCTGACACCGGCCACGTGCGCACGCGCCATCATTGCTCTGCGGCGGGCAGCGTAATGTTCCGTCACACGTTGCCGCGGGAAACCGCTATCCGGCGCTTCGGTTCCTGCTCCGGGATCTTCTGCGCATCCTGCTTCGGCACACTGGATCTGGGCGGCGGTTGGGGTGAGGGCCGTCCGGATGCGCGCCACGTGGCTTCGTTGACGGTTGCCCTTCTGGCCCTTTAAAGGGACACCGCGGGGGAGGCAGTTCCTTTCCTTCGCTCCCCCGCTGCAGTCTCCTCCTCCCTCGCGTGCTTCTGCTTCTGCGCCCTTCCCTTCTGCGTCGTAGCCCGCTGCGCCGCCCGTTCGTTGTTGTCGTCTCTACGGGCCACCGCCACTCTTCCGTCACCGCTCCCCTTGCCAGCCGGAGATGACCGCCGACCGTGGGGCTTGGTGCGGCTCCTTTGTCACCGAGGACCACATCGCGAAGTACCGCGCCACCCGCGTTCTTCCGCCACCGGAGGTGGTGGCGGTGTGGTTGGTGCCGGCGTGGGAGGTGTCGCCGCACCTGGTAGAGGGGGAGCGCGTCATCTTCCTCTCCCATCTGGCACATGGGTTCGCTCTTCCGGTGCACCCCTTTTTCTTGATGTTTCTCACCTTCTTCGATCTCCGCCTCCACCACCTCGACGGCAACGCCATCAGGACGTTGGCGCATTTCATGGCGTTTTGCAAGAGCTACCTCGGGATCCAGCTGGATCTCGGGCTCTCCTGCCGGCTCTTCTGAGTCCGGCCGCAGGTGCAGTACACGAACGGGCCGCTAGTCTTCTGTGGTGGCGCCTCCATCTATTCCCGCTCCCAATCCGGCTACCCCAAGTTCTTGCTTCAGGACACGGTACGGCTGTGGCAGCAGTGGTACTTCTACGTCAAGAACGTCACCAACGTCGACCGAATCAATCTTCCGGCTTTGCTGGATGTCGAGTCCAGCCGGCAGAACTGGGAGCTGAAGATCCATGGTGACAAGGCAGAGACAGACGCGATGCTGCAGCGCATGCGCTCCCTCGTCACCTGCCGGCTAACCGGCCTGGACATCACCCTCAGCTGGATGTCCCGGCTGATGATGCAGCAGCGGGCGCACAAGATGTGCTACTACTCTGGCCGGCTGGACCCGACCCGGCTATCGCGCCGTGATCCCCGCTACCACAACTTGAAGGAGTGGGTGTGGACGATCACCAAGGAGCAGCTGCCGAAGAACTGGAAGTTCAGTCTGGCGCCCTACAGCCGGGAGAACCACACGCCCTGGGTAAGTTCTTATAGCCGGATACTTCGTCTTATTCTTCCTGTGTTTTTCTTGTTCTGTCCGGCTGAATTCTTGTATTCGGCAAATCTTCGCTTGCATCCTTCGCGAGGAGGGTGAGGCTCCCCTTGAGGAGTTCACACCTGACTTGCCCGAGCCGCGCGCGCGACGGTTTGGCAAAGATTCGGATGGGGACGGCGATGCCTTTCCCAGCCGGAATGACGAGCCGGCTGCCGACCCGCACGTGGAGGTTCACGAGGAGGAGGAGGCCGCACCGACCGTGGATCCGGCAATGTGCTCCGCGACGGACGACGAGGCAGGCGGGAGCGGCTCCAGCCGTTCCGGCTCCCGCCGGCCCGCGACGGAGGAGCCGACCCCCAAGAGGAGCCGGTCTAGCGCCCTGCCGGCCTTTGCCTTTGCCTCCTTCTTCTTAGCACGCTGGTTTCTTTCGGAGCCGCGATCCCGGCACGAGCGCCGACTGGGTCGCCGCCCCGTGCCCCGACTGCGCCAACCGGTACCTCTCCTTCTTCTGAGGCGCAACCTCCGCCTCCCCCTCGAGCTGATCCCGCTGCCTCCGCCGAGCCGGAAGGTCCCCAGCCGGAAGCGGAGTCCTCCCAGCCGGATGGCCACTCCGCGGGAGCGCAGGGGGCAGCCGGCAAGTAGCTCGTCGTTGTTGGCAATGACAACTCCGACGAGGAGCCCGGGGAGGAATGGCGAACGGCGGTGGCCGCAGCGAAGGAGTCCTTGGCCGTCAACACCATGGACAACGATGCTTCCTCCACCGCCTCGCAGACGGACCTAGCCGCCATGCTCGAGATGGCGGTGAAGGAGATCCGGCTGCTGGAGGCCACTGCTGGCGGGAACCGGACCCTGGAGCAGAAGCTTGCTGCTGCCAATGGGACTTCCCAAAGTAAGTTATCTTCGTCCATCTTTTTTTTTACTAATAGCCGGTTGTATTGCAGCCATCCTCATGCGCGCTCAGCGCGAGATCAATCGCCTGAAGAAGGCGAATGACCGGTTGAGCAAGTCCAACACCACTCTACGGTTGCAGAATAAGGATTGGCACGCGAGGGTAGATGGTCTGGAAGCCACCATCAAGGAGCGCGACGCCTCGCTCACCAGCTGGACTGACGCCTTCAACCTTCTCGAGGCCCAGAACAAGGACCAAGAGAAGGAGATTAAACGGCTGGCGGCAAAGGAGAAAGCTCTGGTGGAGGAGCTGATGCAGGTCGACCACACGGCTAAGGGTGAGCTCCTTTTCTGTCTTATTTTCTTTTCGGATCCGGTAGCCGGATCTGACTCTTTTTTCTGACAGCCTTTTACCCCGGCATAGACCTGCTGGCCTACAACCGGCTGCAGGAGAACTGGCCGGGAGCGCAGCCGACGGCCTAGGAGCTTGTCGTCCTTCTTGGCGAAGAAGCTGTCAAGCTTCGTCAAGCGGCGCGGGATGTCTTCTCCTGCATGTGGCCGGAGGCTCCAATTCAAGAGACAATGGCGCAGCTGGCTGCGAAGGTGTGAGAGGTGCCGGCTGCGCTTGACCGGCTGCGGGACTTGGGGACGCGAGCCGGAGCGGAGATGCTCTGGCCCTCGTGCTCTCTGGGTACAAGGACGCCCGAGTCGAGAAGATCGATGGAGGCTTCCGTGCCGGCGCCGACCTCGCCGCCGTCCGCCAAGCCCATCCAGAGCTCCACGGGTCTGCCATCAAGATTGCCGACTACGTGGATCCTAACGAGGTGCTCACCGACTCGGAGTCCGTCGGTACTCCTGACGTGGAAGGCCCGATGCCACCGCCCGAGGGCGCCGGAACCGCAACGAGCTCTACGCCTCCTCCCCCTCCTGAAGCTTCTGCTGGTCAAGGTGCTCCTCACGGCAAGGCTCCTGCCCCTTAGTCACTGCCCGGGGATGCCGGGTGTATTTGTATTGCTTCGGATATATGTGAAACTTGTTTATCTGTACCGGCTATCTCTGATGCCGGGTAACTTGTGGGAACTTTGTCTCCCTTTTGCTTGTTAATGTTGAACTCTCGAGTTTCCTTTAACTTTGTGTTGAATTTTCTTTTGATATTTTGCCGGCTAACTTCATCCGGCTAACTTCGTCTGGCTACACACTTTTAGCCAGAGGAACTACACCTCCAGTGGGGGCGCGCCAGCGCACCCACTGGGTGTAGCCTCCGAGATTCATAGTAGCTGGCATAGCCAGGTGCTTCGAATCTTCCTTATTTTTCCCAAGCCTTCTAACTTTATCCGATTGGCCTCGTCCTAGTCGGCTACTTCCGCCGGCTGAACGCCTTCAGCCGGAGGAGCTAACATTCCAGTGGGGGCGTGCCAGCGCACCCACTAGGTGTAGCCCCCGAGATTCTGAGTAGCTGGCGTAGCCAGGTGCTTCGAATCTTCCTTATTTTTCCCAAGCCTTCTGACTTTATCCGATTGGCCTCGTCCTAGTTGGCTGCTTCCCCCGGCTGAACGCCTTTAGCCGGAGGAGCTAACATTCCAGTGGGGGCGCGCCAGCGCACCCACTAGGTGTAGCCCCCGAGATTCAGAGTAGCTGGCGTTGCCAGGTGCTTTGAATCTTCCTTGTCTTCTCTTACTCTTGCCCTTGCCCTCACCTGGGCTCCGAACGGCCGGCCAAACGCCCTTGGCTGGTCGGGAACTACAAGATTCCACTGGGGGCGCACGAGCGCACCTAATGGGTGTAGCCCCTGAGATTCGGAGCGCTTGATGAAGGCAAGGACTTCGAATCTTCTTCCTCTTTCCTGAATTCCGACTCGAAGTAGTCGGGAAAGGATATACATATGCATACACACATATCCTCACAGGTTAATAGGTTAGTCTGTCAAATTGTAGCCGGAAAACGGCTTGTTTTTTTCAAAAACTGGCATGTGCCTCTCTAGACACTTAGTCGCTTTCCCGTGTGCTCCACTATTTTTGCTACGTCCTTGCCGAGCAGCCGGGTTGCGGTCTACAGCCGGAATCGAAGGGAGCTGACAGTATATTGCGCATGATACTAATGACTTAGTAGCCAGATTGGTTTGATCTAGTTGCAAGGCCTGAACGCCCGGTCTGTCGTGTCTCCTCCCCGTTTTTCGTGTGGGATGCCTCAGGCTTTTGCTCTTGCTAGCCGGACAGCCAGGTTGTGGTCTATAGCTGAGATGAAGAGTGGGCCTCTGACATCATCGCACACTACTCAGCCGGTTTGTTGACTTATTAGGCCGGGCCAGCCGGCGAGCCCCCGGGTAGGGGTTGCCGGAGCCGGAAAATTTGAATCAGAGAACAGATGTACACACATTTCTTCGCAAGGAGCCCTCGAGATTCTTGTAGGGGTCCGCATTTTCATTCATGGGGTTTTCGGGATACATACGCTACCTGGCGACTAGGTGTAAAACGGGAGCAACAGGGCCGCGTTCCAGGGACGCTCGGTCTCCTCGTCTGATTTGTCCGTCTTGTTCTTGCGCGGCGTTGCGTGTCGATGAGGTAGTAGGAGTCGTTGGGCAGCGCCCAGCTGATGATGAAGGGGCCCTCGCAGGGTGGTGACAGCTTGTGCATGCCCTTCATGTCTTGCACCAGCCGGAGAACCAGGTCGTGCTCGCGGAATGCAACTGGCAAGATCCGGCTTGAATGGTAGCGACGTAGTCGCTGCTGGTACAGGCTGACCTGGACAGGGCCAGCTCGCGGGCTTCCTCCAGGAGGTCCACTCCGTCCTCCCACACCTCCTGGTTGGCTTTTTTGTTGTATAGGAGCTTGCGTGGGGAGTCGAACTCGATGTCGGCAGAGAGGACGGCCTCCGATCCATAGACCAGGAAGAACGGTGTGTAGCCGGTTGACCTATTCGGCATGGTGCGGAGGCTCCACAGCACAGCCGGAAGTTCTTCGATCCAGCATCCGGGTGACCGCTCTAACGGCTCGATGAGGCCTGGCTTGATGCCGGCTAGCACCAAGCCGTTTGCTCTCTCGACTTGCCCGTTGGATTGCGGGTGCGCGACGGAGGCAAGGTCCAGCCGGATGCCCTTGTTGCTGCAGAACTGGGCGAAGGCCCCCTTGGCGAAGTTCGTGCCGTTGTCGGTGATGATGCTGTTGGGGTAGCCGAAGCGGTTGATGATGTCGGTGAAGAAGGTAACGACTGTCGCCCCATCTAGCTTTCGGATAGGGTTGGCCTCGTTCCACTTTGTGAACTTGTCCACCACTACCAGCAGGTGGGTCATGCCTGCGCGTGCTTTCTTGAAGGGACCAACCATGTCGAGGCCCCAAACCGCGAAGGGCCAGGTGATCGGTATGGTCTTGAGTACCGATGTTGGCATGTGCCTGAGCTGCCCGAAGCGCTAGCATCCATTGCACGCGCGGACTAGCTGCTCAGCGTCCTCGAGGGCGGTGGGCCAATAAAAACCATGGCGAAATGCCTTGGCAACTATCGCCCTTGACGAAGCATGGTGCCCGCACTCGCCCTCGTGGATGTCCTTGAGTAGCCGGTAGCCCGTGTCCACATCAACACATCTTTGGAAGATACCGGATACGCTGTGCTTGTATAGCTCGCCGTTTATGATGGTGTACGTGTGCGCGTGGCACCGGATTTGCCTGGCTTCCACCTCGTCATTCGGAAGTTCTCCATTGGTGATGTAGTTCATGAAGGGCTGTGCCCAGGATGGCACTTCTCAAATGACGAGGACGCTCCTGTCCTCCGGTTGACGGATGTCGGGGGGTCATTTGGGTGGCGTACCCGGGACGGTAGCCCCTGAGCTGCTTGATACACCGGCAGCCCCCGGGTCTTGCGAGCCGGATGGCACTGCCTTGCCGGAATTGGTGCGGGTCTTCTTCTTTGGTGGTTCCGCTTCTGTCGTTCCGCCAGCCGGAACGCTACCTGCCCAGACGATGGAGTCCGATTCTGGTGACGGGTTGATGGATGGCTTGCACAGGTGCTCCAAGGAGACCCCTGGTGGGATCGCCTGCCTGATGGATCCGATCTTGGAGAGAGAATCGGCTGCCTCATTGTTGATGTGAGGGATGTGGTGAAATTCGCACCTGTCGAAGGAGGCACTGAGCTTCTGGATGTGGAATCGGTAGAGGGCCGTGTTTGCGTCTCTGGCGTCCCATTCTCCGGATACTTGCTACACCACTAGATCCAAATCACCGAAGCATAGGATCCGGTTGACGCCGATCTCCTTGGCTAGCCGGAGCCCGTGCGCCAGTGCCTCGTATTCGGCTACATTGTTGGAGGCCTTGAAGTGGATCTGCAACACGTACTCCAGCCGGTCCCCCTTAGGCGAGGTGAGCACAATGCCGGCTCCCAAGCTCCCGAGCATCTTCGACCCGTCGAAGTGCATCCTCCAGTGGTCCGAATCTGGAACCGGTGGGAGATACTGGGTCTCCGCCCAGTCGACGAGGAAGTCCGCCAATGCCTGCGACTTGATCATGAGCCACGACTCGTACTGGATGGAGTAGGCGGCGAGCTCGATGGCCCATTTGGCGACTCGACCGATGGCTTCTTTGTTGCCTATGATTTCTAAAAGGGGTGCAGTGCACATGACCTTAATCGGATGCTCCTGGAAGTAGTGCTTGAGCTTCATGCATTCTAGGTACATGTCATAGCACATCTTCTGGTAGTGGGGGTAGTTCTGCTTGGAGAGGGAGAGAACCTCGTTGAGGTAGTAGACGGGCCTCTGTACCAGCTGAGCCTTGCCTTTCTCGTGGCGCTCCACCACCAGGACGACGCTGACAACCCGGCTGATGGCTCCTATATAGAGCAACATCGGCTCCTTGCTAGCTGGCGTGGCTAGAACCGGTGCTGTGGATAGCATGCGCTTGAGGTCGCGAAATGTGGTGTTGGCTTGCGCAGTCCAGGAGAACTTGTCCGTCTTCTTCATCAGCTGGTACAACGGGAGTGCCTTCTCCCCCAGCCGGCTGACGAAGTGACTGAGGGAAGCCAGGCATCCGGTGAACTTCTGGACCCCAAGCAGGTTCCTGGGCGGCTGCATCCTCTCGATGGTCACGATCTTCTCCGGATTCCCCTCGATACCTCGTTGTGATACAAGGAAATAGAGTAGCTAACCGGATGGTACTCCGAAGACGCACTTCTCTGGGTTCAGCTTCATCCGGTACTGACAGAGGTTGCCGAATGTTTCTCCCAGATCCTCGAGGAGGGTGCGCTTCTCCTTGGTCTTGATGACCACGTCGTCCACATAAGAATATACGTTTCGGACTATCTGTGAGTGCAAGCACTTCTGCATGCAGCGCTGGTAGGTAGCGCCCGCATTCTTTAGACCGAAAGGCATGGTTACGTAGCAGAAAGCCCCGTAAGGGGTGATAAATGATGTCTTAATCTGATCAGCCGGGTTTAGCTGGATCTGATTGTACCCGGAATAGCAATCTAGGAAAGACAACAAATCACAGCCGGCCGTGGAATCAATGACTTGATCGATATGGGGCAAGGCGAAGGGGACTTTCGGGCACGCCTTGTTCAGGCTGCTATAGTCGATACACATGCGCCAGGTCTTGTTCTTCTTCAGCACCAGGACTGAGTTTGCCAACCAGTACGAGTGGTACACTTCCATGATGAACCCGGCTGCAAGGAGCCGGGTGATCTCATCACCGATTATCTTCCTCTTCTCCTCTGCGAACTGGCGCAGAGGTTGCTTGACCGGCTTGGCATCCGGACGCACATGAAGTGAGTGCTCGGCGAACTCCCTCGGCACACCCGGCATGTCCTTGGGGGACCATGCGAAGATGTCCTGATTCTCACGGAGGAAGTCGACGAGCGCGCCTTCCTATTTGCTGTCCAAGCCAGCACCAATGGTGACGAACTTAGTCGGGTTGGAGGGGTTGAGCAGAATCCTCTTTGTCTCCTTTGCCAGCTGGAAAGCTCCTTCTCCAGCCGGTTTGCTGCTAGCCGGTATGTCCTGCTGGGCCATGGCCACATTGCGCATGATCACGCGCTTTTCTTCGGCTATGATGAGGGCCTCTGCCAGTTTGGAACCAGCTGAGGCACACTCCATCGACCGTCTGAAGCACCCGTCGACGGTGATCACGCCGTGGGGTCCTGGCATCTTCGTCTTGAGGTACGCATAGTGGGGGACGGCCATAAACTTGGCGAGGGCGGGGCGCCCGAGGAGAGCATGATAGGAGCTCATCAAGTTCACCACCTCGAACCAGATTGGTTCGTGGCGGAAGTTATCCTCGGTCCCGAAGATGACGTCTAGCTAGATTTTCCCCAGCGGGGCGCATGCTGGCCCCGGAAGAACGCCATGGAATGTTGTGGTAGTCGAGCACAGGTCGCTTTCGCGAATGCCCAGCTTCTTCAGCGAGGTCTGGTAGAGGAGGTTGAGGCTGCTGGCTCCGTCGATGAGGACGCGCGAGAATCGGCAGGTGCGCGCGTTGGAGATGATGAGGGGGTCGAGCACCATGGCGTAGCCCCCGGGAGTCGGCAGCTGCTCCGGCTGATCTGCATGGCTCCGTGTGATGGGGGTTTCCGACCAGCTCAGGTACTGGGGGACCGGAGAGACGATGGCATTGACCTCCTTGGAGCGTCGCCTGTGGCTGTGCTTGTCGTCCTGCTCCGTCTCGAAGATGTGGTAGGCGGCGTGCGGCTGTGGGTAGCCGTTGTTGTTGTGGCCGCCGTTGCCGCCATTACCATTATCGCCAGCCCCCCTAGCCGGTGGTGGGGGTCCACCTGGAGGGGGAGGGGGAAGACGAGGATGGTTGCCCTGGTCCTTTAGCTGGCGTGTCCAGCTGCAATTCCGGGTGGTGTGCGTAGCCGGTTTGAAGGGACCGCTATGCCACTTGCACGGGCCGTCAAACATCTGGTCGAAGGTGAGTCGTGGCTTCTGCCTCCTTGCGTCATTAGCCGGTGTGTCGGGTGCACCTTCCACAGCATTGACCTGCCGCGCATAGTAGCGAGGCTTCTGTTGTCCGGCCTGGCGGTCCCCGTGGAACCGGTTGTCGCTGCCGTGGCGCCTGGAGGATCCAGCTTTGCCAGCCGGATTGCTTGGACGGCAGCGCGCCGGCTCCGTAGGAGTCGGACACCCATCGGCGTTTACTCGGAGGGGCTTCTTCATGGAGGCATCCGCCATGGCGTACTGGTCCGCAATCGTCATGAGCTCCGCCATGGTTTTTGGCTCGTCACACAATAGCCGATGGCAAAGCATGGTGCCTTCTCGGCAACACTCGATGAAGAAACTGATGGCTTGGCTCTCCAGGATGCCCTCGCAGGTGTTGTGCAGCTCCGTCCACTTGGCGAGGTACTCGCGGTCGGTCTCGGGGTCACCCTGGACGCACAAGGCCAGGTCGCGCGGGCGTCCTGGACGTTTGTACGTGCCGTTGAAGTTGCGGACGAACACCTTCTCGAAGTCAGGACAGGCGTTGATGTTGTTGGGCGCAAGGCTGTTGAGCCATGTCCTTGCTGATCCGGTTAGCATGAGGGGGACGTAGCGCACGGCTGTGCGCTTGTTCCCGTGGGCGATGCCGACTGCCGTAGCATAGTGGGTCAACCAGTCTTCCGGCTTCATCTCTTTGTCGTGCCAGGGTGTCCCTAGGTAGGAGAATTTATCCGAAGCGGCTCGTTCGGATCGAGGTCGAAACAAACCGGGCCAGTATAATCTTCCTCCTCTGTGACGCGCGCTTGAGCGAGGAGCTCGATGCGGTCACGGGCATCCGGACAATCCGGGTTGGGCGCTCCCACCCGGCCCGAGAGACAGGATCCGGCTGGTCTGGGCGCTCCGGTTGGTGGAGGGGGAGGCGGCGGGTTGCTATTCACCGTCTGCCCCTGGCGCGGTTGGCCCCTGTTGCTAGAGCTGCGACGCCTGCTGTGGGCCTTAGCCGGCTGAGGGGAGGACGCCTGCTGGGTGTCGCGTGGTGCGCCCCTGCTGTGGGCAGGCAGCTTGCTCCCTCTGGAGTAGCTGGGGTCCTCCTGCATCTGCCGGTTGGCGTCGGCCTGCTCGTCCGTGATGCGGAGGAGCTCCTGCACGCGAGCGTGCTGGCGGGCTCGCTCCTCGCCCTCCAGACTGGGCAGTTCCTCTACCGCGGCCTGTGCCGCGCGCAGGTTCTTGATGGGTGTGCTATAGGTGGGCTGGATGAGGGCGGGTGCGGGATCCGGCTCCCTGTCCTTTTCCATTCTACCGCCTAGCTCGCCACCCCGGCGCCGCACCTGGCCACGCCGGCTCCGCTCTGCAGTAGCCGGAGTGAAGCCATGCGCGCGGTCGTACTCGTGCCGGGTGATCTCGAGTTGCTTGCGGGCTGCCGCTAGCTCCATGGCCTCCTAGAGGAGGATCTGTCTCTCCATGGCGAAGTTGGCCTCCTTTTCCTCCGGGTTGTCCCCGAGGTTAACCGGCGTCTAGAGCCGATCGATGGAATCCTCCACTAGGTTCCGAGGCTGCGGAGGGGCGGAGGTCCCAACCTCGTCCGCGCCTCGCTCCCGCGGCTAGCGGGGGTGAGAGCTGGAGCCAGCCATCATGACCTCCATGCCGCGGGGTACGAAGGAGGTGCCACCGCCTGGATGCGGCAGCCCCGCGACAGAGACGATTTCCCTGGGGAAACGCTCCGGAATGGTGGCGACGTAGATAGGGAGGTCGCCGAATAGCAGGACAGTGTCGTTCGCCGGGAAGGAGGTTCCGGCGAAGCAGGAAGCGTTGTCGATGACGCAGTCGAACTTGCCGAGCGTGAGCACCAGGCCGGAGGCCACACGCTCACCGGCTGTAGTGTGGGGTCCCGTGCGGAACGTGACTCTGGTCGAAGCCATCCGGTTTGTAGAACAGCAGCAAGTTTTCCCTTAAGTGGATCACCCAAGGTTTATCAAACTCAGGGAGGAAGTGGTCAAAGGTATCCCCTCTCAAGCAACCCTGCAATCAAGATACAAGAAGTCTCTTGTGTCCCCAACACACCCAATACACTTGTCAGGTGTATAGGTGCACTAGTTCGGCGAAGAGATAGTGAAATACAAGTGGTATGGATAATTATAAGTGGTAACGGTGATAGAAAATAGCTTGGTGGCGTGGAAGAGACTAAAGGCAAACTGAAATAAAGATGGAAGCAAGCAAACATGTAACAGATCTAATTGCAAATGGTGTTTCAGTGCTTAGAAACAAGGCCTAGGGATCATACTTTCACTAGTGAACACTCTCATATAAATATATCATCTTCATGATACTACGCTGAACTACTCTCCGGTTGAACACTCTAATCGATGGTAGGGCTATAACAGCACACCTCAAAGTAAGCCTTTCCCATCTAGAAAACCCCACACTTTCACCTTGAGTACTATATGAGTCCAATAAACACCACAATTTCATAAAGATATCCAACTCCAAATATAACTCATAACAAGCATTTGTAATCTCTAGCCTAAGTTCCACCATGGTGAGCACGCTGTCACTTTCACACACATGGGGAGAGTTGAGATCTAATAAAGCACATGAGTAGCAAGGTAGATCTACTATATTACAAAGCTCATGACCACAGCAAGATCATGCATAGATAGAGAGATGAACACATAGCTACCGGTAGAACCCTTAGCCTCGAAGGAGAACTACTCCCTCCTCATCATTGGAATCAGCAACGGTGATGGAGATGGTGGTGGAGATCGATAGAGATGGCTCCGAGAGCACTCCCCTGTCCCGACAGGGTGCCAGAACAGAGACTTTCTATCCCCCGAATCTCCCCTTTGGTGGCGGCGGCGCTGAGGAACTTTTCGTGGATTTTTGGTTGATTTAGGGTTTTGGTATCGGGAGGCTCTTATAGGCGAAGGAGGCAATGTCGGTGGAGTGCCAGGGGGCCCACACCACCTGGTGGCGCGGGTAGGGCTAGCCCGCGTCTGGGAGGGGTGTGTCCAGGCCCAGGCCCTGGCCCTCCTCCACCTAAATAGGAACTTTGGCTTTTGTCGCGTCCAATTCTAAGAATATTCATTTTCTGACTTCCTGGAACCAAAAACAGCAGAAAACAGGCAACTGGCACTGTGGCATCTTGTTAATAGGTTAGTCCAAGAAATTATATGAAAATTACTCCAAAGTTGGAACAAAACACAAGAAAGTAGATAAAACCAAGCATGGAACATCAAAAATTATAGATACATTTGCAATGTATCAACATCCCGAAGCTTAACTCCTGCTCGTCCTCGAGTAGGTAAGTGATAAAAAGAAAGAATAATTTTTGAGGTGACATGCACCATCATAAACTTGATCAAAGTATTTGTAAAACATTGATAGCTGGGATCATAGTACTTCAATCAAACATGAAAGACAAAGTTCTAGCAATAAGACAAAGAAACTATGATGCAACATGAAAAGGCACAAACAAAAGATTCATGAATAACAATGCTTTGCAAGACGTTTGTTTGTTTCACATAAAGAAAACATAGCATAGTGGCATTCAGCTTGTCCCTCATAGAGTAGCAAACATAAATGCATAGGACACCTTCAAAGTTCATAAGAGTGACTAGATACAATAGTTTAAAACAAGCAATAACAAGTTATGCATCAATCAACTAGTCTTGGGACAATGCACATAGAACTAAGAATGGCCACTATGCTCTCAAAGTAGGTGCATAAAGATAGAAGGTGGAGACTCAATATAATGGTGGAAGAAAGGCCTTTTGTAAAAGGAAGTAGGGATTCAAGTCTCATAAAGAGCTTCCAAAAATTATGGTACTTGTAGCTTTCAGCTCTCATTGCCCCTATCATAAGCATCTTGAAGTGGTTAAGGTTAAAGTGACACAACTAAGAGGATATGCTTGACAAGTTATAAACCGAAATCTCATGCCCCTTACTTACGAAGACCGATCCTCATGCTACTCAACTTCAGTCACGAGTAAGATCTTGCCATTGTAAGTACATGTGTATCATTAAGAACCGCCAACGGGGTACCCCTTACACATGATACGGGAGCTTTCCCATAATCAAAATGACAAGGAAAGCAGACAATGAGCATCTCAGCGATCTTTTTATTTGCTATTTGCATAGGTTTTTATTGAGGATGCTTCATAGAGTGCTCATTATGGTGATGCTAGAAGTTTCCACCATGATTAGGCATGGCTTAGGCTAGCGGCCCAGGCGTTTCTCTAACACACATACAAACTCCATGATCTTACAAGTTCCACTTTTATTTCACACCGCCGGGATCCGTAAGCAAAAGAACATGATATCAATGAGGTACAATGTACAAGTGCAATGTTGAAAGCGTTCCCCATGAAACATGGTTCTGATAATTTCAACTTATAAAGCGTAAGCATATACGCAACAAAGATGGACCCAATGGTTCAAGTTTATTAGAGGCAATAAAGTAAAGTGTGCCATCAAGTTCGTGCGAGCTTTAATCACTAGTTTTCTCATAACAAGTGGAAGATAAACAAAAGCATGAATATACTTGGAATAGCATAAGCTAGTAGGTAGGTATGGTGGACTCTTTGGAATAACTTGGTTTGGGAGTTGGATGCATGAGTGGAACTCATACTTTGTTGTGGAGGCTAGCAAAAGACTGGGAGCGACAAACTAAGAGAGCAATAATGGCCATAATCATGCAGAGCGACAAAACATCATTGATCAAAGCATAAAGTGATACTACAAGTTGAAAACTAAAGGATCATATAGGCTATGGTGACTTTGGATAGTCATAACATGGTGTGAACATGTGCCAAGTCAACCCAAATAAAGCATCAAAGGAGAATACCACTATACTATGCTTTAATATGCTAAAACAACGCATGATTCATCCAAGGCACATTAAGCAATCTCAATTGTTTATAACAAGTCATGCTACAACAAGGAATATTAAGCATAAAGCCAAAACAATATCAAGCATGGCATGACAAAGCATAGGCCATAGTCAAAAACAAGCTCTTTTTACCACATAAGCATGAACTTTCCTACTCTTTTCCAAACCAAACCAAACTATTTGCAAACCAATGTATGAAAGAGGGGGTCCAACCAACTTATTCAGAAAACTAAGCAAACCAAGCAAACTAAAAACCAAAAACGAAGCGAAAAGAAAGGCGGCTCCAAGAACAACACAACTATGCATGAAACAATAAAAATGAAGCGTTTGGAAGAAACCTGGGATTTTTATTGATGAAGAAGGGGATGCCTTGGGCATCCCCAAGCTTTGATGCTTGTAATTCTTGGTTATTTCTTGGGGTGACACGTGTGGCATCCCCAAGCTTGAGCTTTAGTCCATCGTTCATCTCATTACTCATTCCTTCCATACACCTGAAATTTTTCCTTCATACAAAACTTCACACAATCTTTATTAGCAACATTAGTGCACTTAAGATAAATAAGTCTTAAGATTCAGTTCTAACACCAAATAAACTTCTATTAGAACACTAGCTACTGTAGAACTTCCTTCAAAAAGCTCAATTCCCCAAAAGAACTCAAAAATGAACCCACAAGAAGCAAATGTAGAAAATGGCAGAAATCTGTCAAAACAGACCAGTAGGTAAAGACGAATTTTTTAGAAGACCTTGTGTTGCTCAAATGAAAAAGTGTTGCCCTAACAAAAGTTAAATACCAACCTGGGGCAGAAGCACAAAAAATTACAGATCAATCCGACATACAGAGCTCTCTCGCGAATATTTACGGTGAAGCAAAAAATCTGTTTCGGGATAACAACTTTCCCAATCATTACTTCACTCTCGTTAGAGGTTACTCTTGGCACAAAAAGCAAATAAAAAGGATAAGAAGAGGTTATTACTGAAGTAATAACTTCCAAGACTCATCTAAAACTTTTGGGTTATCTCCCAATAAGTACTTTTCTTTAACGCCTTTAAGTTAGGCATGATAGTTTGAGAAGATGCTCACATAAAAAACATGAATTGAAGTAAAAGAGAGCATCAAGAAGCAAATCCAAAACACATTTAAGTCTAAACCACTTCCAATGCTTAGGAATCTTGTAAAGAAACACGTCATGAAAGCACAAAGCAACAAGCATAGGAAAGCAAAACAAGTGCAACTTCAAAATTTTCAACATAAAGAGGGGAAACTTAATATTATTGAGATGCATAGAACCATGTTTCCCTCTCTCATAATAACTTTCAGTAGCAACATGAATAAAATTAACAATATAACTATCACATAAAACATTCTTATCATGAGCCACATTCATAAAAGAATTAATACTCCCCACATAAACATAGTCATTCTTATTAATTGTAGTGGGAGCAAATTCAACAAAATAGCTATCATTATTATTCTCATAACCATAATCATCAAATATAGGAGGCATATTCTAATCATAATTAATTTTCTTCTCAATAGTAGGTGGAATAAAAATAACATATTCATCATTGTAATCATCATATATTGGAGGTTTGGTATCATCATAAGCAATAGAATAGCTATCTTCCAAAGCTGGGGAACTAAAAAGATCATTTTCATAAAGACTAGCTTCCCCAAGCTTAGACTTTTCCATAGCATTAGAAATAATGGTGTCCAAAGAATTCATACTAATAACATTGCTACTAGCACGCAAATAAAGTTCCATAGGTTTTTAAATTTTCTCTTCAAACACTTCATGTCTTAACTCAAGATAAATACTATAAAGGTCTCTAATTTTTTTGTTGTTTTCCATTAAGCCTAACTAGTGAAAACAAGAAACAAAAAGACAAAATTGCAGAATCTAAAGGAAATAACTTCGAGCACTCACACCGGAGGATGTGAGTACCTTTTACCTTACCTCCCTAGCAACGGCGCTAGAAAATAGGCGTTTGCCGTGGGAGGTTCTTCTTCTTTAATCCTCCGGTGTGAATACCTTTTACCTTACCTCCCCGGCAACAGCGCCAGAAAAAAGCTTGATGTCTACGCACTTCTATTCTTGTAGACAGTTGTTGGGCCTCCAAGTCCAGAGGTTTGTAGAACAGCAGCAAGTTTTCCCTTAAGTGGATCACCCAAGGTTTATCAAACTCAGGGAGGAAGTGGTCAAAGGTATCCCCTCTCAAGCAACCCTGCAATCAAGATACAAGAAGTCTCTTGTGTCCCCAACACACCCAATACACTTGTCAGGTGTATAGGTGCACTAGTTCGGCGAAGAGATAGTGAAATACAAGTGGTATGGATAATTATAAGTGGTAACAGTGATAGAAAATAGCTTGGTGGCATGGAAGAGACTAAAGGCAAACTGAAATAAAGATGGAAGCAAGCAAACATGTAACAGATCTAATTGCAAACGGTGTTTCAGTGCTTAGAAACAAGGCCTAGGGATCATACTTTCACTAGTGAACACTCTCATATAAATATATCATCTTCATGATACTACGCTGAACTACTCTCCGTTTGAACACTCTAATCGATGGTAGGGCTATAACAGCACACCTCAAAGTAAGCCTTTCCCATCTAGAATACCCCACACTGTCACCTTGAGTACTAGATGAGTCCAACAAACACCACAATTTCATAAAGATATCCAACTCCAAATATAACTCATAACAAGTATTTGTAATCTCTAGCCTAAGTGCCACCATGGTGAGCACGCTGTCACTTTCACACACATGGGGAGAGCTGAGATCTAATAAAGCACTTGAGTAGCAAGGTAGATCTACTAGATTACAAAGCTCATGACCACAGCAAGATCATGCATAGATAGAGAGATGAACACATAGCTACCGGTAGAACCCTTAGCCTCGAAGGAGAACTACTCCCTCCTCATCATGGGAATCAGCAACGGTAATGGAGATGGTGGTGGAGATCGATGGAGATGGCTCCGGGGGCACTCCCCCGTCCCGGCAGGGTGCCGGAATAGAGACTTTCTGTCCCCCGAATCTCCCCTTCGGTGGCGGCGGTGCTGCGGAACTTTTCATGGATTTTTGGTTGATTTAGGGTTTTTGTATCGGGAGGCTCTTATAGGCGAAGGAGGCAAGGTCGGTGGAGTGCCAGGGGGCCCACACCACCTGGTGGCGCAGGTAGGGCTAGCCCGCACCTGGGAGGGGTGTGGCCAGGCCCTGGCCCTCCTCCGTCTCGTATTCTGGCTCCGTGAGTCTTCCGGTAAAATAGGAACTTTGGCTTTTGTCCCGTCCAATTCTGAGAATATTCATTTTCTGACTTCCTAGAACCAAAAACAGCAGAAAACAGGCAACTGGCACTATGGCATCTTGTTAATAGGTTAGTACAAGAAATCATATGAAAATTACTCCAAAGTTGGAACAAAACACAAGAAAGTAGATAAAACCAAGCATGGAACATCAAAAATTATAGATACATTTGCAATGTATCAGTCACCCCCACAAAGTCTTCGGTATGGCCGGGTGGTTGCCAGTCTTGTCATCGTATAGGGCGTACCGTGCACTGATACGCACGTCGTCCTGTCTCGCTGATTGGGTCCGGCTACGTCGCTATAGCCGGCTACTTCTTGCTAACCCGACTACCGAACGGTAGCCGGCCTGTCATGCCCTGTCCGGCTGGGGTAGCTAGGGGTCATCCCCCTGACAATGGAGTTTGTATGTATGTTAGAGAAACGCCTGGGCCGCTAGCCTAAGCCATGCCTAATCATTGGTGGAAGCTTGCAGCATAACCGTAATGAGCATTCTATGAAGCATCCTCAATAAAAATCTATGCACATAGTAAATAAAAAGATCGCTGAGATGCTCATTGTCTGCTTGCCTTGTTATTTTGATTATGGGATAGCTCCTGTGTCATGTGCAAGGGGTACCCCATTGGCGGTTCTCTATGATACGTATATACTTACAATGACAAGAGCTTAATTGTGACTGAAGTTGAGTAGCATGAGGATCGGTCTTTGTAAGTAAGGGCCATGAGACTTCGATTTATAACTTGTCAAGCATATCCTCTTAATTGTGTCACTTTAACCTTAACCATTTAAAGATGCTTATGATAGGGGAAATGAGAGCTCAAAGCTAATGAGTACCGTACTTTCAGCATTTGGAAGCCTTTCAAACTTTTCAAAACCTGTTAATTTCCTTGTTGAGTCTCCACACATTCTATGAGCACTTTCTTGAGAGCATAGTGGCCATTCTTAGTTCTATGTGCATTGTCCCAAGACTTGCTGATTGATGCATACCTTGATATTGCTTGTTTTAAACTATTTGTATCTAGTCACTCTTGTAAACTTTGAAGGTGTCCTATGCATTTATGTTTGCTACTCTATGAGGGACAAGCTGAATGCCACTATGCTATGTTTTCTTTATGTGAAACAAACAAACGTCTTGCAAAGCTTTGTTATTCATGAATCTTTTGTTTGTGCCTTTTTCATGTTGCAACATAGTTGCTATGTCTTATTTCTAGAACTTTGTCTTTAATGTTATGATTGAAGTACTATGATCCTAGCTTTGAATGTTTTACAAATACTTTGATCAAGTCTTTGATGGTGCATATCACCTCAAAAATTATTCTTTCTTTTTATCACTTACCTACTCGAGGACGAGCAGGAGTTAAGCTTGGGGATGTTGATACATTGCAAATGTATCTATCATTTTTGATGTTCCATGCTTGGTTTTATCCACTTTCTTGTGTTTTGTCCACACTTTGGAGTACTTTTCATATGATTTCTTGGACTAACCTATTAACAAGAGCCACGATGCTGCCATTTTCTGCTGTTTTTGGTTCTAGGAAAGTCAGAAAATGAATATTCTCGGAATTGGATGGGACAAAAGCCAAAGTGCCTATTTTTCCAGAAGACTCACGGAGCCAGAATACGAGACGGAGGAGGGCCATGGGCTGGCCACACCACCCCCAGGCGCGGGTTGGGCCTGGCCGTGCCAGGGCATGGTGTGGGCCCCCCAGGTACCCCCTCGGTCTCCCTCTTTGCCTATAAGAAGCCTTCTGACCTAAAAACTCCGGGGGGGTCGACGTTTTCCAGAAGGAGTTCAGCTCCGCCGCCACCACCAGATTCCACGAAACAGCACCAGAAACTCCGTTCTGGCACCCTGCCGGGACGGGGAATTGGAGGAGATCATCGCCATCATCATCACCATCGCTGCTCCATCGACCATCCATGTTTCCCGCATCTATGAGTGAGTAATCCCCCACTGTAGGCTATGGGGATGGTAGGGATTGTATGAGATCGTTCATGTAATGGCATCAGATTGTTAGGGCATGGTGCCTAGTATCTTTTATTAGTGCTTTATGACTTTGTTGCGACTTTTTGTGCTTAATGCTTGTCACTAGGGCCCGAGTGCCATGATTTCAGATCTGAACATGTTATTGATTCATTATGATAGTATTGTTTGTGGTCTTATCTACAAGTTGTATACACACGTTGTTGTCCGGAACCTATGGCCCCGAAGTGACAGAAATCGGGATAACCGGAAGGGAATGGATTTGATGTGAGGATCACATGTCTTCACGAAGTGTTAATGCTTTGCTCCGGTGCTCTATTAAAAGGAGCACCTTAATTGCCAGTAGTTACCTAGAGGCCCCGCTGCAAACGGGCTGGCAGGACAAAAGATGTTGTGCAAGTTCTCATTGCGAGCACGTATGACTATATATGGAACACATGCCTAGGATTGTCTAGTACTTGGATGCTTTATCTTATTTATCTACAATTGCCCTATGTTCTGATTTCTATTTGAATTGTCTTGTCCATGCAACGCCCGTCCATCCATCCCTATGCCTAACGCACTCGAATCCCGCTGTTTACTGCTTTTGTTACTACTGTCTTTACTTTACTACTGCTGTTACTTTACTATTCCTACTACAAAACTGTTGCTACTGATAAACTGGTGTGAGCAATAAATTGTTTCCAGGTGCAGTTGAATGGACAACTCAGTTTTTAAGGCTTATAAATATTCTTTGGCTCCCCTTGTGTCGAATCAATAAATTGGGTTTCACTTCCCTCGAAAATACTGTGATACACCCCCTATACTTGTGGGTCATCAGCTGCCTGCCACCTCCTCCTATCATAGACCAGTAGTTACCAAGGATAAGCAAGAGAACCAGGAAGATACCCTACCTCTCCTACATAACCTCAAGACGGATCTAGTACAATGAGAATCCTAGGAGAAACTCCAGCACGTGCATGCCGTCCTTGTGCCGGAGCCGCTCGTCGCCTCGCCAATGCAGTGAATGCCCCAGTCGCCACCATCTCCTTAAGCTCGCTTCCCCCTCCCGTGTGATCTGACTCGGTCAGGGACATGCGCAAGACTTTGAACAAGGAGGTTATCAGGAGGACCCCAAGTATTACCCAGAACCCAGTTATTCCACTGCTGAGCTTTGAGACAAGCAATTACCCATGCTTGCATTTACATATAGTACCTATGCATCTATCTTTATTATTGCATCATGAATTGCGTCCGAATTAAATTTCAATCCCAAGTACTACAAATCGATTACTTTTTACCCTCCATCCTATCAGACATTACTATAGGAATTGTTTGAGCCATGCGAGTCGTAGAACAACATGTGTAGGGTTTGTGCGAGTCTGATGTGGATAACAAGGTACCTAAACAACTAAATTGTGCAGTAATGGGATCACTAAGTAAAGAGGCACCGGTGGACGATATTTTAGATTTGTCTTTTATCCTCTCACTTATGTACCGTAGAACCCGAGTACTTGATGCATGTTCCTTGACTTATTCCCACTTATTTGGGCCCATGGATCCCCTTTTGGTGATGCATGTAAAATGCATACATGAACTTTGTGTTTTATTGTTGCATATTCCCACTTATTTGCATGTTATATAATGTTATGTTCATGTTTTATAACTCTATAGAACAAGAAACCCCTTTTTGTGTATTTTTAAGTTTCATGGACCTTACGAAACTCAAATGGAGTCAGGATTTTTATGGAGTCAATATTTTCCCAGAGACACAATTTCAGAAGAATAAGTACCGAGGGGGCCCATGAGGCCCGAACAAGCACAGGTGGCACAGGGCCCACCCTAGGTCATGCCACCATGTCTCGTTCCATCCTTGAGCATCCGTAGCCATCCATTTTGATCTCAAATTGACAGGCTTGACCTAAAAACCACTATATATATAGACCCCCCGAGGTGTTATTGGAGGAGGCGGCAAAAAACACAAAATCCACGGAACTGAACCTGAATCTGTGAAGATTGGAGGATAAAACGCTATTTGAGCCATCCCTAGTTGCATTTCCACCCTCTCCAACATCATAGCCAAAACCATCTCCACCAACCATGTGTGTGTTCTCCAATTCACCATATGTGAGTATTTCTTTGTAGGTATGTGAGGTGCATGGGTGTTGGATGAGATTTATCATGTAATAATTCATAGAAGTCAAGATTTGAGGTGTTTGTCTTGAGAATATTCTTGTATGGGTGTTGATGCACTATTGTTATTTTTAATGCTTGTTACTAGGGACCGAGTGACATGGTTTAAGTACTGAACTCCTATTGATTTATCATATGTATGAGTGTTGGTATCTATCTACAAAGTGTATTACCTGCCATTATGTTGATCATGTGATCCCCAACATGACAGATGGGGATATCAAGTGGGATATGCTTTAGTTTGGGGATTATTTGTGTTCATGATGTGTTAATGCATTTTTTCGGCAAATTCAAAAGGGTAGACCTTAATTACATGTAGTTCCAAGTTAGCCCTGGTGAAATGGGCAGGTAGGACAATAGATGTAAAGAAAAATCTCTTGGCTAGAATGCATAACTAAATTTGGGACACACACCTACACATAATGAATTAGAGATGAACATACGTTGTTTATATTTGCATTATATTATCAATATTATTCATGCAGAAGCCCACTAGTTACCTCATGCCTATGCTTTTAATCACCGAAAGTTACAAGTTTTCTCTTTCGGTGAAAACTGGAATTTGCTGCTACTGTTTACTACTTTATTCACTTCTTTGTTTCAACTGCAATAGTAACTACATGATTTTTGAGTATATATGATACATAAGTGTGGTTGAGAGTGATGTCTGAATTGCTAAAGTCTTACTGATATTCTTGTTTTCTCCCCTTGTGTCGAACTATAAATTTGGGTAATACTCCTTAGCGATCCCTTGCACTTTAGGGCATCAAGACATTTTTTGGCATCATTTTCGGGCATCCTAGCTTTATTGGTGACATGGGTATACCCTACAGGTACTCGAGTTCGGTATATATGGAGAATTTGAGTGGCCCACGGACTCTCGATTGCTTGCGGGACAAGAATAAGCTTAAGATAGAAAGTTTAAAGGGAAAACCCTAATCTGTAACCGACTCGACCTGCTACCCGAGACCTAGCCTATCTATATAAAGGCTAGGAGGGGGCGGCGAGGAGGACACACACAACCCTAGTTTCCACAACTTTCGCCAGATTGCATCTGTGCGTCCCTGTAATCTTCAATTCCTTCATTAATTCCAAGAGTAGACAAGCAGGAGTAGGGACCTCTACGAGGCCTGAACCTGGGTCAAACTTGCGTCCCTGTGTGCTTGTTTGCTAGCCGACTGATGCCTCCGGCTCTCCCTCCTTCTCCAAAACCCAAGTCCATAACAATGGGCATTGACGAGTTCAACCCTCGTCAATTGGCGTCGTCTGTGGGAATTGGCAGTGCTGATGTCGCGGCTTCTTCGGCCGCATCAACCGCGATCTACAACTCCGCAACAGCGGAGATTCGCCAGCTCTTCGGCGCGTTCGACTGCATCGTCACCACGCATGCCACTTGGCCGGCTTTCGAGTCCGTGGGCGATGGAATCAGTCTGGCGATTGGGAGCTTCCGCTTCCAGGTTGGTCAGATGGGCACGCTTCGCATGCCTGACCAGCCGACGGCACCTGCAATTGCTCCAACATCGTGGTTCCCGCCACCAATCGGCACCCTCAACGAGCTCAACGCCTCAGCAACAGCTGGGAGCACAGATGGCGACAGCAGTCGCGGATTCGATCTAGGTGACCTAGCCACTAAAGACGGAGCCTAGGGCTCTGGATCTGAAAGTTGCAGGAGCAACAGCTACCCCAACCACTTCATGTGTGCACTCATCAACGCAGGCGACACTACCGCCAATCGCGAAAACGTTGGCCCTGGATCTAGCACTGGACCGCCCAACAACACTGGACCACCCAACGGCGGTACGCCCAATGGTGGCCCCACCAACGGTGGCAACGACGCACCCATCAATAATGGAGCGGCAGGATAACCGCCTACCATAGTGAATGAGCACACGGGAGAGCGCGTGGTGATCAATCTCAACGACAACGAATGCGCTTGCTGTCGAGAAGCTTTGCGAGGCAATCCTCTGCCCCTCAATTCCCCACAAGACATGCTGATGGGCTACCATTGGCTACTGAAGGAGGAGTACAGACGCCAGCTACATGCAATCGCGCAACTCGAAGCGCGTAAAAAGGCGGCGGACGAATCAAGCCTTCGGCGAGCCAGGCTCTCCTCCCACGGAGGATCCTCCTCCAAAGGCAACGAGTACCTGGCCAACAAGAGAAGATCTCGACTGGCCCACCTCACCGAGGAGGAGCGCGTAGAAGCCACGAAAGTCCTCGACTTCGGCTCCATTACGGTGGATACACGGGGCAACATGCTCCCAAAGACGCCGCAAGCCATGGTAACGGCGTCCACCATGTACATCCTCAACAACCAGCCGCCAGCTGGAGATCCACGAGCTACCATGCACCAATCTATGATTGCGGGCTTGGGGCTAGTCGAGGGAGCTCTCGACAAAGAACCTGCACTAGAGCCAAAGAAAAGCAAGGCTCTGGCAAAACACTACTCCTCGCCTTCGTCCAGCGATGATAGCCACGACCTATCCCGGCGTCGCGCTCACGGCGGCACGATCGTGACTACGATGCGCGTGACGACCTCACGCAGCACAACATCGACAAATCAAGGGCAAGACGTGCTCGTTCGACTGACTCAGAAGAGGACGAGACTGAACTCTGCGGCGCTAGATGCTTCAGCAGGGCCATCAGGCAGAAGTGAATGCCTAAAGGGTTCAAACTACCATCAGAGAACCCAAAATTTGACGCTCTACAGGACCCGAAAATCTGGTTGGAGGACCACATCTCCTCCGTCAGACTACATGGTGGGAGTCGAAGCACGGCCATGCAATGCCTGCAGCAGCTGCAGGGCATCGCTCGCGCATGGCTCAATAATCTCCCGCGCGGATCCATTCGTAGCTGGGAAGAGCTGGTCTACAGCTTCGTGCGCAATTTCAAGGGCACCTACAAAAGGCCCGCATCAATCAAAGAACTGAGAAGCTGCCAGCAAAGATCGGGCGAATCGCTACGCTTGTACATCCAGAGATGGTCCGTCATCAAGAACTCCGCAGAAAACATCTTGGAAGATCGCGCAATCGACGCATTCAACGGCGGCGTTCGCCGTATAGAGCTCAGGGAGGAGCTGGGCTGCTCGAAGCCCAAAACAATCGACCACCTGATGGAAATCGCGAATCGGTGGGCTGACGGAGAAGACTCGGTGAAGAACCGCACATACTCCAACAACGACGACGACCTTGGGCGTAGACGTGATCGCCGAAGCAAACGTCGATTGCGTGTCTACGACGACCACGATGAAGTCAACATGGTCACAGCCAGCTACACCGACAAATGCGATGACAACCACAACAGCGGATACCGCAGTGGTGGATACCACGACAGCGAAAAACCACGCAGGTGTGGGAACGCCGCACTCGCGAAGAGGCACCCGTAACATCTATCGAGGACAAATTGTTCGGGCCATGCAGCGTACACTTCTACATCGACAAGCACGATGGCAAGAAAAAATCCAGCCACCTTCTCAAGGACTGCCGCGAGTTCCTCAAACTCCATGAAGGCCTGGCCCGGATGAATCGCGATGCAGTCAACAGGGGCTATGGAGCTGCCCCAGGCGCCATGGCACATGGAGCTCCTCCACCACCGCCCGGACCACCACCACCCGCGGCTACACCGGTCCAGCATCACGGAGGTGAACCATATCCATGAGCCGTCGGAAACATGGGGATGATCCAAAAGGGGCGTCCCTCAAATCGAGTGCAGAAGGCCGTCACTCGCCAAGTCAACTTGGCGATAAACTCTCCACCTTCCACCACTGAGTACCTCAGTGGAAGCGACTCCTGCATCACCTTCGACAGGCGTGACCACCCGCGCCAAGTTCCTTGACCAGGCCACTGTCCCCTCGTACTCGAGGCACAGATTGGGGGTTTCGACATGAGTCGTGTCTTCATGGATGCCGGCAGCAACATTAACCTCATGTTCGCGAGTACCTTGTGTGCGATGAGGATCCCTCTGACGTGTCTGGAAGTTTCAGACACAACGTTCCACGGCATCGTCCCAGGGAAAGGCATATATCCCCTGGGCAAAATCAACCTCGACGTCATCTTCGGCACGTTGCAAAACATTCGGCGAGAGCGCATCGACTTTGAGGTCGTCGATTGGCATTCCCAATATCACTGCATCCTCGAACGTGTCGCGTTCGCGAGGTTCATGGCAGTGCCACACTATGCCTACCTACAGATGAAAATGCCAGGTCCAAACGGCATCATTACAATCAATGGAAGCTTTGAAAGGTCCGACAGCTACGACAGGGAATTCAACAGAATCTCCTAGTCCTTCACCATGCAGGAGAACTCGCAAGACTAAAGGAGTCGACAGGCAACAGTCTTCCCCCCCTAAGCAGACCAAGTTCACCCGACTTGTCCTTCGACTCGTCGGTGCACACGAACAAAGTACAGGTCCACCCAACAGACCCGACCAAGACGGCCCTCATCGCCAACAACTTGAGTTCCGCATAGGAACTCGCACTCGTCGAATTCCTCCGTGAGCACTGGGAGATCTTTGCCTGGTGTCCAGTGGACATGCTAAGAGTCCCTAGGGAATTCGCCGAGCACTCACTCAATGTAAATCTAGACGCAAGGCAAGTCAAGCAGACAATTCGGTGACTATCTGAACCAAGAGAAAAGGCAGTCGGAATGGAGATCAACAGACTCCTCGATGCCAAATTCATACGCGAGATCAAGGAAAGCACTTGGCTCGCCAACATGGTGCTTGTTCCTAAAAAAGACACAGATATCCTGCGGATGTGTGTGGACTTTACCTCCTTGAACAAGCACTGCCCAAAGGACCACTTCCCATTGCCGCGAATTGACCAGATCATCGACTCCACCGCGGGATGTGAGCGTCTCTGCTTCCTCGACGCCTACTCAGGCTACAATCAGATCCGAATGAAGGAGGAAGACCAAGAGAAAACGGCGTTTACGACGCCCTTTGGCGTGTTCTGTTACAACACGATGCCCATCGGGCTAAAAAACGCAGGAGCCACCTATCAGCGGTGCATGCAGGCCTGCCTCAAGAATCAACTTAGTTGCAACATCCAAGTCTACGTTGATGACATCGTCATCAAAACAAAAGAGGAAGCCTCGCTAATCGATGATCTACGTGAAACCTTCGCCAACCTAGACCGATACTGGATCAAGCTCAATCCAGACAAATGCGCCTTCGGCGTACCATCTGGGAAACTACTCGGGTATCTCATCTCCGCGAGAGGGATCGTGGCAAACCTAAAGAAAATAAAATCCATACTAGCAATGGAGAAGCCAAAGAATGTAAGAGGCGTTCAGCAGCTGGCTGGGCGAATCGTGGCACTCAGTCGATTCATCAGTCAAATGGGCGAAAAGGCACTGCCCTTCTACCAACTTCTCCGCAAGACTGACAAGTTCGAGTGGACAGACGAAGCACAAGAAGCATTCGAAGAACTTAAACGTCTACTATCCACCTCGCCAGTACTGGTGACGCCTAGCGAAAAGGAGCCACTGCTGCTCAACATCTCCGCCACCAACCAGGTGGTCAGCACGGTGCTCGTGGTGGAACGAGCCGACGAAAACAAGGTCCACGGGGTCCAGCGCCCAGTCTACTACCTCAGCGAGGTGGTGACACCAACAAAACAGCGGTACCCACACTACTAGAAGCTGGCGTACATCGTCTTCATGACAGCCAGGCGACTGCGCCACTACTTCTAGAAGCACCCAATCTTGGTGGTCAACGACGCCTCGCTCGGGCATATCCTCAACAACCCTGATGCCACCGGACGAGTTGCTCTTTGGGGAATCGAGTTGTCTCCACGAGACATCACATATGAAAAGCGCGACACGATCAAGTCGCAAGTCCTCCCTGATTTCCTCGTGCACTGGATGGAGAACCAACTCCCCGAAAAGCCAGATATGTCCTATCTCTAGACAATCCACTTCGATGGGTCCAAACGAAAGGACGAGGCCGGTGTAGGTGTCACACTGACATCGCCCTAGGGAGACAAGATAAAATACATTCTGCGAATGCAGTTCACGGCCTCCGACAATGAAGCTGGGTACGAGGCCCTAATCCATGGGATGCGGATGGCGAAAGCCTGCGGCGCCAAGAGGCTCATCATCTATGGCGACTCCAAATTGGTGGTGAACCAAACAATGCACGAGTGCGACGCACTGAGCAACAACATGATCGCCTATCGCGACCTCTACGACACACTCGAAGTGGACTTCAACGGCTATGAGCTGTAGCACGTAGGCCACGAAAGCAACGAAGAGGCGGACACACTCGCCAACATTGGCTCCCCCTGCACCCCCATACCACCTGGGGTATTTCTCGAGCATATTTGTGAATGCTCCATCAAGCCAAAGGCTCCAAAGAAGAAAGCAAGCGCGTCAACGGACTCGGGGGCTACGCCACCCAATGAGTCAATGACACTCGACGACCTGGAGCTCGACACAGGACTCGAAGGACCAATGGGCGTCATGATGATCGAGCCATCCTGGACCCAACCCTACATCACATATCTTCTCAGCAAGAAGCTGCCTGATGACCCGACTGACGTGCGACACATTGCGCGACGATCCAAGGCATTCGCCATCATCAACGGCAAACTATACAAGTGTAGCATCACAGGAGTACTCCAACGGTGCGTCTCCAACAGGGACGGAAGGGTCTTCCTCCTCGACATCCACGAAGGGACCTGCGGGCACCATGCTGGAAGTCGTGCCCTCGTCGCCAAAGCTCTACGAGCTGGATTCTACTGGCCCACAGCCATGCGCGATGCCAAGGACATCATCTAGCGCTGCAACGCTTCCCAGCGATTCTTGGACAAACCGCACGCACCTGGCGCGGAACTCCGACCAATAACATTGGCTTGGCCCTACGTGCAATGGGGACTCGATATGGTCGGCAAGCTCCCGAAATCCTCGCGAGGAGGTTACGTCTACCTCTTGGTCGCAGTCGACAAATTCACCAAGTGGATCGAGGCGATGTCGGTGACAAACCAGTCAGAAGCCAGCACCGTCAAGTTCTTCGAGTCCATTGTCTATCGCTTCAGAGTGCCACACAACATCATCACGGACAATGGGACGAACTTCACCTCCAAGGAGTTCCAGGAATTCTGCGAAAACCTGGGAATCAGCATAAGCTACGCCTCGGCGGCTCACCCGCAGACCAACGGTCAAGTCGAAAAGGCCAACGGCCTCGTCTGCGGTGGAATCAAGAAGCGACTCCTCCAGCCACTCGAACAAGCCGCCGAATGCTGGCCAGACGAGCTGGAATCCATACTCTGGAGCTTGCGCACAACTCCAAACAGCACAACAGGATATACCCCGTTCTTCATGGTGCACCACGCTGAAGGGGTGCTACCCGCAAAATTACGCTACAAAGCCCCACGGGTGGTCGCTTACAGCAAGCAAGAGTCAACTCTCGCACTCGAAGACTCCGTTGACCTTCTTGACAAAGCACGAGAAATCGTAGCAGAAAGATCAATGATCTTCCAACAAAGCCTCCGCAACTATCACACCAGAAGACTATGCCCAAGATCCTTCGTCGAAGGAGACCTGGTCCTGCAACTCAAGCAACAAGGGCATCTCAAGCTTGAGTCTCCTTGGGAGGGACCTTACAAGATTACAGAAGTAATCCCAGGTGGCGGATATCGCCTTAAAGATTACAAGACAGGATTTGCATACTCCAACCCCTAGAACATCGCACAGCTGTGTCGTTTCTACCCCTAGTCGTTTTTTACATTACAAATAAGGCTATTCAGCCAGGCTACGTAGACACACATTGTACCTCGTACTATTCTATGAATAAATAAAGCTAAGTGCCCCGAAACTCTACGTTTTCCCTTATATTTCTGGCAATCTTATCACTCGGGGGCTACGCCACCCTTTACATCCTCATTCTAGAACAAGTCGCAACATCCCGAGTAGCTGACACAGCATCAATCGAACCCTTGATAAAACACCAACCCAGTTACAACGCACCTGACAGGTTAGCAAGGTGCTGAGATAACACAAGTTAGGCTAACAAAAAGGAACTGTAGAGTAAAAATACACTCGCAAAATATATAAGCTAGCAAGATCTTTACATACCAATAGAAATTAATTAGACCCAACATATCTATACGAACTTTACAACACTTGTACAATTATGCGCAGGACACAAGCTAAAGCTACTGCTACAACAGAAGAATGTTTGTTTGCTCCTCGAAGAAGTCGACGATTTCTTCTGCTGGGCGATCAACTGCCTGGTAATGTGGAACCATGTTCCAGGTCGAACCGTCCGGCGGCCCAGTAGCAACAGCTGCAACGTCTACATCTAGCCTATGCAGTCGCACCAGCGACAAAGTAGCCTTGGTATCGACCATTAACTGCTGCCGCACGCACTCGCGAACTGCACTCGGATCTTGGAACTTCACCAGAAGAGCCAATAGGCTTGAAGGGACGGCGTCCAGCGGGAACATCGTTTAATAGATATGCCTAAGGCACGACTGCGCCTTCTTCAAAAAGTGGAGTACTCGAGAAGCACGATCCTGCAGGGTCGCAAGTGCGATCGCATGATCATGGTCGACCCAAAAGTACCCACTCGCCTGAAGCTGCTCCTATGTCAACTCATTAATCCGATTGGCAATCCGGTCTTTCTAATCCTGCGGATGATGAGCACTGACAACTACACCAAGCAAAAACGGGCAAAGTATGAAGACAAGGCATTTCCACAACGTGCTAAAAGAAAAGATAAGAGGGTAGAAAGCTAACATTTGAACTGATCGCCCAGCTGCGTCACCTCCTCCAATAGATACTGCTCGCGGGCGGTAGCCTTCTCCGCCTTCGACTTCCATACATCCGCGCTATCACGGAGGATGGGCAACTCACGCTCCATTTGCTTAATGTGATCGCACAATCGCGAAAGCAAGGACAACTCGTCCACCTTTGAGCGCGGCTGAGCAAAGATATCATCGGTGGGTGGAGGGTCATGAGGACCACTCGAAGGACCACTCGACGTACCCTATCACGAACCAAGCAAAAGCAAATAAGAGACCAAGAATACATGGACAAAAGGCATAGACGCATTCAAGATCAGCAAAAGTTTCGACTGGGACACTTCCATAAAAGCATTGTTCCAACAAAGAAGTTAAAACTACAACTATTACAAGATAGCTACTAAGGAGCAGCCTGCTTCTTCGACTTCGACTTGGACTTTGGGGGCATCGTAGAATCTGTGGCGGTCTCTGATGCCACAGACTTTCTAGTTCCATCCCCTGATGCCCCAGCCTTCACCGCATTCTTCATTTGCTGCAGCTCCTCGGAGTATTTGGCGACTATATTGATGAGCTGCGGCCCATATTTACCATAGCCAGTAGCGAAGGGAGAAAACACTACCTGTTGGCCATCTGCGTCGACGGGCATCGCCTTGGAAATCGCGGCAAGATCCACCTCCACGCCATGGGCTTGCACCATTGCGAGTGCCATGGTGGCGCCGACGGACCGCTGGGAGTTCCTAAAGTCCATGGGAATACCCCTAGCAAGGGATTCCACCAGGTCCTCCAGGTTGTCAAGAAGTTCAGCCTTGGGAGTTAGATCACGGCATATGCGACTGAGCACATTCTTGGCCTTCATCAGCGTCCCTTGAAGAGAAGCGATGTGGTCTTCGACTGCGGCGATGGCACCAGCCAATGCATCGCCGCGACAAAGGGCCTGGGGGTCAAAGCTTAGGCCACCGGCATCTACATACAGTAAAGTGTTGGTACAATACCATGATGTCGAAGCAAGAAACAAAGAAAATTCAGCTGAAAGAATACCTGAGAGGGACTTAGGAATCCAGAAAAGCTGCTCCTCAAGCAACTTCTCCCTCTCGGCATTGGAGGAACGCAAGTCTTCTTCACGCTTCCGCACGTCCTCCTCGCGCTTTTGCGATTCCTCCAAGGCCACGATTGCTTCGTCGTGAGTCTTCGCCGTCGTGGCAAGCGCCTTCTCAAGTGAAGCGACATGGCACAGAAGTTCGTTATGCTCAACTGCAAGAGAGGATGTATCATCAATCGCATCTAAACACTTCACCAAGACAAATACAAATGCAATACTAACCTTCAACAACGCAATGGTGATTGTCCAGTCGCGCATGCTGTCGACCCATCTCCAGGTCTTGCTCTGCCAGGCGAGCAGCCTCCTTCACGATGAGCTGCATTAGAAGAAAACAAAAGTTTAGCAACAACACCAAGTATATATTCGACTGCCAACACAGCAAAGAGATGCTTACATGGTCCTCCAAAGACTCCGAATATGACTGTCACGCAGTCGTCCGGGTAACAATCTTGTGTTCCCCAGCATGCGGGGAAATCGAAGAATTGTGCCTGGAGTGGGCCGCCAATGGAGGAGAAGAAGATCATTTGGCCACTTCTTTGGCATTGGAGTCTGTGACTCCAGATTCCATCACAAACTGGACGTCGCCAGAGGACGACGATGCCGCTTGAATGCAAAATACGTCAAGCAAAAACCTCAGGGAAGGCAACTCCAAAAAGAAACTAAGGCAACATCGCAAACTCACCAGTCAAATTTATCAAGGTCGAAGGATTGATCCTCTGACTCCGACGACTCCTTTGGCAGCCACAGCTTCTTCCGGGCAAGAGGAGCCATGGAGCGCACAGGAACAGTGGGGATCGGCTCCTCTGCAACCGTAGAAGGGCCTTCTGGCGTTGACGGCAACGAGGCATCCGAGTCCTTGCTGCGGGATCGCTTGCGAGTGTCCTGGCCGCTGGACTCGGGGGCTCCCTCCTCCTCTTGAATTGGGACGGTCGACTCCGACTCGTCCTCTTCATCCTCTTCGCGTGGGATAATCCCTTCAGGTTGAGGGGGCAAGTTGGGAAACACCTTCTAGTCCTACATTCAGAAGATACCACATTATATATATCAAAAAGCATCATAAAGGAAATCGCAAAAGGACACTATTTTGCAGAATAACTACCTCAGGAGGGGGGGTAGAGGCGTTGAAAGGAGGCACGACTGGTTTGCCTGGGAGAACCTCCTTGGCGGTGTATTTGGTATATAGTCGCACCCGCTTATCTACATCACCCATAGAAATGCCCTCGACAGACACGTGGGTGATATCGTCAGCACTGGTCCAGTAGTACATTGGGTGCACTCTAGCTTGCAGAGGCTGGACACGGCGGCGCAACCACGTGCGAATAAGGGTGGCGCCACCCTCTTCTTTGCCTATGCGACTTTCGAGGTCGTAGACGCGCTTGTACAACACCTCCGTTTCCTCGTACTCGCCAGGCATCAGTATGTTCTTCCAGGAGCGCCTCCTCTTGCACGGCGTCGCAGGATCGAAGGGCGCGAGTCCGTATTGCTCTCCGTCGGCCTTCTAGTCGCGGATATAAAACCATTTGTCCCTCCACCCTTGGACGGACGTAGTGAGATTGATGGCAAAGTAGGTAACAGAGGAGTCGACGTGGATTCCGCATCCTCCTACGTCGTAGACTACTGAACCGGACGTCGACTAGTGTTTCAGCTTAAAAATCCTCTTAAAGAGGCCAAATCACGGCTCGATCCCGATCCAGCACTCGCAAAGCGTAATAAAGCAGGAGATGTGGAGAAAAGAATTTGAGGACAGCTGATGCAGCTGGAGCCATAGAAGCAAAGAAGGCCCCTGAAGAAAGGATGCAGGGGCAGAGAAAGACCTCGGATGATGAACGCAAGGAACATCATCACCCAGAAACCAGGAGGAGGACATGGAATTACCTCCTCGCCAGGCACTCGTGAATCGCCCTCCGCAGATGGAAGAACTCCATCTTGATGATGAAGATGAAGCTTGGAGGATTTGATGATAGACGCTCGCCAAGCGCCATTGGTGATGCGGGTACCCGCGCCCTTCTTCTTCCCAGCACTGGCGGCGCTAGTGCCCATAGTGGCGGAGCCGCCCTTCTTCTTGGTGGCGGCAATGGCGGTGGCAGACCCAGCAGCGGCGCCTCCCTTATTCTTGCCCATCTCTCGATGGCGATGAGAACGGAGGAAGTAGCTCGGAAAGATGTGAAGCTGGTCCAGCGCCACAATGAGAAAGTGCGCAAAGAAGCAGAGAGCAGCAGCAATGGCAATGGAGGCAAGAACAACGAAGAGAGATGGGGAAATTATCGCAGTTGTGCTACTACTTAACCTCATCGCAGACACCATCTAATGGCCAGTAGTACTACACGCGTGGCGTACATCGCCATCAACACGTGGCGAAGCTGAAGCATGAACCGTCCCCCCACTATTCCCATTATGCACGGAAATCGAGGAGACGCAGTTAAAACAGAAGATTACGCACGCCCGATCAAATCAAAGTCAGAAAGTGGGATCCACCACTCGTCCCGTCCCGTCATAGCCGCTCACGCGGGAAACTAAGGTCATCACATCGTCAGCACTGACATCATTGATTTCAGCAGCAGAAGATTTCGACTACTTTAGTCCTTGCTCGAGTTTTCGACTCAACAAGCACTTGGGGGCTACTCCCATAGGGAGCACTGGTCGCGCACCCTATGATTTATCTTTATGCATGTATAAGAACATTCAGGACATACCCACCACTCGAATCTACGATTTGATTGAGGATTATGGGTTACTCCCATAGGGAGCCCGGAAGCAAATTCGACTGAAACAAGCAGCAAAAGACGACAGCAGTCGCAAAAAGTTTCTAGTCCCTGCTCGAGGCTTCGACTCAACTAGGCACTCGGGGGCTACTCCCATAGGGAGCGCTGGTCACGCACCCTATGATTATTTGTACATCGTACTATGTGTTGATAACATCCACACCTGAATGATATGGCGACTCCACCTCATACTTTCCCTACAAAGAGACTACGTCTCCTGGGCCACCCGAATCATCTCCGCAATGACAAAAAATTCGGATGCTGCGCTTAAAGTGTGAAGATAAGACATGAACAAGGCATGGCAACGCATTACCAGAAACATATCCGTGCATGCAGGTACGATGAACATGCCTTGACGAACGCGTCGAGTGCTCACACTTATACACTGGAATTCGACTCCTGTAAGACCTCCGCGGCCTGAGTCAAATTACGCCAGCACTTTTCCGAATTCGAGTCCGGGGACTCGAGTTTGAGTAGATTGCGTTGTTTTTCCCTAAGGCAGTTAACTGATAACGATACATCGGATAAATCAGGCACGTATATCAACAATCCCTATGACACAAACTAAACACTTGAAATATACTCGATCATGCACTCGAAAAAGACTTCATAAAGTCCCCAGTCGAATCTACGATTCCACTAGACACTCGGGGGCTACTGACATGGGTATACCCTACAGGTACTCGAGTTCAGTATATACGGTCCAGATTTGGCATAAGCCCATGGTGTTGCCAAGGCCCAAATGGAGAATTCGAGTGTCCCACGGACTCTCGATTGCTTGCGAGACAAGAAGAAGCTTAAGATAGAAAGTTTAAAGGGAAAACCTTAATCTGTAACCAACTCGACCTGCTACCCAAGACCTAGCCTATCTATATAAAGGCTAGGAGGAGGCGGCGAGGAGGACACATGCAACCCTAGTTTCCACAACTTCCACCAGATTGCATCTGCGCGTCCTTGCAATCTTCGATTCCTTCGTTAATTCCAAGTGCAGACAAGCAGGAGTAGGGACCTCTATGAGCCCTAAACCTGGGGAAAACTTGCATTCTTGTGTGCTTGTTTGCTAGCCGACTGATGCCACCAGCGCTCCCTCCTTCTCCAAAACCCAAGTCCATAACAATGTGCATTGACGAGTTAAACCCTCGTAAATTGGTAAGACCACTTGTGATCATTTACTACTAAACTTATTCATTCTCATCATGGGAAAGAGTAAGCATGATGTTGTGAAGAAGGTTCTTCCTTAAACTACTAGAAGAGGTACGTATTAACCTACAAGAGCAAAATTTTCACCTTCTAATTCTACTCCTGCTGTTAAAAATAAATCTGCTAATTTGATAGTTCACCAGTATCTAAGATGTCTATGCCTACTAATACTTAAAGTGAATTGTTAGATGATAGTATGGATGATGAAAGGACACCTAGATTTATCCAATCCATTATCTAGTGAAACTATTTAACCTATTATAGAAATTATTATTATCAATGCATCTAAATTAATACTACCTAGTGATTATGTAGCTTTTAGTAGAGCTTTTATGGATATGGATTTATATGATCTTGATAGTTTTAATGCTATCATGCATACTTCATTCGGAGACTTATTTCCTATTGCTAGCAAAGCTAATGAACCAATAGTTTAGATTAAAGAGTTTTCTGTTGATCCTGAAATCATTAAAATGGTTGAAAATAAAAAATTATATGGTAAAGAGGATGAGTATCCTAGTGAGCATATAGTCATGGTACATGATATGTCTAATATATTTGGTAAGGATGTAGCACAAAAAAATTATTACTGTTTGCAGTAATTTCCTTTCTCTTTGGGAGGAGAATCTAAAACTTGGTATAATTTTTTGATTCCAAAATCCATTACTAGTAAGGATGCATGTGTGCATTTATTTTAAAATAAGTATTTCCCTGCTGATAAAGTGCATGCAATGAAAACTGATATATGCAAATTTTCTCAATGTAAGAAAGAGATAATACCCCAAGCTTGGGGGAGGTTTAGTAAGATGACTAGGAAATGTCCTGCGCATGGTTTGCATGATAATGAATTGCTTGATACATTTTATAATGGACTAATCGAAATATCTAGGTCATATATAGATAGTATTGCAGGTAATATTTTCAGGCACAAGACAATCAAAGAAGCTAAGGAATTATAGGATATGATGGCTCAGAATTATGATGATTGGAATGATGAAGAAGTTAATGTTGAGGTTATTCCTAAGAGGAAAGGTATTCTTAAATTATCTAATGAAGATATGATATAAACTTCAAGAGCTATTAAATATAAGGGAATTAAATATATTGATCTTAAGGAATGGTCTGAAAGAGGTATTAAACTTCCTATTGATGAACCATGTTTCCATATTCAAGTACATGCCATTTCTCTTACTTAGGTAAAATAAAAGGTAATTCCTCCTATAAAAGTCTCATCTACTGGTTATTCCAGTATAATTTCTTATCATCAAAATGTGTCTATTCAAGATATTAGGATGAACCTAGAGGAAAATTCTCATAAGATAAAGTATCTCCATGAAAGTTTAAATTCTAGTGTTGATTATGTTAAAATGATTATTAAACATTGTGTTATGATGAAGAATCAAGTTGACCAGATGGTATCTATTGAAAATAAATTATATGAAAAGCTTGTCTCCAAAGAGAAACAAGTTTGTGGAGTTAATACCATGATAGGTTCAGCTACTCAGGATCATGATTATCCTGAAGGGCACCCCAAGAGGAGAGATAAGGATTCTCTTAAGACTAATAAATCTTCTGTAGGAAAACCTCCCAATGATATTGAAGCTAATGGGAATTTTGAAGAACAGGGAAATCATACATCAATATCTAATGCTCAAATAGAAAATAATAATAGTGATGATGATGAAAATTATCTCAAGCTAATGACGGACAACAAGATAATGAGAACGATGAAGAAAATTAATCTAATGCAAGAGGTGATCCTCAACCTTCAAAGAAGAAGAGCAATAAGAAGAAATATCCACAATAACAAGGTAAAGAAAGGGATCCATGGGTACAAAGACCGATACCATATCCCGAAGAGGTTACACAAAGTCAAGATAATGCTAGTTTGGAGAGGTTTATTGAATTACTAAAGAATCTATGATTGCAAATTCCATTAATTCATGCACTTAAATTACCTCCTTATTCTAAGTATATGAAAGATCTCGTTACTAAAGAATAAAGATTCCTAATGAAGGTATCACTACAATTCTTGTTGGTTATTCCTTTGAGGGGAAATTATCTAAAAAACGGGGAGATCCAGGAATTCCCACTATACCGTGTTCTATTAATAAAATTATGTTAAGTATGCTTTATATGATTTAGGTGTTGGAGTAAGTGTAATTCCTTTCTATTTATACAAGAAACTTTATTTACATAAGCTAGTACCTACTGAAGTACCCTTACAAATGGTTGACAAATCTACTGCTCTTACTATTGGTATATGTGAAATGTCCATGTTGTTGCTAATGTGCAAATACCGACAAACTTTGTTATATTGTAAATGCCTGAAGATGATAATCTATCTATTATTCTTGGTAGAACTTTTCTTAATAATGCATGGGTTGTTATATATTTCACTAAAAACAAGATTACATTCAAGGTTGAAGGGAAACAACACACAATTTATTTTCCAAGGAAACCCACTCTAGAGCTTCCAACCACAAAAGTAAACTTAGTCAAAGTAATGACTCTCATTGTGGGTAGCATTGAGATGCCTATACCACCTCCACCACAAAAATATGACAAAATAATGATTGGGTCCATTCCAATCAAGTATGAGGTATCTTTAGTTTTCTCCATTTTTAAATAAGTAATGAATCACTATTTTTATCTTTATCATAATATTAATGAGACTTGATCAATCTAACTAGTAACTTGATAAAATAAGGACATGAGTCATTTCATGTGTAGTTGTACAAGTTTTTATAAAATTTTGGTTCACATACTTCAAGTTTCATCAATTATTTAATTCTAGATTTGCCAGTTTTTAGATTTTTAAAATTTTACACAGGAAATACTTTTGAAAAATTCAGAGAAAATTCCTAGGTAAGTTCTTGGTACAAATGCACTAGTGTCATTGTGATACTTGCTCATCATGAATAAATAAGGTATGAAGCCTAGCTATATGGCTATAAAGAAAGCGATTTACGAGAGGCAACCTAGTGTTTTTATTTTTTTATGTTTTCTTTTGTTCTGTTGCTCTTGCAAGAGAATTTTTCCTTTGAGTTTTATTTTGTGTTCTTGTTGTACCAAGATAGTTTTTTTTGGTTTGTTCCCTGGAGTTAGTAATAAAGTGCCAAGTTTTACCCATGTTGGTTGTTTCTCCATGTTGCTGTTAAGTGCAAGATTTTTATAATTTTTCTGGTAGTTCCTAAAATCACGAAAAAAATACCGAAGCTGCCAATTCACGTACTCTGATGAAAAGAACTCAAAAAAATTCCTGACATGTTTAAGGGGTCTAAATAAATTTCTTAAGCTACTGCTATTTTTTGGACAGATTTTGTCTTTTGTTGTTTTAGGCATTCTATTGAGCTTCAGCTTGATTCTTTATGAGTCATTTGATATTTTGGGAATGATAGAAACTCAATACACTCTATGGACATCATGTACCAAATTTTAGTTGGAGGTTTTATGGCATCATGCATATTATATTTTGTTTCCACTAATGTCATCCACTCAGAAAAGAGATGGGAAAGAGATGTGTGGTGAAGTTTTCTCACACGAAAGTAGGGACTATCAACAAAGGAGTCATTCAAGTAATAGTCAACACCATAATCCTTGGGATGCCCCATGGCACCCCACTGGACATATCAAACTATCGGTTTGCATACCTTTCAACTTTGTTTTTCGAGCACCATTCTACTTTTGTAAAAACTTAGAGTGTCTATGTTTAGTTTTTATGTTTTTCTTTGCATTTTTGTTTTGATAAAAACACCACCACTTGTAGATGTTCTGAATGAACATGAATGATCTATTGGAATATAATTAAAGTTCAAGTTTGGATGCTAGTAAATAAAAAGGGAAGGGAATAATAGTTGTCTTATGATGTATGCATGTTGTAACATTCTTGATGAATTGTTTATTTTATTTAAATGATCATGGTATGTCAGTGTCATATTTAATGCTAGCTATTATTTATAGAATATATTCTTAACATTAAGTTGATATTGTTTATTAAGAAATGAGTAGTGCTATGGACACTTTAACATGCATGTAGATTGTCAACTATTCCGCCGATTGCTAGCCCGAAACTTAAGAAAGCAAGCAAAGACTTGTGCAGCCAAACTCCCTTGAATAAATTTATTTCTAGCAGTGTCCACTATACTTACCTATTAACTATCAAGTACATTGCATTGTTCTATCTTTGGAAGTAAGATGTGGGGTTAATCTAGAAAAAACACAATTCCTTAAGTAAATACAAACAATTAATAGTGAAATGAAATATGTTAGTTGTATGCATAACATGTTATGAGTAGATTATTATCAGAACCATGCTGACATGGGGAACGTTTTCAAATCAAGTTCCATTTGTTGATATCATGTGCTTTTGGTTGTGGCTATGTGGCGGTGTGAAATGCCTTGGTGTAATTAAGATCTTTCGAGTATGCATACAGGTTAGAGGGAGCACTAGGCTGCTAATCTAATCCATGTATCATGGTGGAAATTTATAGCATAGGCATTACACGAAGTATTATAAATAAAAAAGCTACGCAAATGGTAAATAAAAAGGAATTGTTGAGGATGACCATTTGTGGTTTAGGAAATTGTGGTGAATGGGAATGAGACACTTTACATAGAACATGTCAAGCATATAAGGAGTATTCTTACTTTCACTTTAGCACTACAAACATTCCTGGAACCAAACTCTTATTTACAAATGTTTTATCCAAAGTTTTAGTTCATGTATATCAATGCTTGCAGCTTTTTAAGTGTCCACATATATATCAAAGTAGACTTAGGATTATATGACCAAAATAGGATACACACAATGCACTTTCACTTGCACTTTGCATGTTTAATGGTCCATAGTACTTTGTGCATTTATTCTTATGCAAGATTGACATTTTGGTAAACATAAATGAGGTTTATAAGATATATCACTTTATATATGCTTTCTTGTTGTTATTATTTCAGGAGTAAATTATTTGACTTACGTCTATTAATGATCATAACTTGTAATGTTAAACAATAATAAACTACAAAGTTCATGTTAGTTTTATCACCTTTATGCTCGAGGAGGAGCATAGGTTAAGCTTGGCAATGTTGATGCATGTAAAATGAATACATGAACTTTGGAGTTTATTATTGCATATTCCCACTTATTTGCATCTTATATAATGTTATATTCATGTTTTATGGGGATATTCCATCGACCCCTTTCATTGGTTTATAACTCTATAAATAGGAAACCCCTATTTTGTGTATTTTTAAGTTTCAGGGACCTTACAAAACTCAAACGGAATGAGGATTTTTCTAGAGTCAATATTTTCGCAAAGAAACAATTTGAGAAAAAGAAGTACCAGAGGGTGACCACAAGGGCTGAACGAGCACATGTGATGTGGGCCCCACCCTAAGTCGTGCAACCATGTCTCGTTCCCTTCTCGAGCGTCCACAGCCGTCTGTTTTGACGTCAAAATGATGGGATTGACCTAAAAAAACATTATATATAGACCTCCCAAGGCATTGTCGGAGGAGGTGGCGAAAAACATGAAATCCACAAAACTGAAGATGAACCTTCAAAGATTGGAGGGGGAAACGATGTTGGAATCATCCCGGTTGCATCTCCACCCTCTCCAACATCATCGCCAACACCATCTCAACCAACCATGTGCTTGTTCTCTAACCACCATGTGTGAGTAGTTCTATATAGGCATGTGAGGTGCATGGGGATTAGATGAGATTGATCATGTAATAATTCATAGAAGTTGAGATTTGAGGTGTTTGTCTTGACAATATTCTTGTATGGGTGTTGATACACTATTGCTATGTTTAATGCCTGTTACTAGGACCCGAGTGACATGATTTTAGTACTGAACTCCTATTGCTTTATCATATATATGAGTGTTGGTATCTATCTGTAAAGTGTATTACCTGCTATTATGTCGATCCTGCGATCCCCGAGGTGACAGATGGGGATATCAAGGGTGATATGTTTTAGTTTGAGGATTATGTCTGTTCATGAAGTGTTAATGCATTGTTCCGGGCTATTTGAAAGGGTATAACTTAATTACCTCTAGTTCCAAGTTGGCCTCGGTGAAATGGACAGGCAGGACAATAGATGTAATGCAAATTCTCCTAGATAGTACACATAACTAATTTTGGGACACACACCTACACACAAAGAATCAAAGATAAACATATGTTATTCATATTTGCATTATATGATAAATCTTATTAATGCAGCTCACCGCTAGTTACCTCATGCCTATACTTTTAATCAGTGTTTCTTCTGGTGAATCTGGGAATCTGCTTCTATTGTTTATTGCTTTATTCACTTCTTTGTTTCAACTTCAATAATCACTAATTGCCTTTTGAGAATATGTGATACACAGGTGTGGTTGAGAGTGATGTCTCCGTTGCTAAAGTATTACTTGATATTCTTGTTTTCTCCCCTTATGTCGAACTATAAATTTATGTAATACTTCTCATCAAAGATTTTAGCGATCCCTAGCCCTTGAGGCATCACTTGGTATGCGTGTGATTCACATCTTATTTCTTGGGGCCACAATTAGTTTGGGGATTTACTACCATCATGTACTTATGCCATGCTTTACTTATTTATTTACTACTATTGCTCAAGGAACTTTTACTTGTACTGTTTTGGAATTGTTCCATGTTTTTTGTGGTATAGACAAGCCAGTCACACTTTTGGGTTCCCATTCGTTTACATCCATTGCCACAAACCCCGGGTACATCTTAGAGCCCGACCGACTTTGTTGTGGGTATCTTAGTGGGATGGCCCCCTGAAAGAATTTTTAAATATCGTAAATGCTTCGTCATGTGCCTCTTTGCTTTCATTTGGTTTTTTCCGAGGTTGATCGTGTGTGTGTTGCTATTTCTGCACCCCTACAGGGTAAATCTTTTCAAAAAGGTGTGTCCATGGTTATGGACAACTTGGAGCATAGTTTATCAATCATAGACAACTCTAATTGAAGTATCATGTTTAATTGGACTAAACATGACTACTAAATAGTGAAATACTCATGAATGATTAATAAAACTGCCTATGAATGGGGTATTCTTCTGCCGTCTCATTTGGTATGCAAGAAGGAGGATGAGTTACATTTACTTTTATGTTTTATATAACTGTTGGTTTCTTATTAATGTGCATCCGTCTATATATAGTTAGGCGAATGTTGTAGTGTGTATGTAAAGAACTGTTAGATATTTTACCTTTCGTTGCAATTGCGTCATCCAAGGTTATCCTTTTAGTTGCATAAAGACTTGTTGAGTGTGCCCCTACGGTATCACACTCTACTGATCATATTGTCAGTTAGATCCATATGGAGGCTAATACATTGATGAGGTTGATGATGGAGGCAATGACTCCCTTGCGTAGACATTCCAGGGATGGAGATCTCTGAGATCTATGGGCGGGAATCTGCTTTGTTTATGGCATCTTATGCCGATTTGACTCTTAATGCATACTCGGATCTGTGTTTTCCGCTTCCGACTGATATTTTGATGTGTGATGTATGAGGATATAATCCTAAAATATTATTACTATCTATCTATATATATTTGGTTCTTCCTGTAATGGCGTTGCAATATATTTCTATTTCCTTCTAGATGGAATTGCTCTAATGTACTATTGTATGTCGCTGGCATACATACTCACTTATGTATGCTAGAAACGCAGCCATATGATCACGTTTCTCACACTCGAAGCTATAACCATGAATTTGGGTGGGATGGTTGGCCGGTACCGTGCACCATTGTATCCTACTTATGGGTGGTCTCGCAGCCTCCACTATAGTATGTCCTTCCCCAATTCAGGTTATATCGGCTTGTGGTTTAGAAACGTGAGGTCCGAGGGATTACAATTGGTATCAGAGCTAGTCCGTCCTTCAGGGTCTCAACCAAGGTGTTCATTGTCAGTCTAGAAATATTTTGGTAGCTATATACTAGGGAAAAATGAACACATGAGAATAGGAATGCTTCCATTTTTATTCTTACCCACCCACCCTATTATGGTAAGCAAGTGTAATGTTTGTCTATCCTCTTCTAAAAATTCAAACTAGGATTCATGTGTTTGGGGTATTTGTAGTACAATAGGATGTGTTAATTCTTTATTGACCTATTGCATCCAATGTTGCTTCTTAATCTTCCTTTGGTTATCAATTGTTGGTACATTCCATACTGATAGGCTTGTGTGTAAACCAACATGATCTATCCAACTCTTTGTTAACCAACGCGATCTTGTTAGGGGTCTTTGTTCTTTATTGCACTTTCACAGAATGTGTAGTTGCTAATATCTATATGTTATGTTATTTTTGCATCTAGTTGGTATTTTAATGTCAAAAATGCGGAATTTTTTCTTTGATACATTTGTGTTCCACACTCCTTTTCAGTCGTGTGTGAGATGCTAGCTATATTCTTTTTGTCTGCATGTCCATGTTGACTCGTTCTTTTCCCACCGACACATAATCTGAAGTTTTTACTTCATCTTCAAATTCTTTTGGGCTAAACACATAAATTGTGTTGATCCGATGATTGCGATTGTAATTGGTATTCTATATAGCTATACGACAATTATCATTAGTGGAATATATTTAATGTTATCAACCTAATTCTCCTAATGATTGTGGTCATCTCTTGTGTATTGAGTTGTACCGAGACCATATCTATGTCAAGTATCTTTGGCAATCCAAAGATTCTGTAAGGCACTATGATGGATTATCATTCCATTATCGTGCTTCATATCTTGTCTGAACTTCATATCCGCAAAGGTTCTCTTGGATACAGGAGAATCTCATCCTTTCATCTTTGATAGCTTTGCCTAAATGTGGAAGTTATCATCATTTCTTTATCCAAATCTCATTGTCTTTTAAAATGTTGATCCAATCGACTATGTGAACTAGCTGGTATCTCTTTCTCATTCGAAGGGCCATAAAAACTATTCGTCCATGCATCTCTTCCAATGCAAATCATTTCTCTTAACATTGGTCTTTCAAAGAGCATTATGCTCACAAAAGTGTTTCGAGCATTTGTTCGCTTCTCTCACCTCATGAACTTGGTATTCTTGGAATTCTCGTTAAGTTTGTGGTGGTATATCTTGAAGATATGCTTGCCTATTCCATATCAATGGAAGAACATGAAGAATGTCTTCTTATCTTTCTCTCAAGCTTCGTAAATACCGCATATGTGCAAAGTTCTCAAAGTGTAAATTCTATATTCCTAAAGTCACGTATCTCAGTCACATCCCTCTGCTAAAGACATCGCAACAATTCTGGAAGCATCAAGTCAACTATTGATCCTCGTCCTTCTAGAAAAACAAAAAATCAACCAACTCCGAAGATTTTTCCTTGGTTTGGATAAGTTATTATCACCGTTTTGCTAGAGACTTCATCAAGACTGCTAAATATCTCTCAAATATTATAAAGAAGAATAAGAAATTCGTTTGGTCTCCCGCTCGTCAAGAAATCTTTGAAATACTCTCACTCTATCTTCTATCTTCACTCTGATGGTTGCCACAAAGACTTTTTAGATCTTTTGTAAGTCGTTTAGTCGAGGCCTTGGTGATATTCTCGTTCTATCTGTTGAAGCTTTTATTTCTTTTCCATGATGTTCCCTCATAACTTTCTAATGGATTGAGACTTATGATAATACAACATCATCATCTTTATCTAATTTGGATCCGGTGAAGTGTTCACATCACATATTTGACTACTAACAAAGCTTCATGAATTCTTTTTATCAAGATCTTTAGTTTGAATTATGAGTGTTAGGTTGCACGGTTTTCTTATTCATGTACAAAGTAATGCTTTGGGTGCAGGATGGAGTAACTATCATACCACTACTCTTATCATTTGATCTTGTAAATTGAATTGGTCAATTAATACGATTTGTACTCCTTCCACGGAAGTCATACGTGGCCTATATTTCAAGCCTTTTACTTCCTTCCTTTATTTTTCCTGAGTGTACCCTTAAAAGAATGTAAGTAATAACCTCGTGTTGGTGGTCTCATGAATTTAAAGATGGAGCAAGTTTGTCCATGCATTCAAAATGTGGAAACACTATTATGTGGAAACTAATGAAAAATCTTCTCCAACACTCTTCTTTATTCGAATCTCAACATCATCAAACTAGATGGATGGAAGATATCTCTGACTCCATCTGTCAAATTGTTATACTATTAGTAAATCCAATTATGGCTGATGCTATCAACTGCAAAATCTATTGCAATAACCGCATGGTTAAGGAAAGCAATAAGCATCTCTACAATAAACTCCAGATATTTAGCATTCAACATCTTCCTCCGGATTCCACCATAAACTTTTGTCACCTCCTTCTTTTGAAGAATAAATCCGCGCACCTAAATTGCATGATCCTTTGGTTCTTACGGTGCAAGATGAATCTAATCTTAGAATTTCTAAACCCAAATATTTTCATGATAACAAGGAACTTTGTTGCTTGAAGGCAATATTATTTTCTGAAATTCATATCTTAAATATAAGGAAAAAAACTATGCTATTTTCATAGTGGATGTTAACTTCTCTGAATTCGTTCTTTTCTTCTAGTGAAAGAATCATCTTCACTTGAAGCTTCTGATCTATAATCCTAACGATGTTTATTTTCTTTGTCTCCTCGATACATCGTATTTTCAAATTCTTTCAAGAAGTGGTTTTATTCCTTATCGTGTTTCTATAGAAATTCAAGTTCTTTGTTTTGTACAAGCAAAACACAAGACTTGAAACAAGTCTATCAAGTTTTGCCTGGTCACACAATTTCATTGATGAAGCAACTTGGGAACGTGAGGATCACCTTTGTTCTGAGCACCTGCTACCCTTGGAGTCTTCCTCTTTTTCTAGGAATCTCGGGGAGAGATTCTTGTTAAGTGGGGGAGAGTTGTAGCATCCCAAATGTCTAACATTGTAATGCTACCTAATAAATAAAGATCTATGCTACCATATACTTGTCATATTGCATCATCATAATATCATGCTCATGTCACCATGCCACATTGCATTTGGATCTTCTCCTCATCTTGCATTTGTTTTGTATATTATCATTATTGATTCTTGATGAATTGTATTTGCTTCTTACTAAATTGCTTGATTCCCAAATTGAGTTGGGGGCATATCTATTATAATTCCACCATCCTCTTGTCACCTTCCTTTGTTTTTACACACCATCTTCACCATGCTAATTATATATGAGAAAATGTGTTTCCTTTGGTATTTAACTCTAGCTCATAAATAATGGGTATGGATCCTTTCTTTTGTCTACACTATTCCATAGGTGTTCTCATATTGTCTTCACAATATTTGTTATGGAAGCCTACATGACCAACTTTGCATGTTATGTAGTAGTAGAAGTCATTCTAGATCCCTCCATGGTTTGATTCAAATTGCGAGGATACTTGATTTAATAAGGTTACATTTATTCATAGTGGTACATACACTATATATATATATGTCCTTTCTTAATTCAAATATGCCATCAACCCAATTAAATCATGAGAGGGCTTAAATGGCTTTCAAGCTTGGCATAATTCAAATGTTATGGGAGTGAAGTGGTTTTTACCACTACCTCATGCATGCATGGCCCATATATAATGCCTTTCTGATCCCCTTTTTGGATTTTTTTTGTTATCAAAACGATTTATGAGTTTTGGAATTCAAACAAGGAGACAATAAAATAAAATAAACCACCTATCTAATCTAATCACCTTTCTTTAGGCTCTTGCATGGACACAAACCCTCCATGTCCACCTCTATCCTTTCCTTCCCCTTGCTCAGGACCAAGGCTAAGGTAGTCTAGCCACCATCTAACCTCTCTATTCCTTTGCATCTACCTACCGCTAGCTACAGTACAGGAAAAGAGAAGGAAGATAAACAGGACCACCAGAGCATCTACCCTTTTTTGTCAAAGTTCAACCACCTGGTGAGCCTCATCCTCGCCCTTATCTACTAACTAGAAACCCCAACATCTCTTCCATCTCCTCAACCAGCTCTGGGTAGGACCAGCACCCCTCTCTTCTTCCCTATCGACCGAGAAGGTCCTCCATGGCAAAAACCATAGACAGCCAGCCACCTCCTCCCCTCATCAATCACTAGTTCCCAAGGCCAAGAAATAGCACCATGAAGATCCCCTACCTCTCCTACATCACCTAAATCAAGAGCTGGTACAAGAGAATCCTACAAGAACCTCCAGCACATGCACACTGTCCCTGTGTAGCCACTGCTCGCTGCCTCACTGACGTAGTGCATGCCTCGGTCGCCACCATCTCATGAAGCTCGCGTCCCCCTCCCATGCGCTCTGATTCGGTCATGGACGTGTGTAATACGCTGAGCAAGGAGGTTATCAGGAGGACCCAAAGTATTACCTGGAACCCAATTATTCCACTACTGAGCTTCCAAGAAAGCAATTACCAAGATTGCATTTACATATAGCAACTATTCCTCTATCTTTATTCTTGCACCATAATCGTGTTTCGAATTAAATTGCAATCCCAAGTACTACACATCTTTTAATTTTAATCCCCACCGAAGCTTGTACCTCCATCCTATCAGACATTATTACAAGAATTGTTTTAGCCATGCGAGTCATAGAACAACATGTGTAGGGCTTGTGCGAGTCTGATGTGGATAACGAGGTACCTAAACAACTAAATTGTGTAGTAATGGTATAACTAAAGAAAGAGGCACCGGTGGGAAATATATGAGATTTATCTTTTATCCGCTCATTTATGTCCCATAGGACCCGAGTACTTGATGTATGTTCCTTGACTATTGCACTATCCACATGTTGGCACATGGATCCCCTTGGTATGCACATGATTTACATCTCATTTCTTGGGGCCACAATTAGTTTGGGGCTTTACTACTATCATGTACTTATTCCATGATTTACTACTTTATTTACTACTGTTGCTCGAGGAGCATTTATCAGTACTGTTTTGGAATTGTGCCATATTTTTATGGTATCGACAAGCCCATTCACACTTTCGGGTTCTCAGTCATTTATAGCTGTCTCCACAAACCTTGGGTCCATCTCAGAGCCTGGCCGACTTTGTTGCAGGTAGCTTAGTGGGGTGGCCTCTTAAAATCATTTTGAATCTTGTAATTTATTTGTCGTGATGCCTCTTTGCTTTGATTTGTTTTTCCCGGGGTTGATCGTGTGCGTGTTGCTATTTGTGCACCCCTGTAGGGTAAATCCTTTCTAAAAGCCGTGTCCGTCGGTAATGGACGAAATGGAGCACAGTTTCTCGATCATAGACAACGTCAATTAAAGTATCGTGTTTAACTTGACAAAACATGACTAGTAAATAGTGCAATACTCATGTAATGATTAATAAAACTACCTATGGATGGGATATTCTTCCGCCTTCTCGTTTGATAAGCGAGAAGGAGGATGAGGTATGTTTACTTTTATGTTGTATATAATTGTTGGTTTCTAATTAACATGCATCCGTATATATCTGGTTAGGAGGATCTTGTAGTGTGTCTCTAAAGAACTGTTAAATATTTTACCTTTCGCTACAATTGCGTCATCCAAGGTTGTCCATTTAGCTGCATAAAGACTTGCTGGGTGTGCCCCTAGGGTCTCACACTCTACTGATCAGGTTGTCAGGTATATCCATATGGAGACTACTACGTTGATGAGGCTGATGATGGAGGCAATGACTCCCTTGCGTAGAGATTTCAGTGATGGAGATCTCTGAGATCTATGGGCGGGAATGTGCTTTGTATGTGGAATCTTATGCCGATTTGACTCTTGATCCGCACTCGGATCTCTGTTTTCCGCTTCCACCTAATGTTTTGATGAGTGATGTATGAGGATATAATCCTATAATATTATTACTATCTATCTATCTGTATATATTTGGTTTTTACCGTAATGGAGTTGCAATATATTTTTGTTTCTTTCTAGATAGAATTTCTCATTTGTACTGTTGTATGTCGCTGGCATACATACTCATTTGTGTATGCTTGACAGATAGACTAGCCAGTCACGTTTCTCGCACTCGCAGATATAACCAAGAATTTGGGTGGGATTGTTGGTCGGTACCGTGCCCTGCCATTGCAGCCTACTTGCGGGTGGCCTCACGGCCTCCATGGTAGTACGCCCTTCCCCAATTCGGGTTATACCGTCTTGTGATTTAGAAACGTGAGGTACGGGGTATTACATAGTCCGCGAGGTCTGAGTCTCTGAGCGTGGCGAGATAGTGATGGGTGGCTTCACGATGGTGGTGAGTCCACGAGGGGCGAGTCCCTGAGCATGGTGAGTCCGTGACGGGCGAGTTCAAGATGGTGGCATGTCCGCGATGGGCGAGCCCTGAGTGTGGCACTGACACCTGAGTAATTTTCGTTGTCTTTGTGTAGTGTGGTCGTTCATCCAAGGTTGGCAAGTATTGATTGCGCTATTTTTGTTAGCGAGTCTCTCATCTTGGACCAGGGCCAGTCGCATGGCGACTCCAAAGATGGCTCTCGGCTGGGCATTCTTCCTGGATAATCCGAGGCTCGGTTTGCGAGTCCTTGTCTGTAGTACTTAGCCATGCGAGTCGCACTATCTAAGGTTGAGGAGGACATAATGTTGTATGTGTAGCACTGCCAGTTTTCTTGTCCGAAAGGCCAGTCGAGCAAGGCGACTCCAATGATGGATCTTGATTAGTGTTTTTTGTGGACGATCCGAGGCTCAGTTTGAGAAACCTTGTCTGCACTACTTGGCCATTGTGAGTCGCTCTTTCAAAGGTTGAAAAAGAGGTGAAGGAGTTGACGCGGTGGACTAGGTCAACACGATGGACGGAGTCGCAAAGTGGCAGAGTCGATGTGGCAGATATTGTCTATGCAGCGGGCGGGGTTGCGATGTGGCAGAGTCGATGCGGTGGACATGGTCTACACGATGGACGAAGGTTGCACTATGGCAGAGTCGATGTGGCGAACATGGTATATGCGGCAAACATGGTCTATGCGGCGGATGGAGGCCACACTATGGCGGAGTCGATGCGGCGGACATGGTCTACAGGGCGGACGGAGGACACATTGTGGAGGAGTCGACCCGGCCAATATTGTCTACGCGGCGGATGGGGTCGAGATGTGATAGTCGACACAGCGGACATGGTCTACACGGCGGACAGGGTCACATTGTGCCAGAGTCGACGCAATGGATATGGTCAACATGGCAGACGGAAGCCGAGCTGTGGCAGAGTTGACGCGTCGGAATCGACACGTCGGATGTAGAAGTCGACGCAATGGTCAGAATTGATGTTGCGGACGCATAGTCAACGCGGCATATGCAATATTCGATGCGGTGGTCGGAGTCGACACGATCGATACGGCGTCAACATGGTGGACGTGAAAGTTGGCGCAGCGATGGAGTCGTGGTGCTACAGTCGGTTGCGACAGTAGGAGGTCGGAATCGACCCCACTGTGACGAGTACTCGATGAGTTAACCATACAACGGATGTTGACTACTGTCGTTCTGCGGACTGCATACTGCGACTTGGTCCTCCATGTAATCGCAAATACAAGATGATTAGTAGACATGATAGAATATAATAAATTGAATAATATTGAGAAGAGAGAGATTGTAGTGGTCGGATTTCGATCGTCAGCCGCTTGGGAGCTCCGAGCGCTGTGGCCAGATCAAGACACCCTCCTCCAATATCATCTTGGAATCATGTTTATTACAGATTAAACATGCATACAAATAAACGTGCGTGTGTGGAGGATTAAATCTAAACAGAATAAAGGAATAGATAGATCGGTAGATTTAATAATCAAAGAGAGAGATTGTTATGTTGGGTTGGGAAAAACCGACCAGTCAAGGGACAAGGTCACGTGGTGGCTTCCACGAATTGATCGATCTGACTTCTCTTGGCCACACCTGCTCCTTTTCCTCACGATTTGATCGGTACCTTCCTTCTTGGATTTGGCTGCTTATTTTTCTCTCTCATTTGAAGTTGTGCACGTGTTCGGAAGGAAACCCGAGTGCATCCAAAAAGGAAATCATCGATGTCATAATAAAACACGGATCTCAGCTCTACATCCTGTCTGCATCATGGAGACGAATTAGGCCACATAGAAATCTCTGGCAGCATTAAAGCGGATGAGTCGACTAGATGCAATCTCGTCGTCTTTGACGATGGGGGATCCCTCCTAGATCACGACTCCAAGCACCACTTTCCCCATGGTGAGCGCCACTGTCGTGAGAATTATTATGGCAGATACTACCGGGAGTAGCACATGAGAGTGAGAGGCAAGGCGGTGTAGGAGAATACGGGAGCGATATTGGCACATGATTTACCCAAGTTCACGTTACATCGGTGGAGGATCGTTATGGCATGCGATCAATCGAGTATATAGTTATAGATTGGTTTAAAAAGGTGCCGTCGTAGGCGGAGGGAGAGATTATGTCTAGATTGCATCTGTATAATATGACGTACCCCTGGGGTGTACCTTCCTAGATTTATATATGCAGTTGGCTAGGGTTCACATGAATATAAGGTCGGGTGGGCCTTCTACGCTTCCTAGGTTTTCTTGAGCCGGTTGCCACTTTAGTCGAGTCCCTTTATGCTGGATCGGCCTTGAGCTTCCTTGATCTGGTCGGTGACTCCGGTTCGTAGGTATACCCCAATTAATAATCTCCCATCAAGTACCGTCATTGTTTGAAACCATTGACGCCAATACAGTTACAAGTACATGTCTTACATGACAATCAAATATATGGAGAATCAAGAAGGAGGCATCGAGTGCACGGAGCCGGTGTCGGAAAGAGCAGGTTGAGGCCTCACCTCCTCAGTTACTCTCTCCACCATGGGTGCCATAGCTACCTTGGCCAGAGAAAGTGTTGTTGGAGGCATATCTTGGAACATCTGGGTGAAAGGGATGTTGGGGATGGGGTGGTGGAGTTGGTGAAGCACGAACCTTTCCGTTGCATGTACCACCTCCTTGGCCTCGCTGAGCATGTACGTGTCCAACTCCACCGAGAAGAGCCTCGCCTTCTCCACCACCTTCCGCAGAAATCCCAGGGCACCCGGCATCCCATCGAATATGTGAACTTCTGGGGCATGTTGACCACATGTGGCTCGAGCGTGGCGGCCATGTGCTCCATGAAGCTCCTGACAAACTACGCATCCACTCCTCTCACGCGGGAGAGCTACTCTAGGGATTCCCGTACATGTTGTATCTCTTCCTCCGTTGTGGCTCGGCCTTGGCAGGATGACTCAGCCCCAGCCTCCATCCTCTCTAGCTGGTCCTAGGTCTCCTTCAATGACACCTGGAGTTGTGCCTCGCGCTCGACCGCCAGCGATGCATCCCTCCTCAGCTGCTCACCATGCGCCATTAGCATCAAGATCTCATTGTGTTCCTAGGTCAGCTCGCGGCCGTGAGCCTTGAGCGCCTAGGAGTAGTGCAGCTCCACCCTGGCTAGTGCATACCGATGCTCTTGTTGCAGGGCCCGCAGCTGTTGTGCTTGGCTGGCTTCACGGGCATCCAAGGCACATTCTCCCTCTAGCACTTGAACCTCGCCTGCGGTGAGAGCAGCTAGGCGATCCATGAAATCGCGCTCAAGAAGCGCAATCCCCTGTCGGGTCACCACAAAGAAATCCGTGTCCTCTCCAAGAAGCTCTGAGATGCGGCTAGAGCCTCCCTCTCCATCAGCCTTAAGGGAACGCCCGGGGGATCCTGCATGGGCCCTCCCTCAATCCAAGGAGTCACTTCAGCAAGAGAAACCTTCGGAGCAAGGCCGCGCGACATGTAGATCTTAGTAGACATGTGCATGGGTGGCTGTGTCCCTGTCCTCACTGTCTCTACCGCCCAGGGACCCGTCTCCACCAGGTTAAGTGCAGACATCTCGTCTACCACCTCCTTAGAGGGCTATCCTAATTTTGGGCCTTTAGGAAGGAGAGTTGCGTCATACACGGGCCAAGAAGAGCACCCCCGCACCTTGTTCACCTGTAGCGGTCCCACCTGCATGTGCGCATCATGGAAGTTAGCCCAACGAAAAAGAAGAATAACAAGGGGCGAGGCTATATGGCTCACCATCTAGGGGAGTCGATGGTTAGGGAGCATTGGGCTCCCAGCGAGTCCTTCAATTTAGGGGCTCGGCTGTTGGGAATATGCCCTAGAGGCAATCATGTATGATGTTATTGCCAATATATTCATAAAGTTATTGTCCATGTATGAACTTTTGATATATATCATTGGATATGTGATTCGATTGTGGAACTATATATTCATGTTGTTTATACTAGTTGTCCTTGGTCGTTGAGGTTTTGCTGGACAGACAACTTAGACTAATGTGAAAGTCAGCTGATGACACGGTTCCACTTGTCATTGGCATGGAGATTCTATTCCGACTTACATGGATTCGGCTAAAGAGTTTAGTGAATCGGATTGACCCACAGTTGAGATGCAACGAGCATCTTGTCATTTGCATTCTCAAGCAATGGAATCCTTTGACCTGAGGTGATCGCAGGATCCAAGTTGTGGATCGCCATCTTAGGTCCTATCAAACGCTGTTCCATTAATAGGCAGTTATAAAGGTAGGGTTCGAGTTGGTTGTAAAGCAACCTGCGTAACGTGGATTACCAAGATGGGATTTGCCCCTCTGTAATGGAGAGATATTCTCTGGGCCCTCTCGTGTGATATGATTCGGAAGCATGGCCATGCGTGACTTGGTTAAGTGCTAACCAAGGAGTCATACTAAGTGTTAGTCTAGTGAATCGTATATCACGGAATGAGAAGAGAGATCCAAGCTATTAAAGGGATGGCAACAACTCGCCTATAGCTTAACAAGATATATCGTGAGGCAAAGGGACTTGGACGAAAGTCACATTGAGAAAGGTTTGTCTTCTGACTTTACGGCGCTTGGGAGTTGGCACATCTTGCTAGAGGCCGCTACCAACTATCGACTCGGAGTGGTGACTCGTGTCGTGTCTAGGTGTACGTGAACCTACAGGGTCACACACTTAAGGGTAAGGAGCCCATATGGATTAGATCCATGTGGAGATTGGGGTACAGCCTAGATGGGCCTCAAGCGTTGAGCCTAGATAGGAGTGTATATAAGTGGAGTGACAAGGGATTGTCCCTGAACTAGCCGTCACTTTCTCCACTACCATTTCGGGCTAGACAGGATCGAGCAGTCCTCTGCCTAGAGCTCCTTCCTATACGTGTGGATACCGGTAGAGGCGTTGCACGTGCGGCGCTGGAGACAAGGAGGTCCGTGGGGATTTGGACATGTTGTACGGGGATCGTTCGGCACGACATCAACTGACGCGCTTCATCAACAATCCGCACATGCGCGTCTATTGGTAAATCTCGTGGCCTATCACCTAAGCTGGATCTTGGGAGTACCGTGTAGGGGAAAAGTTTTGTTTATCTCTATGTGGCCTAACAGTGGTATTAGAGCGTTAGCTTCTGGTTTAGGCTCGAGATCTTGCATATGTGATATGTGGTTGGCGTTAGATTGGATCTTGCATATAAGATAGATCAGTTTTGTACAAAGTTGATTGGATCAACTGTACTCGGGGAATGGATGATCTGGTTTCCGTGATCTAACTGCTAAGGTCGTGGAACGACATACCCCTACCGGCCAGCTTCCGCCATCGTTGTAGACTGTGACACGTAAATCCGGATGCGGTGATCGAAGATCAAAGAGTTTGATCAAATCGAAGTACGGATCTGATTTGGGTAAAATTGTTTTATTCGATGATGAAATCCATCTTCGGAAGGCAGATGAGATCTGCATTTCTGGAAAAATTGCCGGGCGTTGCCCGCCCCCGCGTGGGGCGCTGCCCCTTCGATCCCCGCCCGATATCCGGCTAGCGGGACCACGGGCTTCGCCCTGTCGCAGGATGATGTTGTGAATGGTATGGCTTATGTGCATGTGATGTGTGTAATCCATATGTGATCTGTGTATCACGTTTTTTTGTCAGCCGGCTGGAGCCTAGGTGCTGTTATCTTATTGTATAACGACCTGCGTGTCGGATTCTCTATGTAATTTACTTTACTAGCTAGTGTAGCTGTTTGGAGAATCCGGATGCCATGCAAGTCGATGTACAAGTCAGCTACATGGTGTAAGGCGGCACATGACAAGAGTTGACACGAGTCGGATTACATACTTTGTGGAGATGGAGATCGCCATGAAAAGAGCCATACCATTTCACATTATAATTTCTTTATTTTCTGTTATATTTATGTCTTTGTTTTTACCTCTATTAGATAGTTGGTAGAAAGTAATCCCTCAAAGAAGGTCTAGTTGGTTTCCCCGCCACTGCTGCACCATCACAAGTTAGACATTTTTGGTAGTGGGCTCATAAGATTGAGGTGCTATCAATTCTTTCCGACTAGGTGGGTTCGAGTCGGACTCTTACAGCGGAAGCACTCGGTAATCTAGACGGGTCTATCACAACGGTTGTGGGACTCGGGGAAAAGTGGGATGGGAGCCAGGGCATGTGATGCCACCCGTCCAAAAGGAGTCGTATGTGATGCGATTGACAAAGAGTTGTCTACCTAGATCACTTGACGACTAGTGGTGATGCTAAAGCTCACTAGTCGGCTTGCTTATTTAGGATCCCGAATCACTAAGTAACCATCGTAGGGGTGTTGGTTCTAGTGGGAGCATAAGTATTAAAGTGTTTAATATGCTTGCTCTTTTATGGATACATGTCTTAAGTGTTTTGTATATTTTTCTGTTGTAGATCAATGGCACCTAGCAGTCTCCTTCTGTTGTGGAAATGGCCACGGTAGTCGCTGCTACTGGAAGCGATTGATTGTAACGTGAGGAAGAGTTGGCAGCCATCTGTGATGCAAGATGAGGGCGGATGCACATGTTTAACCTAGGTTCGCCCCCCCGGAGGGTAAAGACCTACTCCTGCTAGATTGGATTAATGGAGAGCGAGTTACAAGGATGGCGAGCTCGGCATCTAAGCAGCGAGTTGCTCGAGGGGGTGTATGATGGAACGTAAGTCCTTAGGATACCCTAGGGAGGTTTATATAGGAGTCACCTCGCTAGGATTTACAAGTTACAACCGAGCCTGATATGGACTCGGAGGCTTTTTGACCTAATCCGACTGGGCTTCAGATACGCTCATGGGCCTTCAGTTTCTAGTTAACAGGCTTCTCCTTTAGTCGTAGTCCAGTCGCCGTCCTTCAGGCCCACTCACAGGCCCTTCGGCCCAATCGGAACATCCTGCTGGGCATACCCCCTTTGGCATATCCCCATCAGTAGTCCCCGAGGCCATTGTTGATTCAGGTGCAGGTGTCCCTTTGGCGATCCAAGTAGGCAAGCCCAATTTGGACGCCCATTCGAGTCAGCGATGGACTCCATTAGAACCTAGGAAATTTTCCCTAGGCTTCCACTCGCCACCCCGACGAATGTTACTGCTGCCGAGTCGCTGCTTCGGCGAGTGGAGAAGACTAGCGAGTAGCGGGTGGAATGGAGGAGTTGGACCGTCAATTCTGGTCAAACTATCCATTGGAATTTCCAACAGTAACTTCGGCGCAATTACCGTAAGTAACGGCTACCCTGAATTTGGCGGGTGGCGTTCCCATAAAAGGGGAGTGATGATTCAGTTCTGCAAATCCTACCCCGCATTCTTCATTCTCCCATATTCATTCTTACTGCCTTCAACCTTCCGATCCGGCCTTTCCGCACCGTGCGATTCCACGTCCTAGCTGATGGCGCCTCCCAAAGGCTCATGGGGAAAATCCAAATGCACCATAGCCCAACTCAAGTCCTTCGAGGACACCGGAGTCCTCCGCAAGTGGAACTGGCGGATTCCCCCCTCCTCCAAGACCGAGCCGAAGCCGCGAGCCGGCGAATTCATCTGCTTCCCTAGCCATCTAGATAGGGGTCTGGGATTCCCCACCTTGCTCTTCTTCCGGCGCTTCTGCGCGTATTACGCGATCAAGCTGTCGGATCTCGGCCCACACAGCATCGAGCAGCTAGCGATCTTCGTCGCCTTCTGCGAGTGCTATCTCGACTGCAGACCGTATTTTCTGCTATGGTTGGAGCTCTTCCACGGCCGCATCGGGTGCGAGGCGTCAAATGGCTTGATATTGGCTGCAGGCGGTGTCACGTTCCAATTGAAGCCGAAAGCTAATTTCATCAAGCTCCTTCTGCCAAAGAAAGCCGCTAGCGAGTGGAAGAAGAGTTGGTTCTACGTAAAAGAATCCACTCCCCCTGGCGAGGTGGCACTTCCCGAGTTTGTTGTCGAGAGGAGCAAGCCTCGCCGGTTGGTGCCGAAGAAGCTTCCCGAAGACCAGAGGATGGTCGTCGTGGAGATGATGGACCAGATCCAGAAGCTGAAGGACCAGGGGCTGACTTTGATCAACCTTTACAACTATTGGCTCGGGCGGCGCCTGGTTCCGCTAGTAGCTCGGCCGCATTGGATGTACGAATATAGCGGGAAGCACGACCCCTCCCGAACCAGCAAAGAATCATGGGAGGCCGAGGACTATAAGGCCGCCCTGAAGAAGATCACTGACGTGGAGTTCACCAGCGTGTCGGTCGGGCTCGCCCCGTACACTCCCGTGAAGGATGAAGCCCCCACAGTAAGTTTTCTCCCCAGTCGCTATTTCCGCACCTCAATTCTCAGTCGCTGCATTTGGTGCTTACTCGTGGTGGTTCTCAGTTGTTTCAGGTGTTGGAGGGTTGGCTTCCTCCGCTTGATGAAGAGGTTCCCTAGGAGCTCGAGGAGGCCTCCGAGGGAGACTCTTCCGACAACGACGGGGAGGAGGAGGAGGTTCCTCCCCCAGCGCCTGTGGCTCGCAAGACTCGCATGCAGAAACAACACGAGTTCGAGGCAAGTCGCAGCCTCGATGAACACGAAGGAGGCGACGAGGTCTCGCAGGAGCACACATCCCGGTGTATGGCCACACCATCAAAGCCCGCACACAAGCCCAAGTCACCAGCGAAGAAGCCAATGTCACCGGCCAAGTCGGCGGTGGGTGTTCGAGTCAGATAACGACTCTGACGATGAAGTGTCCCCTGAAATCTCGCGCAAAGCTCCAGAGGGTGCGATCCCGACAAAGGGGTTGGAGGGTGAGGACACCAAGGCGGCAGTAGAGGTTCCCCTGGCGGTGATCGCGCCAACTGTTTCGGGGGTCCCGAGTCAGGAAGCGATTGAGGCGGCGGTGTCTAAGTCGCCGCAGGCATCGAGAGTGGCCGCTTCTTCGGAGGCGGAAATTCCGGTGACCGCGGCCTCGTCGTCGAGGAAGCCTGCGGTGTCGTGAGCTTCAGACATCTTTGAGAGGGGGCTCACTCGTAAGATGGGTCCAGAATTGGATAAGCCTGCCCACATTAGCACCAGGCTGCGTGTTCTCCCGGTTGCTAAGTAAGTATTGGTTCTTCATTCTGACTCGCCTCTTGTTTTTGTATAGTAGTTATATTGATTGTGGGAATTCGGGCAGATCTGGAGCCAAGAAGATTGGCTGTCCTTCGGTGGCAAAGATTCCGCCGGCCGCCACCACGGGAGAGGGCGACCTCCCTAAGAAGAGAAAACCCGCCGGAGATGTGGCGACCGTGGAAGGTGCGAAGAAGCAGAAGGGGGTGCCGACAACACCACAGCCATAGACAGTGCCGTGGAGCCCAATTTTGTGGCAGTTGCCGAAGAAGTGGTGGCGGCACGATCGGAGCCAGTCTTGGTTGCGGCCGCATCGAAGGCGCCGGCCCTGACAACCAGTGCCCTCCGCTAGAGCATCTGCGACATTCCCGCGCTTCATGGCTAGGGGGTTTCCAGGCGTGGCGGACACCCAGTCTCCATAGAGTCCGGAGATCGTGGATGCGGACATTAGGTCCCGTCGTGGGTGCACTTCCTTCATGATCCCGTCGACTGACGCCGGAGAACTCCACATGATACTTGGCGCCGCTATTAAGGTATGTCCAGTCCCTGAGTTCTTAGTCGCTGAATTTCAGTGGCTAGGATTTGATCTTCTTTCTACTCTCCAGTCCCCGAGTTCTTAGTCGTTGAATTTTAGCGGCTAGGAATTGAACTTTTTTCTACTCTCCAGTCCCCGAGTTTTTAGTCGCTGAATTTCAGCGGCTAGGAACTGGATGTTGATTTTGGTAAGTGCTGAGTTGTGTTGTTTGTTTGCAGGGTTTGCAAAGGGAATCGACCGATCGGCAGGCCGCAAGGGAGCGCTTGGAGCGGGATCTGCGTGAAGCGCAGGAGGCGAACCAACGGCTTTAGGAAACTATTGGTAACTATCTGCCTTTCTGTCCTTTCCTTTGTCAAGTGTGAACTGTTGGTGTATGGCACGCTGATGGTTTCTCTTTTAGATGGTCTCCCGGCTGCGATTTCCAAGGCCCGTGAAGGGTATGTTCTAGTCGCCGAGCTGGACGCGGCGAATGGGCAAATTGCCTCGCTGATCCAAGACTTGGAGGAGGCGAGAGTGGCCTCAGTTTCTTCGGAGGACCGAGCGAAGGCTGCTGTCGCTGTGGCTGAGGAGGAACGCAAGGCCGCGGATTCTATCATCGTGGGGCTACACAATGATCAAGCCGCCTTGGAGAAGCATGTCACGGAGAACTACCGCAAACTCCTTGGTGAGTCTCCATCTTTGCCTGACTTGTTTGGCAAGTCCCTAATTGGGGAAGTCCGTAGTTTCACTGGCGTCTCACTTTGCAGCTGTGATAGGCCAAAGCGACCCGGTGGTTCAGACCTTCAATGCTTCGCAGTGCGTGACTGCGGTGGTGAACGCGGCCACGGCTTCGACGATATATGTCCAAGCGGTTCTTCAAGGCATGTCCCCACCGAGGTTATTCCTGGGGGGCTTACGAAAGTGTGGCGCTATCTGGAGGAGGCGCCTGTCGTCGTGGAGTGGATGGCGCGCTTGGCGTTCAGGCGGGGGGCCACCACGGCGTTGAGCTTGGGTCTCGCTCACTTCCCCGACGACTTTGACCTTGACGACGTGACGAGTGGCTACCCATTGGAGACCGGCACGGTGGAGATGTCAGAGGTACTGAAGCTAACTGCGAAGGCCGCCCCTTACACCGATCGGGTCCTGGCTATGGGGGATCTTCTGCCATACTAGGAGACGATGTTGGCGCCTGGCGACCCCGAGCCGGAGCATCGCGATATGAAGTCGGAGCAGCCCTTTTGGTCGGTGTTGTCGAAGTCGCTGATGATGTACCCGACGAACCCGTGGAAGCATTTTGTTCGTGTCAAGGGGGGTGGTGGTGCCTCTTCATCCGGACCTATGGAATAAACAATGTAGTTGGGCTGATTGTGTGGTGTGTTTATTTTTGATTGAGCGACTCCCCGAGCGCGTCCGCCCTTTAATGGGGTATAAATCGATTGTATACTTTTGTGTTTTGTTTTGGTTGTGCATTGTTTTATCTCTCGCGTCTTCTAAGTGGCGAGTCCCCGAGCGCGAGTGGAATTGTTTTGTAGGCGAGTTCCCGAGCGTGGTGCTCAACCATATTGGTCGCGTTCCTTTTGTAGGTTGTTAATGCATTGTTTGTAACGTGTCTCCTCCCTTGGCCCGGAGAGACAGTCGCTTGGTGAGTCCAAGGCAGCTCTCTTACTTGGTGTCTTCCCGAGCCACGTGGGGGTTCCCGTTTTGCCGAGTCCCCGTGCGTGGTACTTAACCGTTCGATTCGCTTTACGCGAGTATGGGAGGGACAAATCGCTGTGAGAAGCGTATACCGTTGTCTTGGCCTAGTGGGACAGTCGGGCTAGGTGACCCAAGGCCCGAGTATTTCCGGTGCCCTTGTGCCGCACTACTTAGCCGTGTCGGTCCCTCGACCAAAGGTTGACTTCCGTCAATAGCATATTGCTAATATGTACGAGTGCGAGTGGCACAAGAATATGGCGAGTAGACACAATTTGTGTGATCCGAATGAATTTCTTTATATATGCCAGCTGAGTACAATTTGAGGTTCTATGTATAGAACTTTCTGAGGAGGTTTACATTCCATGGCCTTCCAACCTCGAGCTGGCCGTCACCCCGTATGTCGATGAGGTAGTAGGCGTCATTGCTGAGGACTCGTCCTATGGCGAATGGCCCCTCACATGGGGGGAGAGTTTGTGCATGCCTTCCTTGTCTTGGGCCAGTCGTAGTACCAGGTCGCTTTTCTAGAAGGTGCGGGTCCGTACTCGGCGGCTGTGGTAGTGGCGGAGTCCTTGCTGGTAGATGGTGGTGCGAGAGCGAGCCAGGTCACCTGCCTCGTCGAGTTGATCGATGCTGTCTTGGCGGGCGACCTCGTTGGTCACCTGGACGTAGTTGGCGACTCGTGGTGAATCGTGTTCTAGGTCAGTTGGCATTACGGCCTTGGCACCGTACACCATGAAGAAGGGTGTGAACCCGGTGGAGCGCTTGACGGAAGTGCGGATCCCCCATATTACGGAGGGGAGTTCGTCGACCCAGCATCCTGCGGTGCGCTCGAGGGGCACCTAGAGTCGCAGCTTGAGCCCGTGGAGGACGCTCTGGTTGGCGCGTTCTTCTTGGCCGTTCGACTCTAGGTGGGCGACTGAAGCAAGGTCGAGTCATACGCCATGTTCTTCACAGAATTCCACCATGGCCCCCTTGGCGAAGTTGGTGTCGTTGTCTGTTATGATGTTGTGCGGGTAGCGACTTTTTTTTGGCTTGGCCTCAACCCATTTGGTGAACTTGTCGACCGCGACCAGGAGATGAGTGAAGCCAGATGGGGCCTTCTTGAACGGGCCTACCATGTCGATGCCCCATACGGCGAATGGCCATGTAATTGGGATGGTCTTGAGTGCGAACCAGGAAGGTGCGTCTGGTGGGCGTACTTCTGGCAGCCAACGCATCGCTGGATGATGTTGGTGGCATCGGCGTGTGCGGTGAGCCAGTAGAAACCATGCCACATGGCCTTGGCGACTAGCGACTTGGCGCCGGCGTGATGGTCGTAGTCGTCGGCGTGAATGTCTTGGAGGATCTTGCGGCCTTCTTCTGGCTGTACGCAGCACTAGAACACGCCGGTCACGCTGCATCTGTGGAGCTTGCCGTTGATGATGACGAAGGATTTGCAGCGGCGCACGATCATTCGTGCCTCCGTCTCGTTGCTTGGTAAGATCTTGTGCTCCAGGAAGGCAACGTATGGTGCTGTCCAGTCGCTAGGCTCCACAACCATGGCGACTAAGGCCGGTTCTGGTTGCAGTGGTATCCCGACGTCGATCTCCTTTGGTGGGCTAACCGACAGTTTGTGGATGATGTCGAGGAATACGCCTACTGGTGGCGCTTGTCGGGTCGATCCGATGCGGGAAAGGGCGTCTTCCTCCTCATTTTTGCGCCTGTCGATCCAGTCAACGGAATAGCCGTCGAAGTGTCCTCCCAACTGATCTACCGCTTGGCGGTACACGATCATTGTTGGAGAGACGGCGTCGCACGTCCCGGTGACCTGGCCGGCGACTAGGTTGAAGTCTCCATAGCATCGTAAGCGGTTAACGTTCATCTCCTTAGTGGCTCTCATGTCGTGAAGGAGGGCCTCGTATTCTGCCATGTTGTTGGTGCAGGGCTTGAAGTTGAGGTGGAGCACGTAGCGGAGCTTGTCTCCTTTGGGAGAGGTCAGTGTGACCTCGCCTGCGCTCGGGCGTTCTTGGAGCCGTCAAAATGAAGCGACCAGTAGTGGAGGTACGGGAGCTTCTCCGGCTGCTGTGCTTCTTCCCAATCTGCGAGGAAATCAGCTAGGGCTTGTGACTTGATCGCTTTGCAGGGCTTGTATTTGATGTTGTGGACGCCGATTTCGATGGCCCACTTGGCGACTCGCCCGGTCGCCTCGCGGTTGTGTATTATGTCCTGCAGAGGTGCGGAGGAGATCACCGTGATCGGGTGCTCCTGGAAATAGTGTGGCCGTCGCCGCTGAGCTCGGAATACCGCGTACACCAGTTTCTAGTACTGTGGGTAGCACTGTCGTGAATCTGTCAGGACTTCGCTGATGTAGTAGACAGGGCGTTGTATGAGGCGCTCCTTGCCTTCCTCCGGTCGTTTGACAACCATCACGACGTTGACGACTCGAGTGGAAGCCGCGATGTAGACGAGCATTTGCTCTTTGTCGAGTGGAGCAGCGAGGAGTGGATCCACGAGTAACACTTCTTTGAGCGCTTTGAGTGCATCATCGGCCTCCGCGTCCCATTGGAACATGGGGTTCTTGCGCATCAGGCGGTAGAGGGGCATTGCCTTCTCGCCTAGTCAGGGGATGAAGCGACTGAGGGCCGCGACTCGTCCTGCCAACTTTTGGAAGTCGCGCAGGCACTCGGGTTTCCCGAGTCATGTGATGGTGTCGATCTTGGTGGGGTTGGCTTTGATGCCTTGCTTGGAGACTAAATATCCCAGGAGCTGTCCGATGGGGACGCCGAAGGTGCATTTTCCGGGGTTCAGCTTGATGCTGTACCTCCGCAGGTTTGCAAAGGTTTCGGCCAGGTCGTCGAGCAGGTCGTCCTGGCAGGTGGATTTTACGACCACGTCGTCGATGTAGACGTGAATGTTATGGCCAATTTGGCTCGCTAGGCACTCCTGCATGCATCTCTGGTATGTGGCGCCGGTGTTCTTGAGGCCGAACGTCATGGCCGTGTAGCAGAAGGCGCCAAATGGCGTGATGAACACCATATTTTCCTCATCCTCGACCGCCATCTTGATCTAGTTATAACCAGAGTAAGCATCGAGGAAGCACAGCGACTCTGATCTCGCGGTCGAGTCGATGATCTGATCGATGCGCGGTAGGACGAACTCCTCCTTCGGGCAGGCGCTATTGAGGTTGGCGTAGTAGATACACATTCTCCATGTGTTGTTCTTTTTTAGAACCAGGACTGGGTTTGCCAGCCACTTGAAGTATTTGATTGGCTGAATGAAGCCTGCGGCTAGCAGGCGCTGTACTTCTTCGGCGATTGCTCGACGACGCTCTTCATTGAAGGGCCGTAGCGACTGCTTTACTGGTCGCATTGTGGGGTCGGCGTTGAGTTTGTGCTCAGCGAGTTCCCTCGGGACACCTGGCATGTCAGATGGCTTCCATGCGAAGATGTCGCGGTTCTCATGGAGGAACCCGATGCGCGCGCTTTCTGGCGCGGGGCTTGCGTGCGCCCGATGGTGACCGTCTGGCTGGAGTCGCCGGGACGAGCTCGACGCGGTGCGGGGTAGTGGTCGCCTCGAACGTGGAGTTCGCGGCGGTTGGTTTCTTCAGGATGGTGGGTTCATTCTTGTTGATGTTGCCCGCGTATTTCGCGAGCTCTTCCGCATGGTCGGTCTCCGTAGTGATGACGATGTCGGCGAGCTCGGCTCCTTTGTCCTTGCATTCCACGGCCATGTCGGGGTCGCCGTGGATGGTGATGATGCCGCTTGGCCCTGGGAGCTTCATCATGTTGTACGCGTAGTGGGGGGTCGCCATGAATTTGGCAAACGTCTGGCATCCCAGCAAGCAGTGGTAGGGGCTGCGGATGTTCACCAGCTCGAACTCGATTCGCTCGGTGTGGTAGTTCGTCGGTGTGCCGAAGGTGACGGGTAGCATCACTTTTCCGACCGGGTATCCCTTCCGACCGGGGACGATACCGTGGAAGGTTGTGAGGGTCGGCTGGATTGCTGACTCCGGGAGCTGTAGCCTCTTGAACGTGTCTAGGTACATGATGTTCATGGAGCTCCCACCGTCCATCAATGTCTTGTTTAGCCAGTAATTGACTACTTTGGGCCTGACTACCAGGGCGACTCGCCCTGGGTAATCGATTCTGGGGGCATGGTCCTGGCGACTCCAAGTGATACTCTGCTCGGACCAGTTGAGGAAGCGTGGGATGTCGACCTATGTCACCGCATTAACGGCGACCACGCGGGCGAGCACCTTCCTCTGGCGCTTGGTGCCAAGTCCGGTGAAGGTGTGTAGCGAGCCGACGGCATTGCCGAAGCCACCGGCGTTCCCGTTGTCCCGGGGTGGGTTGTTGTTGGGGTCCTCCCTTGCTCGCCTCGCCTTTTCAATCTCTTTGAGAGAGTGGCAATCTGCGGTGGTGTGGGTGGAGGGTTTTCCCTCCCTTCTATGGTAGATGCAGGGCTGATTGAGCAGGGCAGCGGGGTCGAATTTCGGCCTCGTTGTATTGTTGGAGCGGTAGTTTCCGCTGTCATGGTAATTTCCTCCGTCACGGCGGTAGCTCTTGGTGTCGCGCTGGCCGTAGTCGGTGTTGGCTACGAAGTCAACTCGCCCGTCCGTGCGGCGCTTGCCGGTGATGCGGGTGTTGCTGTAGCGCATGTCGTGTAGGCGCCCGCTATCGTGAATGTTGGTTCGGCGTCTTCCTCCTGACTCGTCATCGGAGTCTTGGTTGGGGTCCTCCTCCGCGTAGCACTTGGCAATCTCGAGGAGGTCGGGGATGTTGTCTAGCGTCCGGTAGACCCTCTTGATCTTCACGACTAGGGGTTCGTAACGGCACGCGTTCTTGAAGCAATGTATCGCCATATCTGGGTGGATGTCGGAGGCATTGATCCACAGTTCTTGCCATCTTTGAATCCAGTGGCGAGTCGACTTGCGTTGTCCCTGGATGCACAACTCTAGGTCTTCTATGGTGGTGGCGCGGGTGTAGGAGCCCTCGAATTGTCTGATGAAGGCGTCCCGCATTTCTTCCCAGGAATCGATGCTGTCGGCAGGGAGGGTGTTGATCCATTGCCGAGTCGCACCCTCCATCATCAGGGGGAGGTAGCAAGCGGCGAGCAGGTCCGTGTGGCCGGCGATTCCCATTGCCATGAGGTATGTGTCCAGCCGCAAATGGATCGACGCCGATCGTACATTTCGATCTCCTTGGGAGCCTTGAAGTTGGCGGGGTATTTTTCCCCACGGATCATGGGCCCGAAGCATTGCGGTCCGACTCGACTGAGCGAGCCTCTTGGTTTCGGGTCGCCGTGGTTGGTGAGGTTGTGCCTCAAGTCATTGGGTTGGCGCGCTCGCCACGCCTGGTTGTTGATGATGTTCGTTTGGGCATCAATGGGCTGCCCGTTGGCGGCGACCGTGTTATTCGCTGGTCGCGGCTCGTTGGTGGACAGCGCGGGGTTGGCGGCCCGTGGTTGGTTTGCCAGGGGCTGCGGTGGAGGGCAGGTCACTGCGTTGGCGACGGTGGGGTGGTCGCTTGATGCTGCCCTGCTAGCTGAGGAGTGGGAATACATCCGCCCTCGCGGGTCGACTCCCGTAGCTTGTTGCTTGACGGCCCTGGCGGGTAGGGCCTTGGCATACTAGATCTGCAGCGTGCCGTCGCCTTGGACGTCGAGGTTGGCGACCGCGGCATCAGCCGCGACGACATTGTCCATCGGGGTGGAGTAGAGTGGTAGTCCGTTGGCGTCGCGGGCTTGAGGCGAGATGATGATCCGCGGTTGGTCCGGCGGGGGCGCGCGGCCAATGGGTGGTGGAGGGGCTCGCCGCGGCCGGGTGGTGGTCTGCGGGTTGCTTCCGCCGCGCGCGTTTCGCGGTATTCCACGCCGCCGCGGGGGTCGCTTTCATCATTGAAGTTCAGGACGCGGCCCTGGACGTTGGAGTTTAGGCGGGTCCTGATGCGGCGTTGGTGATAGAGTTATAGCTCCCACGCTGTTTCCCGCTCGAGGCGGTATTTCTCGCGCTCGGCGAGTTCATTGCGTTGTGCCTCCGCGAGTGGCAGGCGGGCTTCCTCCACCTCTGTGGCCGTAGCAGTCGGCAGGATCGGCGTGGAGAACGGATCTGGCGGGCGGCCGTGCTGTCCGCCATGTAGATCGCGTTAAAGCGATTGGATCTGGCGCGGAAGTCTTCAGGCGACTTCGAGACGAAATCGGAATCAAAGATCCCGAGGATGGAAGGGTCCTCGAAACCTCCGGGTTGGAGACTTGCGTGATGGGGTCCTCTCGTGATGCGGCGGTGATAGATCCGTCGACCGAGGCAGGGGTCACGGAGTCGGCGTCGGCGTTTAGGGCCTCGTCGTTGGTGGCGGCGTTGGTCTCACCCGCGTCACTGGCGGCCGAGTCATACTCGGTGACGAGGCTCCGGATGGAGTGGTCATGCTCCTCTGAGAGCAGATCGCGGTGCGGCGGCGATCCGCCGACGATCACCGTTGCAGCTGGGTTGACCACACCGGTGAAGCCGACGAAGAGGTTGATGGACCCGACCGGCATCACCGCGCCGTGAGTGACCGGGCGTGACGCCAGGATGTAGCTGCTAGGCGGGATCTGTAAGATCCCACCGATGGCGATCATGCGGCTGGTGGCGAGCGGCCGATCGATCGGCAAGTAGGGTCTCACCGCAGAACTCAGGCTAGTCCCGCTATGCCCCACGGTGGGCGCCACTATCATGGAAATGGCCACAGCAGTCGCTGCTATTGGCAGCGATTGATTGTAACGTGAGGAATAGTTGGTGGCCATCTGTGGTGCGATATGGGGGCAGATGCACATGGTTTACCCAGGTTCGGCCCCCCAGAGTGTAAAGACCTACTCCTGCTAGATTGGATTAATGGACAGCGAGTTACAAGGATGGCGAGCTCGGCGTCTAAGCAGCGAGTCGCTCGAGGGGGTGCATGATGGAACGTAAGTCCTTAGGATACCCTAGGGAGGTTTATATAGGAGTCACCTCGGTAGGCTTTACAAGTTATAACCGAGCCAGATATGGACTCGGAGGCTTTTTGACCTAATCCGACTGGGCTTCAGATATGCTCCTGGCCTTCGCTTTCGATGTGCTTCTCCTTCAACAGAGTCCGTCGCCGTCCTTCAGGCCCACTCACAGGCCCTTCGGCCCAATCGGAACGTCCTGCTGGGCATACCCCCTTTGGCATATCCCCATCACCTTCAGATTTCCAGTTTTGCTTTGAGAACCATCTTAGAGAAAGATAAGCTAAATGGAACTAACTTCACCAACTGATATCGTAATCTGAGAATTGTTCTCAAGCAAGAAAAGAGGGACCATGTCCTAGACAACCCACTTCTAGATGAGCCGAATGAGAATGCGATTGTCGCAGCCACCAATGCCTACCGTCAGATTTGTGATGAATCCACGGAGATTAGCTATCTTATGCTTGCTTGCATGGAACCAGACTTGCAGCAGTAGTTCGAGAATGTTGAGTCCTATGATATGATTGAAAGCCTCAAAAGCATGTTCCAAGCTCAGGCGAAGACAGAGAGGTATCAAGTCTCTCAGGCTTTGTTGAGCTGCAAGCTTAAGGATGGCGATCCACTGAGTCTGCATGTGATCAATATGGTTGGTTACGTGCAGTCTCTGGAAAGTCTTGGCTACCCCATTAGCGAAGAGTTCACTACGGACATAATTCTGAACTCTCTTCCTAGTGTGTATGGTTAGTTCATATCGAACTACCACATGCATGGTATGGATAAGAAGCTCACTGAATTACATGGGATGCTTAAGCAGGCTGGGGTGGATCTCAAGAAAGGCTCCAGTCAAGTGTTGATGGTGCAGAGTAAGGCTAAATTCAAGAAGAGTTCTTGGACTAAGAAGAAGAAGGCAAAGTCGGGAGGTAAGGCCGAGGAACCGGTCCAAAGCGCTTCCTCAGGGACTAAGCCATCTCCTGCAGCCGGATCCACTTGCTTATATTGCAAGGCGGATGGCCACTAGAAGAGGAATTGCAGCAAGTATCTGGCTGATAAAGCCAAGAGTGGAGGTGTGACTTCTAGCTCAGGTACACTTGTTTGCAATGTTATAGACATTTATCTTGCCGATGCACCTGGTAGTTCTTGGGTATATGATACTGGATCAGTTATTCACATCTGCAACTCGTTGCAGGGACTGGTATGAACTAGGAGCGTGGCGAGAGGCGAGGTTGACATTCGAGTCGGCAACAAAGCGAGAGTCGCTGCATTGGAAGTCGGCAAGATGCAACTTCATTTACCTTCTAGATTCTTAATGGAGCTAAATAATTGTTATTATGTTCCAGTGCTTAGTCGAAACATTATTTCTGCCTCATGTTTGATGAGACAAGGCTATGAGTCAAATATTAAGAATAATGGTTGTTCTTTATATTTGAATGATATGTTTCACGGCTTTGCACCCGTCCGGGACGGGTTATTTATTTTGAATCTTGAAGGTGAATTTGTCTATAAGATAAATGTGAAAAGGTTGAAACCAAATGATCTGAATATGACTTACTTTTGGCATTGTCGTCTTGGTCATATAAGTTGGAAACGCATGAAGAATCTCCATGATGATGGAATCCTAACTTCGTTCGACTTGGAGTCGTTCGAGACATGTGAATCCTTCCTACTCGGCAAGATGACCAAGACACCTTTTGCAAAGAGTTGTGAAAGGGCGTCAGACTTATTGGGACTAGTACACAGTGATGTATGTGGCCCAATGAACACGACAACCAGAGGTGGTTATGAATACTTCATTACCTTCACTGATGATTTGAGTAGGTATGGATATATCTACTTGATGAAACATAAGTCGGAATCCTTTGAAATGTTCAAGGAATTCCAGAATGAGGTACAGAATCAACTTGGCAAGAAAATAAAGTTTCTTCGGTCGGACCGAGGAGGCGAGTACATGAGCCATGAGTTTGATGACCATCTAAAGAGTTGTGGAATAGCTCCCCAGCACACTCCTCTAGGAACGCCGCAGAGAAACGGTGTGTCAGAAAGGAGGAATCGGACCTTGTTGGACATGGTACGATCAATGATGAGTTGGACATATCTGCCTTTATCATTTTGGAGTTATTGTCTACAAACTGCAGCGTTCACACTAAACAGAGTACCATCAAAATCGGTAGAGAAGACACCGCATGATATGTGGACTGGCAAGAAGCCGAGTTTGTCTTTTCTTAAGATTTGGGGTTGTGAAGCTTTTGTCAAGCGACTTCAGTCGGACAAGCTTACAGCCAAGTTGGATAAGTGTACTTTCATGGGGTATCTGAGGGAAACCTTGGGTCACTACTTCTACAACCGAGAAGAGGGCAAAGTTTTTGTCACTTAGAATGGTCTCTTCCTTGAGAAAGAGTTTCTCGGTCGGGGAGTCAGTGGGAGCATGGTGAAGCTCGAAGAAATTCGAGAGGTACCGGCCAGCAGGGAGTCGGTAAAAGCCTTAGAGGTTGAGACGGTCGTGGTACCTGAGCCGGCAACCGCACCGACACTACGAAGATCAGCCAGATTGCGAACTGTTTGTGATGTGTTGTTGTTGGACAGTGATGAGCCAACAACTTATTCGGAAGCGATGGTGGGATCTGATTCTGATCATGGCTTGGAGCCATGAGATCCGAGTTAAAGTCCATGGATGAAAATCAAGTTTGGAACTTGGTTGATCTGCCAGATGGTGCAAGACCTGTCGAGTGCAAATGGGTCTTTAAGAAGAAAACTGATATGGATGGAAATATTTCTATCTATAAAGCATGGCTTGTCGTGAAGGGGTTCTGACAGGTTCAAGGAGTTGACTAAGATGAGACTTTCTCTCATGTGGCGATGCTTAAGTCAGTTTGGATCATGTTAGCTATAGCAGCCTATTTCGACTATGAGATATGGTAGATGGATGTCAAGACGACTTTCCTTAATGGAAATTTAACCGATGACGTGTATATGATACAGCCCGAGGGTTTTGACGATCCGGCTAATGCTGACAAGGTATGCAAGCTTTGGAAATCAATTTATGGGTTGAAGCAAGCATCTCGGAGTTGGAACATTCGCTTTGATGAGGTAGTAAAATCATTTGGCTTCATCAAGAGTGATCATGATTCTTGTTTATACAAGAAGTTTAGTGGGAGTAAAGTAAACTTTCTGATCTTATATGTGGATGACATATTACTGATTGGAAATGATGTCCAGTTGTTGCAAGGGACTAAGGAATCATTGGAAAAGAGTTTTTCGATGAAAGACTTGGGTCAGGCGACTTACATACCAGGAATCCGGATCTATAGAGATAGATCAAGGAGGCTCATTGGACTGAGTCAGAGTGCATATTTGGACAAAGTGTTGAAGAAGTTCAACATGGAATCGTCTAAGAAGGGGTTCTTACCGATGTTCCATGGTGTGAAACTTAGCAAGACTCTGTGTCCTTCGACAACTGATGAGCGAAGTTGGATGAGTGCGATTCCGTATGCTTCTGCGGTCGGATCCATCATGTACGCTATGATTTGTACTAGGCCAGATGTTTCCGATGCTCTAAGTGTTGTGAGCAGATACCAGGCTGACCCTGGAGAGATCCACTGGGCAGTGGCTAAAAATATCTTCAAGTACATGAGAAGGACTAAGGATATGTTCCTGGTTTATGGAGGTGAGGATGAACTCAGTGTAAGGGGTTACACGGATGCGAGTTATCTCACTGACTCGGATGATTCTCGTTCACAGTCCGGATATGTGTTTGTGATAAACGGAGGGGCTGTGAGGTGGAATAGTTCCATGCAAGAGACAATGTCTGCGTCTACAACAGAGGGTGAGTATATTGTTGCCTCAGAGGCGGCAAAGGAAGCCGTTTGGATGAGGAATTTCCTCATGGATCTTGGTGTGGTTCAGGGCTCGTCCAATCCATTAGACGTGTATTGTGACAACAATGGTGCTATCGCACAAGCCAAGGAACCTAGACAACACCAGAAGAACAAACATATACTCATGCGGTACCACCTGATTTGCCAGTTCATGGATCAAGGTGTTATCAAGTTATGCAAGGTACACACGAATGCAAACATTGCGGATCCATTGACAAAGCCACTTCCACAGCCGAAGCATGAGGCGCACCTGAGAGCTATGGGCATTAGATGCATAGACATGTGATGTCGGATGATTGGCTTTAGTGCAAGTGGGAGACTGTTGGGAATATGCCCAAGAGGCAATCATGTATGATGTTATTCCCAATGTATTCATAAAGTTATTGTCCATGTATGAACTACTGATATATATTGTAGCATCCCAATTGTCTAACAATTGTAATGCTACTTGGTCTAGTAATATAATGGCTACTTCATATATATAATTGTTGCATCATAATTATATCAGGCTCATGTCAACATGCCACCTTGCATTTGAGCATCATATAAAACCCCTTTTCATTTGGTTCTTCTCTCATATGCATTGTTAATTGTATTCTACTCTTGATATTGTATTTGGTTGTTGATATATTGTTTAAATGCCCAAGTTGAGTTGGGGGCATATCTTTTGTTCAACTCCACCACCTTTTCTTTCACCACCTTATAATTCCACCATCCAACTAAATATGAGCTTTGCACTTTATTTGGTTTTACCTCTAGCTCATGTGGGTTGGGATGGACCCAATTCTTTTCCACATGCTCTCATTTTGGCATCATGTTGTTTTCACATTATTGATATATGAGAGCCACATGGCCACCTTTGCATGCCTTGTGAATGGAACCCTTTTTCCTAGCTTCCACATGGATGAATATGGATTATGCTCATGTTGGGATATTTTTGGGACTATTGAGCATCTAGTGGCACATACACACTAGCAAGTCCCATTTCTATTCAAATATGGTCATCTCCAACTACTCCACATGGAGCATCCTTTTAATTCTTTTTGCTTGGCTTTTATTCCAATTTTGGGAATGCATAATAATAATGCCATGTAATAATATTGTTTCCACAAGAATCAACATGGCAATAAATATTTTGCATGGGCCATGCAAGTGCCACCTTTTCTAGTATTTGGTTTTTATTTGTTTTTGAGTGAATCTTTTCCCCTCATCTCTCTCTTCCTCCTTTTAGCTTGATCTTATTTTGATCATGCTTAAACCACACCACCTCATCCCTCCCTTTCTTGTCTTGTTCTTGATGAAGCTTGGCATGTGCTTGCTTGACTTTGTCAAAAGAGGACCACTCCATCTAATCTCTCCTCTCTCTCTAAACCTCTCTCCTTATCTCTATCTAAGCTAAACCCTAGTTCCTCCCTAATCCCTCTCTCTCGGCCTCTCTCCTCTCTCACCACATGGTCACCCTGGCCCCACCTAGCTGGTCCCACCATGCCACCTAGCTACCCCACCCAAACAAGCCCTAGCCCGAGCCATACCCCCTCTCCCCTCCTACCCTAGCTCTAATCCGAGGCTACTCCTCCCTCTCTATTTTCTCTCTATGCCATAAGGGCCCTCCAACCCGAGCCTGCCCCTGCCTCCTTGGCCTCGCCCTCTGGTCCACCTGGAAGCCCCCATGCACCTGTCCTGGCCGACCCAAGCACGTGAGGAGGGGAGGAGAGAAAGGTGGCACCGAGGCCACCTTTTCCCATCTACCCCATCTCCCCACAGCACCCCTCTCCCCCTCTGCTTTACCACCACCTCACGGTCCTCCTGCATCTCCAGATCTGGCCGAGGCACCCTGCCCGCTCCCCTCTCTTCTCCATCGCCGCCAGCTAACCATCGCCAGCCACCGTCGGCCAAGGCCCACCTGCGATCTGAGGAGGCGGTCGTGGTGTTGTGGACGTCGAGGAAGGACAGGAGATCCCCGGCATCGCCTCTGTACACAGCAGCGAGGAGGAGGAGCCCCAGGCCGCTGAACACTAACGCGCTCCGACCCCGAAACCCTAGTTTGCTCGGCCTCTGCATCATCGTCGCCCTGCTGCGCCTCGAGCCGATCCACCTACATCGACGCACTCTCGGTGAGCTACCCAACCCCCCAGACATCCTCGTCGTCGCAGCCTTGCCCTGGTCGCGCCGGACAATCCGACGAACGGCCTCTGTGCGGCGTCGCGTACGTTTCTCCTCGACATAGCGTCGCGTAGCCCTATCTAGGCCTCGCCCATCTCCCTGACAGCAACCCCAGCCCGCCGCAGTGGCTCCGCCCTCCGCGCGCGAGCCCTAGGTCCCGTGTTCGATCTCCCATCCCGCCCTGCACCGCGGGCGAGCACCGATCTGTCCGCGAGGAAGATCCACAGTGGCAGCGGCTTTTTGCACAAACCCCCTGCCCTTTTGACTCCTGCAACCCGCGCTCCCCTGAGCCCCACCAGTCAGCGTCTACTACCTTTTTCCAAAAAGCACCCTGCACGTTGGTCGCATCAACCCGCAATCCCCGAGGCGGTGGTCACCCTCAAGATCCCTCTCACAAGTGGGCTGCGAGCAATGGTCCCACTGTCTGCTCTCGAGACTAGAGCATGTGTGTAAAACATTCTTGGTAGCGTGTGTCCCAGTCAGAGAGGCCCACCACATTTGTGGGCTAGGCTAGTCTGGGTATAAAAAGTATGTCTGCTTTTCTGTTTAAATTCAAATCTTTTCCAAATTAAATCAAATTCAAATTTAATTCTGTTTTAAAATATCTTTTAAAATACAAATCCAAATAATGCAAATAATATATGTTTTCAAATCAGAAAAATGTGAGGAATTCAAATATAGCCTTCAAAATATTTTTTGAACATTTAAAATTCCAAGTTGATTAAAAATTACATTAAAATGCCCTTTTATCTTAATTAATTAATAACTTTTGTTTTATAACTCCAAATTTAACAAATGATATGTCTAAAAAGATTAGCTCGACGAGACCTTTCTGTTTATGCATTCCTTGTTCTGTTTTGAAGCATGCATCATGTAAATATAATGTGTACATCAACTAATTTGAGGTTAAAATGTGATTAAAACCCAACAAAAATGTTTATTATTGTAATCCACACCTCACCCATGCCATGCTACTTTAATGCCATGCAAATTGTGCATCATTCATCATGGCATGATTGTTTTCTTGTCGCATTTATTCATATGCTTGTGCACTTTATTTATGTTGGCCTTGTTTGTTTGGTTCTTCTTCGAATAGACGCTGAGCAGGGGATATACCAAGAGAACCAGGAGCACTACCCAGATCCTTCTCTCACTTCAACAGAGCTGCCAGGCAAGCACTACCACATGCTTGCATACATATAGTACCTATTGCCTCTATATTATTCTTGCATCATTGAGTCGCGATTGCATTAAATTGAATCCCAAGTATTGCATAGCCTTTATTTTTAAACCCCACCGAAGCTTGTTCCTCCATCCCATGAGCCATTACTACAGGAGTTGTTTGAGCCATGCGAGTCATAGAACAGCATGTGTAGGGTATGTGAGTGTCTATTGGATAACGAGGTACCTAAACAACTTAACCTGAGTAGTAATGGGACAACTAATGAAAGTGGCATCGGTGAGCAATTATCTGCTATTTGGTTTTTCATGCTCACTTATGTCCCGTAGGACCCCGAGTACTTGATTCCTGTTCCTTGAATATTCGCGCTATCCACATCCGGGAGGCTTATGAACCCCCCTGAGCCAGAGCTTGATTCATTCTTATTTCTTGGGGCCACAAACTAGTTTGAGGTTTTATTTACTATCCTGTACTAATGCCATGCTTTACTGCTTTATTTAAATTGTGCGACTGCTTAATCTTTGCATTGTTAGGAAAGCGGAGTGTTTTCGGTGTCGACAAGCCCAGTCCACATTTTCGGGTTCCCTCGTCACGACCGGCGCGCAAACCTTGAGGCCGTCTGGTCAGCTAACTTCGCTATGGTAGCTTAATGGGGTGGCCCCCTGAAATATTTCTGAATCCTGTGATCGCTTTGTCGTGAATGCCTCGTTGGGTTTTGATTTGGTTTTTCCGAGGTTGATCGAGTGTGTGTTGCTATTTGTGCACCCCTACAGGGTAAAACTTTCTGAAAGCCGTGTCCGCGGTTATGGACGACTTGGAGCACAGTTTCTCGATCATAGACAAGCATAACTAAAGTACCGCTTTTAATTTGACTAAGTACCTGACTAGTAAATAGTGCAACACTCATGGAATGGATAATAAAACTGCCAACGGATGGGGGTTGTTAATCGCTTCCTCGTCGATGGCGAGGAGGAGGATGGATCTGTTAAGATTACCGTTATAACTGTTGTTATTAATTCACGGACATCCGTCTATCTCTAGTTAGGCGGATGGTTAGCGAGTATCTATAGAACTGCTAGGGTTTATCTTTTGTTGCTATTGCGTCACCCCAGGTTGTGTCCCCTTTAGAGGCATAAAGACTTGCTAAGTACCCCTAGGGTCTCACACGATAAATTATTGGTTCAGATGAACAGGTACACTCGCAAGATGGATACTGGGTGGAAGAGACGGACGATGTGGGCAACGATCATTCGGTGTAGAGATTCCGGGAACGGGGATCCGTGAGATCTGTGGGCGGGATCTGCTTATTTATAGGGCATCTTATGCTGATTTGCTTCTTATCCGTACTCGGATTTTGTCTTCCGCTTCCGCCTGATACTCTGTTGTTTGATGTATGAGGAGATATCCTAAACTATTATATCTATCTAGGATATTTGGATCTTGCCGTATGGCGTTGCTATATTTCCTTTCTTTTTAGATGGAACGGCTCTGATGTACTATTGTATGGTGGCTTGCATACATACTCATTTGTGTATGTAGTTGATCCCTTCGCCTGCCGATTACGCCGCCCGTTCTTGTCCCGATGTTTAGAAATGGTTGGGACGGCCGAAAGGTCTACCTGTGAGTGGCATTTGGGCCCCACCGTACTATTCCAACCATTTCTGCTCATCCAGGCTTGTAACTAGGAGCGTAATTCACCGAGGTAGTTACATATATCATTGGATATGTGATTCGATTGTGGAACTATATATTCATGTTGTTCATACTAGTTGTCCTTGGTCGTTGAGGTTGTGTTGGACACACAACTTAGACTAATGTGAAAATCGGCTGATGACACGGTTCCACTTGTCATGGGCATGGAGATGCTATAATGACTTACATGGATTCGGCTAAAGAGTTTAGCGAATTAGACTGACCCACAGTTGAGATGCAACAAGCATGTTATCATTTGTATTCTCAAGCAATGGAATCCTTTGACCTGAGGTGATCGCATGATCCGAGTTTTGGATCGCCAGCTTAGGTCCTATCAAACGGTGTTCCTTGAATGGGCAGTTATAAAGTAGGGTTCGGGTTGGTTGTAAAGCAAGATGCGTGACGTGGATTACAAAGATGGGATTTTCCCCTTTGTAATGGAGAGATATTCTCTGGGCCCTCTCGTGTGATATGATTCGGAAGCATGGCCATGCGTGACTTGGTTAAGTGTTAACCAAGGAGTCATACTAAGTGTTAGTCCAGTGAATCGTATATCACGGAACGAGAAGAGAGAGTCAAGCTATTAAAGGGATGGCAACAACTCGCCTATAGCTTGACAAGATATATCGTGAGGCAAAGGGACTTGGATGAAAGTCACATTGAGAAAGGTTTGTCTTATGACTTTACGGCACTTGGGAGTTGGCACGTCTTGCTAGAGGCCGCTACCAACTATCGACTCGGAGTGGTGACTCGTGTCGTGTCCAGGTGTACAAGAAGAAGAAGAAGAAGAAGAAGAAGCAAGTGAGGTCGCATCCCTTGCAACGGGAAAAGGAGAAGAAGCCAACATAAGGGGGATGATGCAAACCTGGTAGAAGGCCTTGTGTAGCTCCAATCCCTCTCATGTTACAAGAGGGAGATGGCGAGGGCGCGGTGCAGCATGACCACCCGCGGCGATGATGTTGTCACCGTGGGGGTCGTGACCGGAGTAGCGGAGGAAGATGGCATCGGATCCTCCCAGAACCTGATCGTTACTTCCCTTGGACAATGGATGTACTCCATCTTCACGCTGGAGGCACACAGGCCTCATCCCGAGGATCAAATGATACTCTGGGATGATCCAAACCGCAAATCTTATTTTGTCGATGATGACAGAGTGTAATGAGATGGGGATCACCGGGGAGTGTTTCATGGAGACCCTGGGTCTTGGCTACCGTCGTGCTCTGAGGAACGCTTCCTCCCTTGTGACCACAATTTGAGAAGCGTGGAGAGGAGGGTGCATGTGGTTGACTTGGTGGATGATGATGACGATGAGGAGCTCGCCTTAGACCGCGATGCTCCTCCCATAGTGTCCAAGCCGCCCACCGGGATGGGCTAGGAGGATTAAGATGATGAGGATGAGAAGATTCCTCTGCGGCACCGCTTGGCCATCGCTAGAGCATCAGCCTAGAGGCATGCGGTCCTGCGAGCTCTCGTACACCCACACAGGATGGAACCGCTCTTGGAGAGGAGCCAGTCGCTTTCCAAGGAAGTTAGTGACCACTCGCTAGAGTGTGAGACCATTTTTCTAGAGGAAGGCGATGCGTTGCAACACCAACTTGAAATTGTCACCATGTAGGCGCGATTTCCACCATTCTTGTGGCGCCCCGCAAAAACCACTACTAGAAATCGCGTTGATTTTTGTCCATTGCATCATCATGACCGCATGCTCATATCATCATGCCACATTGCATTTGAGCATCGTCATGTCATTATGCATTTGTTTGTCTAAAACTATTTTCAAAACGCCTAGTTTTTTTTCCAATTCAAATTAAAACCCGGGTCTCCGGAATATTTTGTTTTTAATAAATAAAATATTTAAATTATTTTTGGGAGCCAGCCAGCCAGGCCCGAAAGCCGAGCCGGCCACGTCCAGATAAAAATCCTACCTACCCTAGAACCCACCCAGCCCTATCCTACCAGTCCCTCCACCTCACTCCCACCAATCACCGCCTGCCACCTCACCCCCAGCCGCCACCTGCTGGCCCACTTGGCACCACACCACCCACGCAGAACCCTCCTCGCACGCGCGCGTCACACGACACACACATCCATCCCGCTGCTGCTGCACACCGCATGGACGCACAGACGCGTTGCCTCATGCCGCGCCACCTCCTCCACGTTGTCTCCTCCGCCCGGCAACCCCGCTCCGCCCGCTCTGTCGACCTCGCGCATGAGCCGCCCCCATCTCACCGGCCCTCACCACCTCGACGGCCGCCACCCCGAGCTCGTCTCCCTCCCTAGCTCCTCTTCGAGCCGCCGCTACCCCGTGCTTGCTCTGTGCCCTGATGTTCTCTGCAGACAGCCGCCGCGCGTGCCCTCGGCAACCTCGCCGTCCACCGCTACCGCATCCTACCACCATCCCCATCCTGCTCTGCTCGCCGCCTTTCACCTCTGCCCGACGACATGGTCGTCGTGCTCCTCGACGCCCGCTCCCCACCGAGCCCCCAAGCACGCCAGCGAGCCCGTGCTCTGCCGGAGGGATTTAACTCACACGGGTGGTTTCTGTTCAGTGGTGTTTTGTTGCTCGAGATGAGGTGTTGATCAGTTGTTGCTCCTATTGACTCCCGCAGTCCTCTCGGCAGGTAGTATTTTTTAGTTCATGGTAGCGCATCATCGGGGTACATCAAGATCCTCTCTGACAAACAAGTCCTGAAGCCCGAGTTCTTCACCGACAAACCAAGATGGTACCACAAGACCATCGACGCCACACCCGAGTCTGACACCGTCACTCGAGGACTACGACAAGATCGACACCGATCAGAGCGAGTCCGATGAGCCGCCGACACCACACCAAGACCTGCGACGACCTCCGAAGACCGATCCCGCCGTCCCCGTCGAACCCTGAGACCGAACCCCGAACCTCCCGGAGCCAAGATCTTTCGAACCCCGATGTGTGAACCTTTCCCGAGCCCCTATTTTATAAATGCTATACATAAAACTTGTTGCATATTAATTGTTCATATCGCATGCATATCATGTGGGTTGGGGGCATTATGCCGATTCGCCTCATAATTAAATATGGAGTCAATATGCGGAATACCTTTGTCTTATTCCGGACTCCATTTAAATTGGTATAGCGAACCGATGCCATGTTTCGCCATGTTAAAACAACATTTAAATTGCGGGGGTTCTAAATAACTTGAACCGTGTAATTAATTGTCGGGACCCTGGTTCCGCTTAATATTGCCTAATTGCACCGCATCTGTGCCATGCCATGCATCATAGCATAAGCATGCCGGATCTTCTGCCGTAGTATTAAATATTGCATCCGGTGTTTCTGCTAGTGTTTGCTTCTTCGCGGATTAGACCGACGAGTGGATGCGAGTCTCGACAAGTTCTTCGGATATAAATCTCCGGCAGTGTTTCCCAGGCGAGCATCTCTCCCCATTCTACCTATTTTGCATTTATAGTCTTTATTTCCTCCTGTTGATCTATTGCTATCTGTGTCGCGATGCTTTAGTTTCTGTACCCCAGTTATATCCCGTGCAGCCTCTATATTGCCTTGGACACCTCCTATTACCTGTGTTTGGTAGATAGCCTTGCGAGTGGTACTTGCTTGCTCAGGTGCGATCTCGTGTTGCCGAGTACCACAGTTGTTGGAATGCTGGCAGATGTTTATGGTGGAGATGATCATGACTTTAAACACAACTATTAAATTGCTAGATATAACTAATGCAGAGGCATCAGTGGGCAATAGATGTTATTTGGTTCTTCCACGCTCACTTTTGTCCCGTAGGACCCCCGAGTACTTGGTACTTGTTCCTTGATTTTTCCCACTATCCACATCCGGGAGGCCTTATGGACCACCCTGAGCCAGAGCTTGATTCATTTCTATTTCTTGGGGCCACAAAGTAGTTTGGGGCTTTATTACTATCCTGTACTTATGCCATGCTTTACTACTTTATTTACGATTGTGCATGGAGCACCTGTACTGTTTAGGATTGCGGAGTGTTTTCATGGTATCGACAAGCCCAGTCACACTTTCGGGTTCTCAGTCGTTTACAGCCATTAGCACAAACCTCGGGTCCGTCTCGGAGCCGGCCAACTTCATTGCGGGTAGCTTAATGGGGTGGCCCCCTGAAATATTTATGAATCCTGTGATCGCTTTATCGTGAAAGCCTCGTTGGGTTTTGAGTTGGTTTTTACGAGGTTGATCGAGTGTGTGTTGCTATTTGTGCACCCCTGCAGGGTAAAACTTTCTGAAAGCAGTGTCCACGGTTATGGACGACTTGGAGCACTGTATCTTGATCATAGACAAGCATAACTAAAGTAGTGATATAAATTTGACTTAATATGTGACTAGTAAGCAGATGCAATTATAATGGAATGGATAATAAAAATGCCAACAATTGGTGGATCTGTGGTGATCTGTGTCATACTATACCTGCGTAGTAAGTACTACAACTCCAATGGAATGTGATAAAAGTGCCAACCACTGCTGGGTTTTGGGATTCCTCAGGACAATTATATCTGATTAGTAAATGTTCCAACTACAACGGAATGCTTATTAAAGCTTCCCACTACTTATGCTATCAGGATGACTCATGCTATCTATATCTGATTAGTAATTGCTGCAACTATAACAGAATGAGTAAAATTGCCAACTGTGTGAGTTCCTTGGTCCAACTTCCTCGTTTGGTCTCGAGGAGGGAAATACAAGGATGGGTTTGTTTGGTGTTAGCTTCAGGTTGGACCCGAATAGGTAATTCTTATCCCTCTCTGATAACCGCCAGTTGTATCGAGTCTCTATAGGTTGTTTAGTGCCGCTGCGCTGCCGCTTCAGCCCACTAGACCTATGTAGGCGAGAGCCGCCGAATTCTAGCCTCGCCGTGTACTGGCCTCAGTACTGACGCTCCTCTTTTTCCCTTGCCCTTGTCGGCACCCCTTTTGTTTTAGCAGGTTTGAGATCGACGTCGTTAGCAGGGTTACCCTTCCGTCTTGGCCTGGGAAGGGTTATGGACGCCATTGGTTATTCTTCAGGGCTCTTAGCCCCATTTGCATCTTGTCCGTAGTTGGACGCTCTATCGTTTTCAAGGTGATTTGGATCTTTGTATTGTATATCTATATTCTTGACTCGTTGAGTCGCTGTTGTATATATATCTATCCTGTGGGTCCCATCGAGGACTGTTGTATAATGGTATTACTTTGTTATCCACCCGCACGAAAGTGCCTGGTGGACGTCCTTGAATCGTTTCTATGCGGGTTTGGCGGGAAGCGCTGAAACTTGCATAGGGCCGATTTGAGGGTGTTACAGAGTGGTATCAGAGCTCAGCAGTTACGATACCCCACAAGTCCAGCCTGTAGGATAACCTAGCTAACGGCCGAAGTAGAGTGTCAAAACTATTTTGCAAAATCGGTTGGATAGATCTGATTAGGTCTGAATTTACTCCTTACCCCTCTGCTATTCTCCTCTTACCTCTGCGTGTTTTGATTCTACTCTCTTATCTTTCTTCGAGTCCAGGATTCTCGTGGTTGGGTTTTCCGTCGTACCTTCAGGGTTTCACCTCCTTCTTTGGTAACGGTGTTTCTACATCCGATCTTCATGCTATCTGAGTGATCCTTTATCTAAGATACCATTCTTGGTTCCTTGTTTGTGCCTTCCGGTGTTTTCCGACGTGACAACAACATCTACGCCAGATCCGATGCAGAGTCTGCATCACTCCTTTGTTTCCGAACCTCGATTATCGAGATCTTCAGTCTGATTCCAAGAATGGTTGCATGCTTTTCTACTGATTGTGCAGAGTAATAGTTTGGGTGCGTGATGGATTGGCCCCCATGCCGACTACTCACTCTATTTGTTCGTGTACATTGAAGTGGATGAGAATGCATCGGTTCTCTCTTTCTATCGAAGCTAGAGGCGGCTTTATTTGTTGATACCTCTGCCTTCGCCCTTTGTTCCCGGAGTGTTCCCTCGATGATCATGCACAACGACCTCTTGTTAGGGGTGTTGCGAGGATCTATCCGAAGCGAGAAGATGCAGATCGCCGACCTTCTTTCCGGTACCATGAGGCGGATCTCGAGGGAGAGATCCATTGTTAGTGGTGTCGAATTGTGGCGCCCCGCAAAAACCACTAGTAGAAAATCGCGTTGATTTTTGTGCATTGCATCATCATGACCGCATGCTCATGTCATCATGCCACATTGCATTTGAGCATCGTCATGTTATTATACATTTGTTTGTCTAAAACTATTTTCAAAACGCCTAGTTTTGTTTTCCAATATTCCCATCTTTATTCAAATTAAAACCCGGGTCTCCGGGATATTTTGTTTCGTCTACCAACGGTTTACAAACCCCTCGTTTTTAATAAATAAAATATTTAAATTATTTTTGGGAGGCAGCCAGCCCGGTCCGAAAGCCCAGCCGGCCACCTCCAGATAAAAATCCTACCTACCCCAGAACCCACCCAGCCCTATCCTACCAGTCCCTCCACCTCACTCCCACCAATCGCCACCTGCCACCTCACCCCCAGCCGCCACCTGCTGGCCCACCTGGCACTACACCACCCACGCAGAACCCTCCTCGCACGCGCGTCACACGACACACACATCCATCCCGCTGCTGCTGCACACCGCATGGACGCACAGACGCGTTGCCCCGTGCCGCGCCACCTCCTCCACGCTGTCTCCTCCGCCCAGCAGCCCCGCTCCGCCTGCTTTGTCGACCTCGCACGTGAGTCGCCCCCGCCTCACCGGCCCTCACCACCTCGACGGCCGCTGCCCCGAGCTCGTCTCCCTCCCCTAGCTCCTCTACGAGCCGCGCCACTCTGCGGCTTGCTCAGGCCCGCTGTTCTCAGAGAAGGCCGCCTTGCCGGAGACCTCCAATCCCACCGCTACCGCATCCGACCGCCGTCCCCATCTTGCTCTGCTCGCCGCCTTTGACCTCTGCCCGACGACATGGCCGCCGTGCTCCTCGTCGCCCGCTCCCCACCGAGCCCCCAAGCACGCCAGCGAGCCCGTGCTCTGCCGGAGGGATTTAACTCACACGGGTGGTTTCTGTTCACTGGTGTTTTGTTGCTCGAGATGAGGTGTTGATTAGTTGTTGCTCCTGTTGACTCCTGCAGTCCTCTCGGCAGGCAGTATTTTTCAGTTCATGGTAGCGCATCATCGGGGTACATCAAGATCCTCTCCGACAAACAAGTCTCGAAGCCTGAGTTCTTCACCGACAAACCAAGATGGTACCACAAGACCATCGACGCCACACCCGAGTCCGACACCGTCACCCGAGGACTACGACAAGATCGACACTGACCAGAGCGAGTCCGATGAGCCGCCGACACCACACCAAGACCTGCAACCCCGAACCTCCTGGAGCTAAGATCTTCCGAACCCTGATGTGTGAACCTTTCCCGAGCCCCTATTTTATAAATGCTATACATAAAACTTGTTGCATATTATTGGTTCATCTCGCATGCATATCATGTGGGTTGGGAGCATTATGCCGATTCGCCTCATAATTAAATATGGAGTCGATATGCGGAATACCTTTGTCTTATTCCAGACTCCATTTAAATTGGTGTAGCGAACCAATGCCATGTTTCACCCTGTTAAAACAACATTTAAATTGCGGGGGTTCTAAATAACTTGAACCGTGTAATTAATTGTCGGGACCCCGGTTCCGCTTAATATTGCCTAATTGCACCGCATCTGTGCCATGCCATGCATCATAGCATAAGCATGTCGGATCTTCTGCCGTAGTATTAAATATTGCATCCGGTGTTTCTGCTAGTGTTTGCTTCTTCGCGGATTAGACTGATGAGTGGATGTGAGTATCAACATATTCTTTGGATATAAATCTCCGGCAGTGTTTCCCAGGCGAGCATCTCTCCCCCTTCTACCTATTTTGCATTTATAGTCTTTATTTCCTCCTGTTGATCTATTGCTATCCGTGTCGCGATGCTTTAGTTTCTGTACCCTAGTTATATCCCGTGCAGCCTCTATATTGCCTTGTACACCTCCTATTACCTGTGTTTGGTAGATAGCTGGCCTTGCGAGTCCTAGTTGCTTGCTCAGGTGCGATCTCGTGTTGCCGAGTACCACAGTTGTTGGAATGCTGTCAGATGTTTATGGTGGAGATGATCATGACTTTAAATACAACTATTAAATTGCTAGATATAACTAATGCAGAGGCATTGGTGGGCAATAGATGTTATTTGGTTCTTCCACGCTCACTTGTGTCCCGTAGGACCCCGAGTAATTGATACCTGTTCCTTGATTTTTTGCACTATCCACATTCGGGAGGCCTTATGGACTCCCCTGAGCCAGAGCTTGATTCATTTCTATTTCTTGGGGCCACAAAGTAGTTTGGGGCTTTATTACTATCATGTACTTATGCCATGCTTTACTGCTTTATTTACGATTGTACGTGGAGCACCTGTATTGTTTAGGATTGCGGAGTGTTTTCGCGTTATCGACAAGCCCAGTCACACTTTCGGGTTCCCGGTCGTTTATAGCCATTGGCGCAAACCTTGGGTCCGTCTCGGAGCCGACCAACTTCGTTGCGGGTAGCTTAATGGGGTGGCCCCCTGAAATATTTATGAATCCTGTGATCGCTTTGTCGTGAAAGCCTTGTTGGGTTTTGAGTTGGTTTTTCTGAGGTTGATCGAGTGTGTGTTGCTATTTGTGCACCCCTACAGGATAAAACTTTTTGAAAGCCATGTCCGCGGTTATGGACGACTTGGAGCATAGTATCTCGATCATAGACAAGCATAACTAAAGTAGTGATATAAATTTGACTTAATATGTGACTAGTAAGCAGATGCAATTATAATGGAATGGATAATAAAAATGCCAACAATTGGTGGATCTGTGGTGATCTGTGTCATACTATACCTGCCTAGTAAGTATTACAACTCCAATGGAATGTGATAAAAGTGCCAACCACTGCTGGGTTTTGGGATTCCTCGGGACAATTATATCTGATTAGTAAATGTTCCAACTACAACGGAATGGTGATTAAAACTGCCCATTACTTATGCTATCAGGATGACTCATGCTATCTATATCTGATTAGTAATTGCTGCAACTATAACGGAATGAGAAAAATGCCAACTGTGTGAGTTCCTTGGTCCGACTTCCTCGTTTGGTCTCGAGGGGGGAAATACCAGGATGGGTTTGTTTGGTGTTAGCTTCAGGTTGGACCCGAATAGGTCTTTCTTATCCCTCTCTGATAACCGCCAGTGGTATCGAGTCTCTATAGGTTGTTTAGTGCCACCGCGCTACCGCTTCAGCCGACCAGACCTATGTAGGTGAGAGCCGCCGAATTCTAGCCTCGCCGTGTACTGGGCTCAGTACTGACGCTCCTCTTTTTCCCTTGCCCTTGTCGGCACCCCTTTTGTTTTAGCAGGTTTGAGATCGATGTCGTTAGCAGGGTTACCCTTACGGCTTGGCCTGGGCAGGGTTATGGACGCCATTGGTTATTCTTTAGGGCTCTTAGCCCCATTTGCATCTTGTTCGTAGTTGGACGGTCTATCGTTTTCAAGGTGATTTGGATCTTTGTATTGTATATCCGTATTATTGACTCGTTGAGTCGCTGTTGTATATTTATCTGTTCTGTGGGTCCCATCGAGGACTGTTGTGTAATGGTATTACTTCGTTATCCACCCGCACGAAAGTGCCTAGTGGACGTCCTTGAATCGTTTCTATGCGGGTTTGGCGGGAAGTGCTGAAACTTGCATAGGGCCGATTTGAGGGTGTTACAGAGTGGTATCAGAGCTCAGCAGTTATGATACCCCACAAGTCCAGCCTGTAGGATAACCTAGCAAACGGCCGAAGTAGAGTGTCAAAACTATTTTGCAAAATCGGTTGGATAGATCTGATTAGGTCTGAATTTACTCCTTACCCCTCTGCTATTCTCCTCTTACCTCTACGTGTTTTGATTCTACTCTCTTATCTTTCTTCGAGTCCAGGATTCTCGTGGTTGGGTTTTCCGTCGTACCTTCAAGGTTTCGCCTCCTCCTTTGGTAACGGTGTTTCTACATCCGATCTGCATGCTATCTGAGTGATCCTTTATCTGAGGTACCATTCTTGGTTCCTTGTTTGTGCCTTCCGGTGTTTTCCGACGCGACGACAACATCTACACCAGATCCGATGCAGATTCTGCATCACTCCTTTGTTTCCGAACCTCGATTGTCGAGATCTTCAGTCTGATTCCGAGAATGGTTGCACGCTTTTCTGTTCCAGGAAGCACCAATGGTCATGCCATTCCTGTTCCAGGAAGCAAGGAGCACACGAGAAGAATTCTTGGGATCTAGGGGCAAAGAGTCCATTTCACCCTGATCTTTGCTTCCGGTGTGCGATCTGAATTGACATATAATGACCGTAGTTAGCAGGCAATGGCCAAGGTCAGTGCATCTCGAACTCGTGGGTCACTATATCGCCAGAAATTGACCCATTGATTGGATTTCTTCTGATCCCAGATCCAATAGACCTAGAAAAAACATAATAGAACATTGGAATAGAAAGAGGTGGCCCCGACATCAAGAGCAACAGGACATAGAAGTGGCGAAACAGCCTCACTGATGGCATGATGCCGATGAAATTCTCACAGAGATGTTGGAAGGATGCCATCATGGCCATCACCGGTGGGCTCAGATGGCACATGATAAAGTCGGCCGCATCCAGCATGACAAGTCAGAAGCACAATTAGGGCGTGACCATCCCCACCTCAAAAAAGAAGAGAAGATTTGGATGTCATCTCCGTCACCTCCACTGCTTCGGATTCCCTTAGAACGTGAGTGGCGCCATGCTCATTGTAGTGGTCAGTCTCCGCCTCCCGTACCAGGGACAATAGGCCGGCGTCTTCGATGCCTGGTGAGAAGAAGGCCTCCCCGTGCTGGCACGCAGCCAATATTTTGGCGCATGCTCGGGCCTGCGTGTCAAGTTCATCCTTGCACCACTACACCCACACAATGTCATCTGCCGACGGAGCGCTCGGGCTAGTGGGCCTAGCGGCATCATATCCAAGGAGTCCTGGAAGACCCTCCGCTATAATATTGTGGATGGAATGACTAGCTAGCAGAAGCAGTCCGGAGAAGAAGATGTGTCTGCCAGCAATGGTTATGCGCTTATGAAGGGAACCACAAAGTTTGTCCCTGTTCTAAAATTGTGTGGGGAAGTTCCCCAAGCGAGTTAGTGCCTATGGGGAGGCGGGGCAAATTCGGTGCAACCGCTGGCTGTTCCAAGGCTCGAGGTGGCACCCTGTCCTGTCCCATCTGTGTGATGCATGTCAGCTGTCATTGGAAATCTACAACAGGAGGTCACAAGTGTGTTGCACGCAACAGCATGGCGCATAGATAATGATGGCTTGCAGAGGCTCGGTGGCCCACCCCTCTTAATGGTGCATATCCCCGCCAACAGATCTTTTGCTGGAGCCATGTCCGGGGGATTTTATTGGATCAGGGCCCTAGGGGGGTCCCAAGATTGTATAAGCAGCGTCTAGCCAAGCATGATCCCCAGGAAGTAAGAACCCGGGTGCTGCCAGGCGAGACCTAGGTGGAGAAGGATCAATCCCGTTGTAGCACCCCGGAAATTCCTCAATTAGAATTTGCTTGTTCTTTTACTTTATTACATCACATAATATCATGCTCGTGTCATCATGCCACATTGCATTTGAGCATTGATACATTGTAAACGTATCTATAATTTTTGATGTTCCATGCTTGTTTTATATCTACTTTCTTATGTTTTATCCACACTTTGGAGTATTTTTACACATTTTCTGAAACTAACCTATTAACAAGATGCCACAGTGCCCATTGCCTGTTTTCTCCTGTTTTTGTTTTCAAAAAAGCTGGAAAAGAAATATTCTTGGAATTGGACCGGACAAAAGCCAAAGTCAATATTTTATCAGAAGACTCACGGAGCAAGAAAACAAGATGGAGAGGAGCCACGAGGTGGCCACACCACCTGGTGGAGCAGGCCAGCCCAGGCCGTGCCAGGGGGTGGTGTGGGCCCCTCCCAGGATGAAAACCCTAAGGGCCCGATCAAAATTACACGAAAGAATCTGTAGCCGCCGCCATCTCCATCCCTAGATCGGGAGGGATCTGAAGCTCTTCCCGGCACCCTATCGGAGGGGAGAGATCACCCTGGAGGCCTTCTTTATCACCATGCCTGCCTCCAGTGTGATGAGTGAATAGTTCATCCATAGACTACGGGTCCATGTAGTAGCTAGATGGTTGGTTCTCCTCCTTTGTGCTATCATGTTTAGATCTTGTGAGCTCCGTTCATGATCAAGATCATCTATTTGTAATTCTACATGTTGTGTTTGCGAGGATCCGATGGATATTGAGATGCTATTTCATATTGATTATTAATTCTATCATGTCTATGTTATTTGTGATCTTGCATGCTTTCCGTTGTTAGTAGCTATCTTGGCCAAGTAGATGCTAGCAACTCCAAGGGGGAGTATTTATGCTTGATAGTGGGTTCATGCCTCTAGTAATCTGGGGAAGTGACATAAATCTCTAAGGTACTAGATGTGCTGTTGCTACAAGGGAGAAAACAACAATCCTTTGTCCATGGGGCAATCGTATTGTTTAGTTTACACACTTTGCTTAATGCAATTATCTGTTGCTTGCAACTTAATACTGGAGGGGGTTCGGATGATAACCTGAAGGTGGATTATTAGTCATAAATGCAGTTGGATTACGGTCTATGTATAATGTTGTAATGCCCAATCAAATCTCATTGGAGTCAAGATGATTAGTATATGAATGTATGCTTTCTCGGTGTCTGTCAATTGTCCCGCTGTAATTTTTTCACCCAACATGTCATCTATATTAAGGAGAATCACCTCTAGTGAACTATGGACCCCGGTCCATTCTTTTACCATCAATCTACAATCTATTTACTGTTTACTGTTTACTTTCCGCAAGCAATTACTATCTTCCACACAATACGTTTAATCCTTTGTTTTCAGCAAAACCGGTGAGATTAACAACCTCACTGTTAGTTGGGAGAAAAGTTTTGTGGTTGTGTTGTGAAGAATTCCAAGTTGGAAACAACACCTTGGAGGTGTTTCCTTGCTCCTACTGGTTCGATAACCTTGGTTTCATAACTGAGAGAAAACCTGCTGTTGTGCTCATCATACCTTCCTCTTGGGGTTCCCCAACGAGCTCGATATATTTTGAGCCATCAAGCATTATATTAAAACACTTGTTTTGGTTCTTATCCTCATAATTGCATCTTGTTTTTTTCCCTCTCATTCATATAGTTGCTTCTTTATAAATTGTATTTGGTTTTTAATATATTGATACATGCCCAATATGAGTTGAGGGCACCTCCTTTCGAATCATTCCACTTACTAACTTGGCAATGCCAACTTCTTCCTCTTGATACCATCTATCTCTACCATATTTTCTATATGTGGGCATTGTACTCTTCACTTGGTATTTTAATTCCTAGCTCACATGTAGATTCATATGGATCTACTTTTTCTACTCTTACACGTGATCCTATGGAATGATCCATGCCTACCTTATTCTTGTCCATCCCCAAATCCTAACATATATGAGCAATCTTCTTGTTTTCACATAAAGGCAAGCACATGTGAGAGATCCTATGTTGCATGTCACATGCAACATTAAAACCCTCCAACTTCCTCTTATTATTTGCCTTAATTTTGTTGTTGTTTTGCTTGTTTCAAACTAATCTTGATAAATGAATATGTTTCACACTCCATCTAACCTAATCTACCTTCATCACACTCTTAAGCACACACACGCCACATCTCTACCTAGCTACACACACACCCTTATATGCTAAAACCTCTCATAACCGTGACCTACATGTCTGTCCATGGCACAGTTGGTTCATATGGAGCCACATCACCTCATTACACTCGCTCCCATTTTTTGCCATGCGAGTTGACCACCAACCCCATCTCTAGTCCCCTCTCTTTCCCTCTCTCGGCAAACAACAAGAAAAGATGAGGAGAGAAAGAGTCCACCACACCAAGCCATCCTTTGAAAGCTTCCACCCATACCATGTGCTCCCTCTCCTCCCTGGTCCTTATCAGCAAGCCACCACTCACCACTGCACCATCTCCACCCTAATATGGATCGATATCCAGATCGGGTGAGCAAGATTTCTTCCTCCGCAAGCCCAACCATGGCAAAACCCTAATCTAGATTGGCCTCGCCATATCCCTTATGCCCTAGTGCTCCACATGATAAACTAGCGGTACTAGGAGATTCATCTGCATCCTCTTTTTCTCCCTAGATCGGAGGATGTCGTTGGATCTCGCTGGAGCAGCCGTAACGATGATGTGCATGCCATGATACCGAAGCTCGCTACCGCGAGCCCCGCAGCCGATCTCCTCCTCTCCCGCCATCTCTGCTTGCTTGGAAGCACTATGGTAAGAACCTCTACCTACTGGACATCCACATGTATCCTCTAGATATCTCTCGTCAAAGTTCGTTTAACCGAGTTCTCTACGCGCCACCTCTCGTCGGTGTCCCTGCAGCAACTCGACACTCTCGTCGATCTCGTCCGCATCCAGCATGTCTTCTAGATGTTCCACGTCATTCTAAACCTCCTAGTGTATGCCACCGTCTGAATCCATCACTAGAGCTCGTCGCCTATAACACCCTCGAATCGTCCCTATGCAGATTTGAGCGATCCCCGCTAAACCGCATAGAAACGATTCAATGATTCCCACCAAGCACTTGCATGCAGGTAGAAAACGAAGTAATACAATTACACAATAGTTCATCATGGAACCCACAAGAACATATATAACAATGACTCAGCAAGTCAAGTATACAGATATACATTACAAAGATCCAAATCACATTGAAAATGATACAACATTTGAGTATGGATAAGATGCTTATTGGACTAAGAGTCTTGAAGAATAACCAATGGCCTCCATAACCCTTCCCAGGCCAAGTTGGAAGGGTAACCTTTGTAACATCGTCGAACTCATACCTGCCAAAGCAAAGGGGTACCAAGAAAGTGCCAAGGAAAAACTGAGCGGTCAATACAAAGGCCAGTACATGACGAGTCTTAAAATTCGGCGGCTCTCACCTACATGGGTATGGTGGACTGAAGCGGCGGCAAAGCATGCACTAAACAACCTATAGAGACTCGATAGAACTATCAGCTATCAGAGAGAGAATAGAGACCTATTTGGATCCAACCTAATACTAAAACCAAACATACTCATCCTGGAGTTTCCCCGTCAAAACCAAACAAGGATGTCCTTTTGAGGAAGTCAAACAGTTGGTAGTTTTATTTAAGCATTCCATTGAAGTTGCAACACTTAGTAGTCAGATATAGATAGCATAAGACATTCCAATAACACCAGCTGTTGGCACTTTTAATTAACCATTCCATTATAGTGGAGATGATTACTAGTCATGCCAAAATCATATTTATAGCACTACATTAGTTTGAGTTGTCTATGGTCGAGACAATGTGCCCCAAGTAGTCCATAACCGCGGATCCATGTGCCCCAAACTAGTTTTCCCCCAAAAAAAATAAGATGTAAATCAAGATCATACCAAGGGGATCCATGTGCCCACATGTGGATAGTGAGATAGTCAAGGAACATGCATCAAGTACTCGGGTCCTAGGTGGACACAAGTGGGCGAGATAAAAGTCAAATCTCAACTATTGCCCACTGGTGTCACTTTATTAGTTATATCTATTCCCAACATTTTAATTATCAATTTGTAATTAGAACCATGATCATTTCCACCATCAAACATGTGACAACCTCCCAACAACTATGGAACTCGATGACTTGAACCAACACCTGAGAAAGCAACTATGACTCACATGGCCAACTATATACCAAACCAATGGGCAATAGGAAGTGACCAAGGCAATATAATCTGCAAGGAGTATAGATGGTACAGAAAATAAGGCATCGCAACAGGGATAGCAATAGAGAGAAGTAAAGCCATAAATAAAAATAGGTAGAAGGGGGAGGATGCTCACCTAGGAACTATTGCCAAAGGTACATCATCTAGAGAACTTATCAGAGCTCACAACAACTCAACATCCTATCCTGGAAGAAGCAAAGCACTAAACGAAACACCAGATGCACTATTTAAAGACACAGCAAAAGATCCGGCATGATTATGATATGATGCATGTCATGGAAAGATGCAGTACAACTTTGCAATATTAAGAGGAATCGGAATCCCGACAATTAATATTATGGTTCAAGTTTGTAATACCTCGGACCCTACGCTCTAAATTCAAGCATGGATAAACCAGAAAATGGATAAGGGATTCTACCGCGGAGGCCAAAGGCCACCCAAGTGTAGGACCATAAAAGCGGAGCAGGGCACGGTACCGGCCAACCACCCTACCCACTTTCAAGAACATCGGGACAAGAGCGAGCGGCCTAGTCGACATGTAAAGCGATCAAAAACATACACAAATGAGTATGTATGTCAGCGACATACAAGAGTCATTACAGCCACACCATCTAAAAGAAATAGAAATATTGCAACACCATAAGGCAAGATCCAAATATCCTAGATATATATAATACTTTAGGATACATCCTCATACATCACACATCAGAGTAACAAGCGAGAGCGGAAAACAAGATCCGATTTTAAGAAGCAAATTGGCATAAGATGCCACAGAAATAAGCACATCCTGCCCATAGATCTCACGGATCTCCATCCCCGAAATCTCTATACCTAACTATCGTTGCCACCATCATCGGTCTCTTCGACCCAGTAACCTTCCTAGGAGTATACATATCCATCTGAACCAAATATTTATCGTGTGAGACCCTAGGGGTACTCAACAAGTCTTAATGCATCTAAAGGGAACAACCTAGGGGTGACGCAATTGCAGCGAAAGATAATATATGTCAGTTCTATAGAGACATGCTACACATCCGCCCAACCAAAGATGGATGGACTCTCTTTAGTTAGAAACAACAATTATAATAGTAATAAATATAAACATCGCTCACCCTCCTTCTCGTTTACCGACGAGAAGGCGGAAGAACATCCCATTCGTTGGCAATTTTATTAACCATTTCATGAGTGTTACGCTAATTACTAGTCATATCTTAGTCAAATTAAAGGCTATACTTTAGTTATGCTTGTCTATGATCAAGAAATTATGCTCCAAATCATCCATAACCACGGACACGGCTTTCAGAATGATTTACCCTGCAGGGGTGCACAAATAGCAACACACACGATCAACCTCGGGAAGAACCAAATTAAAAGCAATGAGGCCTTATGACAATGCATTCAAAGGATTCATAAATTATTTCAGTGGGACACCCCATTAAGCTACCCGCAACGAAGTTGGCAGCTTCGAGACGGACCCAAGGTTTGTGTCAATGGCTATAAATGACTGGGAACTCGAAAGTGTGATTGGGCTTATCGATACCGCGAAAACATTCCACAATCCTAAATAGTACAGGTGCTCCAAGCGAAATCGTAAATAAAGCAGTAAATCATGGTATAAGTACATGATAATAATAAAGCCCCAAACTAGTTTGTGGCCCCAAAAAATAAAGTGTGAATCAAGCTCGGGTGAAGGGGCATCCATAGAGTCTCCCGGATGTGGATAGTGCGAATAGTCAAGGAACAGGAATCAAGTACTCGAGATCCTACGAGGCATAAGTGAGTGTGGAAGAACCAAATAATAGCTATTGTCTATCGGTGCCTCTTTCTTTAGTTATCCTATTGCTACTCCGTTTGAATTGTTTAGGTATCTCGTTATCCAAAGACTCTCACAAACCCTACACATGCAGTTCTATGACTCGCGTGGCTCAAACAACTCTTGTAGTAATGGCTCATAGGATTGAGGAACAAGTTTTGGTGGGGTTTAAAAGTAAAGGCTATGCAGTACTTGGGGTTCCAATTTAATGCAATCGCGATTCAATGATGCATGAGTAAGATAGAAGCATAGGTACTATATGTATGCAAGCATGAGGAATTTCTTGCCTGGCAGTTCAGCTGCAGAATAGGAAGGATACGGATAATACTCCTGAGGCTCCTGATATTCTCCTTACTCAGCATCTATCCGGATAAAAACCAAAGACACAAGGAACAAAATAAATCATGGCACAATCATATAAATCATACGCAATAAGCAAACAAGGTATTCCATGATGGTATGATGCACAATTGTATGGTATAACATAGCATGGCATGGGTAAGGTATGGAAACAAGAAATAAACATTTATAGTATTTATTTAGTCAAGTTTTACTTGTATATTCATTTTCATTTTCTTAATATTTATATGATGCATGCTTCAATTCATATCATGGAATGCGTATTTAGAATGGTCTTGTCGCGCTGATCGATTTAGACATATTATTTATCGAATTCGGAATTACAGAATTAAAGTTATGAATTTATTATGAAAAGCCATTTATTAGCAATTAAATAATTTTAAAATTTTAAATTGCTTAAAAACTATTTTGGATGGCGTATTTAAATTCCAGAAATTTTTCTGATCAAGAAACATATATCATGTGCAAAATTTCAATTTATAAATTTAAAATTATTATTAAATTTCAAATAAATGAAAAGGGGTCAAATAACACAAGTTTGACTACTTAGAGTCAAATCTGGGCAAATTTAAAAATATGGTTGAATTCATAATTAAATTTGAATCATACTTCATTATGAATTTTTTGTCAAATTCAAACTGTATAAAAAAATATGAATTAAATTAGATATATTCATCTTCTGGAATTTTGTTTATATAAGAAATTAGACAACAACTTTTGTTACCCAACTCGAGCTAGCCATGGTCTATGACCAGTGGGACCACGAGCCGCGTGGGGCCACTAAGCGCATGGTGGACGCGGGGGCTGACAAGTGGTGAACCAGGACTTGTGTTTGATGGACACCATACTGTGTGTGTGGGGGGGGGGGGGACTTTTGCTAAAACGTCTAGGATATGTCGGTTTAGAACCTGACGAAACTAAAACTGTCAGCGCGAAAACAGCTAGCTACGGTTGATGTTGGGAAAAAGATCGCGAGAAAACTGTTGGGAATTTGAAGATTCCGTAAAAACGAAAGTTGTATATCTCGCCAGATATACAAGTTTGCAGAAGGAAGTTTTTCAAAAGGAGCAACGTACGCACTTGAAAACGTGGATGAACAGAACGAATTCAGTTTTAGATCCAGAATCGGAATTTTTCATCTCAACTCCGGCTGATGATTTCTTCGTTCTCAGATCTCCAAAACGACCGGCGTTTGAAGCTGTAGAAAGATGGTTCTGAGGAGAACAACTTTGGTGTTCGGAGTTTTCGCGAGGGAGCAACACATGCGCCGGGAAAAAACGAGGGAGATGGAGCATGGGGGTACGTGCTTCTACTCGACATGTTCCAGAGCGCGGCAACTGCGGTGGCGCCGTCGTCGGGATGTCTCTACGGGGCTAGATGGTACTTGAGATTGGTCTGAAGATGTTCGGTGGTCGATACCCAGCTCCACTAGCTCGTGGGAGCACACGGGTTGGACGGCGACAAGGGGTACTGCAAGGAAGATGTGCTCATGGCTACGCGCACTAGTGTGTGGTGTCTGCGATGTGCGCATAGCCTTGAACACATCTTAACAAATCGGAACAATAGGAACTACCGTGTAGGTATTTTTAGTACCTGTCTCTTTTTCGACAACTTGTAGGAACGGTGTTGAACATCGTAGTGAGGATTGAGAAGACTCATTCTACATATTTCAAATAGATACCATAAGAACAATTATTTTCACATTACATATATTCCACTTTAGCAAAACTATGCTTGCAACATTACAAATGTCCCACCATAATCTATCTACAAATGTTCCACCATAATAAATTATGAGGATTGCAAAATATCATCTATCATCTAACATAATTAAAGAGAAATTGCTACTATGAACCACACATACTAACATATATATTGAATTTGTAGGCTAAAATAACCAACTAAAGTTCTACCATTGAATACTAAGCTATTGCTATACAAATACTACTAAGACTAAAGATCAACTATACATGGCAATGCTTCATATTAATTTCACTATCACATCCAACTTAGGGTTTCACAAAAAAATGCAAATGAGGGAAAAAAATAAGAAATTTGTGGATAAAATTGAGGGGACTTCGTGAGAATACCTGGGAGAGGGGATTGAGAGGACAAATCTTGGATAAAATCAGCAGATGTGGGGAGGGGATCAAGTATGGGTGATAGCCGCCACCGCCATCTGCCTTCTCTGTTCTTGGCTGGGTAAGGAACTAAGTGAGGGTCGGGCTAGGGCGGCCGCGCGGCTGGTACAAGACCTAAAGTGCGGCGCCACGCGCCGTGGCGCCGCACATAGCGGTGTGGCGCCGTAGTGTGTGGCGCCGCACTTACGGAACAAGGCCCTGCGAGACCACGTCGACGCCACGCTGGCAGACGTGCGGCGCCACGGTGCGTGACACTGCGCTTCAGGGTCCAGCGCCAGCGCCTACGGCGTTGCAAAAAGGGTTAGTTCCGTGAAATTTTGATGGCCCGAGTTTATTTCGTGAATTTGTTATTTAATTGGGTTATTTCTGTTCAAATTCCCACAACGCGGGCAGCAAGGTGATCCAGAGACGGAGCGGGGAGAGCAGAGGAGCTCACCGAGGTGGTCGGAGGCGAGGTGGCTGGCCGAAGGACGACGGAGGCAGGAGCACGGCGCGGCGTCCGCGGCGGCGATGTTGCGTCCTACGCGGCGGCGGTGTTCTGGAACTTCTCCTCCTCGTAGGACGCTGTGCCGACGCCAGTGTTGCAGACCACTGAGAGGAAGATGGAGACGAGGCGAGTTGGCTAGCAACGACAGCGGCGGCGAGATGCGGGCATCCGAGACAGCGAGCGGCAGGTAGGTTGTAGCCATGGCCGCCCTTCCGTGCGAGACAAAGGGAGGTTGAATGGAGACTGAGATCCTGATCTAGGTGCTTGGGAAGGATAGGGACGACAGCTACGCTGGTGCTCGCTTTATTCCGGGAGGGAGTGAGAGCATGCACGAGTCGTGGGCGCGGGGCTAGGTTGTCGCACATGATCGAGGCCAAGGGAAGAGGTACAGGGGCACGCGGGTTTTTCACTCGCTCTCTGCTGGCTAGGTCGCCAGACCAAGAGAGGGGAGGAGCGACGCTAGGTTCAAGTGCTGGCCTGCTACTGCGCGCACAAGCAATGGTGCGTTCTATTGCTAGGGTCTAGATAGATGGTGTGGTGTGGTTAGCTGATTAGGTGTCTTAAGTTTAGCGGATTAGCTTATGGTTTTTATCTAGGATAAAAGAGAGAGATAAAGAGGGGTTTAGGGTGTAGTTAGATGGTAGTTTTAGGTTTGATTTGTTTTAAAAAATCCAAAACCTAGCTTCAAAGATTTGCATAAAACAACACCAAAATAAAAGTAGAAGTGGAAGGGGTCTTATATTGCATGAGCATGCAATAATAGCCGTGCATGCATGTTATCCAATTTGTGAAAACACATTGGTCACATGTATGTGATCTAGGATTGTGAAGAATTAAAAGGTGGTAATTAATACAAAATCTTAGAAGTGGACATGTACATGGCATAATTTGAAATGGTTTGGATCAAACCATGCATTATGCATGTGTAGATGAAATATTGATGGATCCATACAAATATGTTGGTGGGCTTGAATTAAATACCAAGATCAAAATAAAATGCCCACAACATATGCATGGTAGATTTAGGATGAGATCAAATGGAAGATGGCAAGTGTGGATTGGCTTGGGTCAAAATACAATATGACATGTGTAGAATAATTAAATGAAAGGAACCATAAGGATGTATTTGTCATGAATTAAAAAACCCAAGAACAATTGGTTGTGCCCACATACATGTATAAGGTGAAAAGAGGATATGATCACGTGGAAGTTGATATGGACAAGTGGTAGCATGGAAACAATTAGAAAGAGATGCCCCCAACTCAACTTGGGTATTATACACATATATCAAGAATAAAATACAAGATATCAAGAAGCAAATACAATTAACAAGGAAAATGCAATATGAGGGGGAATACAAATGAAAATGCTTTTATATGATGCTCAAATGCAATGTGGCATGATGACATGAGCATGCTATAATGATGATGAAAAAATGATATGTAGAAATTAGAAATATATAGAATAGACAAGTAGCATTACAATTGTTAGACAATTGGGTTGCTACAAAGTTGTTTAGGTACCCCACAATTTAAATGTTGAATTAACAAGGCAAGAGAGGGCATCAGTGAGCTATACAATTTAAATAAAGTCGGAATAAGACAAAAACATCCGCTTACACTCCATATTTAATTAGTTGGTGAATTTTATTTGGCCCGAAACCACTAGATATGTATGAAAGCATGAGTGATTTAATCAACAATATATATTGCATATTATAAAAATATGGTTTCAGAAAGGGTCACATGTTAGGGGTTCGGAGATCTTGGGTTTCGAGGGTTCGGTTTGACGAGATCGGTCTTCGATTTCCGGGGTCGGGGTCTTCGGATTCCATGAAGGAGGCCTCAAGATTTCAGATCGACCGGCATTGTCGGACTCGGGTTTCAGCACCGATGACCTTCGTGTGGCACCATGGTGCTTTTTCAGAAACAACAAAATCGAGGCGGTCTTGTTGGTTAGCGTCCATGTAAGAAGGTCTTGGTTTTCTGTGAAGGAGATTTTGTGGTCACGGCTTCTATGTTCGGCGTTGAACTTGTTCCGTGCCGGTGGAACTTGGCAAGGCAACATCTCTTGATCCACGGGCAACAAACATATCCGAACTGGCGGTGACAAAACAAGTCGATGCGGGGGACTGACTTGATGGACATACCTCGAGACATCCTTGGGTGTGTTGAGGCAGCAAGGAAGGCTGATGTACATGGTTCTACGACATGAAGCTATTTAGGTGACCGATGAGGGGCACACAACCAGAAGTTCAGCCTACCAAATGCTCCCTGGCTAAAGTGGAAAAGAGCGGCAACACCCAACACACTGCTAGAATGCTTGCGAGCATGCACGATTGGAGGCAAGAAGTAGGACCGACAAGAGTAGAGCTTGGAGAGGCGGGGTGTCAACGCCCGGATTTTTAATCCCAAATGCCTATTATGCCATATCTCGCAATCCCAGGATTACCATTTTTGTGAGACATAATAGAATTGGTACCAAGTACATCATCCATTACAAACCATAATAAGGTCTTACAAATAAAGGATCTCATGATCCAGTCTTAATACCATCAAAGCAGAGGAAAATAAACATAATAGGGGCTCCATCTTCAGGGTCACAGGCAATGCTGACGATGGGAGATGATCCTAATTGTCGTAGACCTCCTGCTGTCCATCATCCTGGTAGTCCTCCTCATAGTCTGGCACGGGAATAGCCAGGGACAAAGCCATGAGTACTCTTTAAGTACTCGCAAACTATCACTAACAAGCAAGGTAGTTCTAGTAGGAATCTTAAGCTCTAGGTTTATTTGCAAAAAGCCAGTTTATCTAAAACTGAGTTTAGAAGTAAAGAAAACTAAGTTAATGTTCTAAATCACTTAAGTGGGAACTTAGTTTTCATGTTCACGACCCTGATGTGGTCAAGTCAAAGTCATAGTTCAATTCCCAAAACATCTGACGACGGAACAGTATGGCCACTCCAACTGTCCATGAGCGCGGACGCGGCTATTCGAATAGTTTGACACTCTGCAGAGGTGATACACTTTCACCACCAAATTCGATACATCCGTCAGGGATAGCCCTGAATCATCATACTTAGTATGCGGATAATCAATCATAACCTTCCAATTACACACTCTAGTATAGGCACCTCCCCTATAAGCTTGGCCTCCCAGCCATGGCCATCTGCCATCCTGGGCACTGCATATGTGGACATTCACACTCACGAGGTAGCCTCAGCTCAACCTCTTTCCGCGACGGAACCCATACTAAGGCATATAAACTTCCAGTTAATCCCTACACAATTCAGGTATTGTGGTTGTACGGTAAAATTGGAATGGTATCGCATCCGAACCCAACCATCAATTTTTATAAAGGGCTAAGGTTCATGCCTCAACATTTTCATCATCAAATCCTTTTGTGTTTCTCAACACATGTCAAAACATTTCAATAGAATGAATCCTTATTCCAAGGTTTTCATAATCATTTTCACCAAGTATTCCCATCTAAAGTGATCAACTTTTATGCTTAGCACTAGCCACTAAAGTTGAGGGTATTCACTAATGAGGGGTGCTAATCAAGGGTAACTATCCAACTCTAATCTCATGCTTTGGGATGACATCTAAGTATAACTAGTTAGGCCTAGTTTTATACTCTTTATGGTATCTATCCTATGTTTCCAATACTCACCAAGCCCTAACTAAAATTAAAGAACCTCGGTAAGAATAAAAGAATAAAGCTTGCCAGTAAAACTTGGGATTGGTATAATCAAACTTGTATAACCAAAGCATGCCTAATGCATCTTTCGTAGGTTATGTTGCAAGGATGGCTTGCATAGGTATAATACTTGCAAGTGTTAGCTTGCCTTGAGTAGTGTAGTGATTGAAGTTCTCTTCTTTTTCTTCTTGGTACTCCTCCTCCTCCTCCTCGTATCCTGGGTCGGTACTTTCGTCTATAAATGAATACGACGTACACAATCACCAAACAATACTTAACTATTTCTATTTAGCAAACTAAGGAACACACTTGATGATCTGGCATCATCACAATCATCAAATGAAATAAAGACTTAATCTTGCTTATCTTATTTTAGAAAAGTAATTTCTACTCATTGAAAATACTTAAGATTTAATATTCTCCAATTAAAATATGGGATCATGTTCACACATGTCATCACCACATATTCTAATACTTGGGAATGTGATTTAAAGTGGTGGTCATATTTTATAAAGTTTAAGATTATCATTTAATAGAATTAAAGTGACTAGAAATTCCTAAATAGCATTGTTTTGGTACTAGTCCAATGTCATTGCATGTAAACCTAAATATTTTTACATGTTCAGATAGATCTTGTCAAATGTGATTTTTCAGAGTTGGAATCAACTCAAAAGCATTTATGGTTGATTTTTGAAAAATGTTTGAAGTTGGAAAAGTCTCTGTCTTGTTATTTTTGGTATAGGTGATCTATAATTTCAAGTGGTTTGAATCCAACGGGCATGGATAGATAATTTAAATATCTTTCTAAAAAAATTGAAATCATGCAATTTGGTTTAGTGAATCTCTTTGAATTGATTTTTGAATCTACTGACAGAAACTGGTTTTTACTAAAATGGAAAAGAATTATTTGAATTTACAGGCCTGCGCGGGAAACTAACTAGGCCGGCCCAATGTGTACAGCGCGACGCAGCGGGCTGCTTACAAGGGGTCCCACTAGTTAGCGACTCTATTTAACCGAAACGGTATCTTTCAATCTAGGCCCTACGATTAGAACCTGATCTAACGGTTGAGGTTCATCGTCGACGACGAACAGCTGCAGCGAGGTCTGAACCCTAACACGGCGGTGGGGGTCGTGCGAGGCTCACCTGGGCTCCAACTAGGGTTGGCGATGGGGGCGAACAATGTTGTAGCTGATGGCGGTTCGAACGGTGGTCGCGGCAGCTCCTGGGGCGGCTCCAATCAACGGATCCTCTTCTCCTCTGCAGCGGCAGACTCCGGCCAAATTCCGGTGATGCGGTGCTCGCCTTGCTCCGGGAAAGGGTGTGGGAGGTGTTGTGAGGAGTGGGGAGTGAGGTGGTGTGGTGAATTGAGGCGGAGGAGGCCTCTATTTATACACCATCGAGAGGGGCATTGCAGCATGGGCTGGCTCCTCCAGCAACGGCGGTACAGCGAGCTATCGGCGTGGCTGAGGTTAAGGGCGACGCGGTTCTCCCTGGCGGTCCTCATGGGCTTAATGGCGCGGCACGGGTTGGTCTGGACTGGCCGGGCGCGGGCGGTGCTCTGCACGGAACTGGAGGTGTTCGAGACGGCGCACGGGGGCTACGGGTCGCGCGGAGGCTAACGGGGATGTCTGGGAGCTAGCTGGTGTTATGGCGAGGGTGTGCACGCGAGGCGAGGGCGAGGCGCGGCGCGTGCGAGCTGGTCGGCTGTGACGCTCTGGCGCGCTCTCGGAACGGCACAGAGAAAGTGGACGCGGTGATGCTGGGGTGGTCCATGGCTCTCCCGTGGGCGAGGGCTAGACAGGGGGTGGCGGTGGATGGTGGCCTGCCTGCTGGACATCATGGACGAGGGTGGCGTGGTCTCTAGAGAGCGGTCCATGGTCGGTTGGTGTGGCAAGCTCCGGGCGGCGCTGCACTGGCACAATGGCAAAGAGGGTGTGTGTGTCTGGCGCTGCTGTGTGTTGGGGGAGACTGGGGGAGTGAAGAGGGGACCATGGGGGTGAGTGATCATTGCTCAAAACAGTGAAGTTAGGTAGTGGTTTAATTAGTGCCTGCAATGTGTTCGACCAAATGTCCGCATGAACTTAAGTTTGAAATTTTTGAATGAAATTTGGTGAGTGTTTTGATCTTATGCTTGAGTGTCTATGGTTTCTTAGAAAAGTCAAGGTGAATTGATTTGAGTGGTTTTTGCAAAATGTTGATCTTACCATATGAACTTGATTCAATTTTGAACTGTCCTTTAAATATATTTGAAAATAGTTTCTGTGAGTTTGTAAAGTGGGCCTTGGTTCACTTTTACTTGGTCTAGCAAGGGGTAAAAAGAAGTGGAAATGTTTCTATTAGAAATTCTTTACTAGGAACACACAAAGTGGTCTATTGGATAACTTTGGTCAAAATAACCATTTGATCATATACTTATATTTGATTTCTTTTTCTTTGGATTTTATTTGTAATTGGCCTAGATGATGTAGTATTCATCTTTAAACCATTTCTTATCATTTGTAGCAATAAAATATGGCAATTTCACTCAATCATACACTAATGCAAATCACACATGCATTCATACTCAATTTAGTAATAAAAGTTTTTGTTAACCCTAAACTTGGGTGATTAGAACTTGATAATCTTGATTAATATTTTTAGGGTGTTACACGAGGTCGAGGAGGACGTAGGGCTACAAGTTTGCAGGAAGGCGCATTCACGCGTGATATTGATGCGCAGGAGGAGGTGAACGATGGTCAGCAGTGTTGTAGGACGCCCGAGAGAGGGGAGGAGTGGAGGCCGATGGCAGCTGGGCGAGCTCGAGTGGGCGGATTCCATGCTGGTAGGGACGGAAGCGAGAGGTGACAGGGATCAGAGGGCAGCGGTGCCCATGGTGGTGGGGAGGAGGACGTCGGGGTTGAAGAAAGAGGTGATGGTGCTTGTTGGTAGGGGCTGGAGATCGAGCAGGGAAAGCAGTCAAGGCCGAGACGCCGGAGGCAAGGCTGTAGGGAGAGCCCGGGGCGGCAACACCTTGGCAAGGAGTAGGGCCGGTGGCCGCATGGTCTGTAGTGGGAGAGGGGCGAGTGCGATGAAGGTTGGTGGGGAAAGGAAGTTGGGCTGGCGACGCTAACGAAGGTGCAGCGGTGCTGGACGATGGTAGCACGGAGAAGGCGAGGTGAGGCATCAGGGCGATGAGGTAGGCGGCAGCTCGCAATGGGATCCAAGGGTCGGGGTTGGTGGTGACCGAATGTAGCTGGTGCGTCGGAGTGGTGTGGCTGGGTCGGGGTGGCGCTATGCTGCAAGGGTTGTGTGTGCACAGGTTGCGTCGCGTGAGTGGTGTTGCACGTGTTGAGGTGAGGATGGGTGTGTGCATATCCTATTGTGTGGGTCGGGTAGTGTTGTAGTGTTGTGTCCCGTGCGCGTGTGTTGGGTCGGGTCTAAGTTAGGTTGGGAGTTGGTGGCGGCAGTGACTATGGTGTGTGTTAGATTAGGGTTTCGGTTCCAGGGTGATAGGTGGCCTGCTGGGTGGGCCTTTGGGCCTAGCCGGCTGGGCTGCCTCCCCCACTAATAAAACATTTATTTTTATTATCTAGAACAAAACCATTTGGAAATAATTTTAGACAAATAATATTTTGAAATAAGAGAGGGTATTTAGCAAAACAAAATAGAGCTTTTAGCAAAAATATTTTTGGGGCAAACATATGCATGATAATGCTATCATGATGATGCAATAAAAAGAAACATAAGTAAATTATATTTGTGGAAAACCCAGGGTGCTACAATTTGACACCACTAATAATGGATCTCGTCCCCAGATTCGCTCCATGGTATGGGGAAGAAGGGTGACGATCTGATTCTTCTTGCTTCATGCAGATCCTCGTGACACCACTAACAATGCTTCTTACTCTATCTTGAAATTTTCTACACCACCAACAAGAGGTTGTTGTTCACATTCGAAAACACTCCGGAGAAGCAAAAGGAAAGGAAAAGGTCTCAGAAGATAAGGACACCTTTAACTTCCATGGAAGGAGTAAAAATGGCATTGATCCACCCATTCAATGTCCAAGAGAGAACGATAAGAGTAGCCGGATAGGGATCAGTCCACTGCACACACAAAGCATTGCTCTGCACATGAACAGGAGAATTGTGCAACGAACTCATAGAATTCAGACTGAAGATCTCAACAAGCAATGTTCGACCAACTTCGGGAAACAAAGGAGTGATGCAGGCTCTCTATCAAATCTGACGTAGATGATGTTGTCGTGTTGGAAAACATTGGATGGTATGAAGAAAATATTTAGTGGATTTTGGGTTAAAGGAAAGATAAAACAGATGAAAGATTTCTTAGATAGCATGAAGACTAGACGTAGAAACACCGTTGAAAGAGGAAGGAATTGAAATCCTGAAGGTACTATAGAAACCCAACCACGAAAAATCCTGGACTCGGAGAAAAGGTAAGAAATATTCAAAACACGCAAAGGTAAGAGGAGAATAGTATATAGGTAAGGAGTAAAAGCAGACCTAACTAGATCTATCCAACCGATTTTTTAAAATAGTTTTGACTCTCTATATCAACCGTTATCTCGGTTATCCTATAGCCTGGACTAGTGGGGTATCGTAAACTAAGTCTCTGATACCACTTGTTACACCCTTGAATCGGCTCTATGCATATTTTAGCAAGTCCCGCTAAACCCACAGAGAAATGATTCAAAGATGCCCACCAAGCACTTGCATGCGGGTTGAAAACAAAGTAATACCATTACACAATAGTCCATGATGGAACCCACAAGAACATATATATAAATATATAACAATGACTCGGCGAGTCAAGAATACATATATACATTACAAATATCCAAATAACATTGAAAATGATACCACATCCGAGTATGGATAAGATGCAAATTGGACTAAGAGTCATGAAGAATAACCAATGGAGTCCATAACCCTGCCCTAACCTTGCTAACATCGTCGAACTAATACTTGTCAAAGAAAAAGTTGTGTCGACAAAGGGCAAAGGAAAAAGGGAGTGGTCAGTAATAAGGCCAGTGAAGGGTTCCGTAGCAGAAAACAAAAAAATTCTATCTACTCGAACACTAATACCAGGATCTATACTATGTAGACATAAGTAACGGAGAAGGAATACAGTATTCATACCTTTGCAGAAAGAGGCATGCCTTACGCAGGAAGGCGTATATTGATGAAGACGAGCAGCACCCCAAGTGTGGTGCCTCCGAAGTTCGTCACATGTCCGGTGTAGAGGACGTCAACCGGACTCCGATCCAGCCGAGCAGCGGAAGAAGTAGATGCTGGATCGCCGAATCACAGGACGGTAGTGTGAAGGTGGAGAACTCAACCGCGAGGTCCTCCCCAATATTACGTGGAAGTCCTCAACAGGTGAGAGAGAGAGAATGAGAGGAATGGTTGATCTTCAAGGGGGAGGGGGACCCCTTTATATAGTGGGAGGGGGCGCACCACCCAGGGGCCAGGCGGGGTGGGACTAATCCCCACACCCGCCGGCCACCTTGGGGCAGCCGCCGGCCCTAGGTGGGCCCCACTGGGGCGGCCCACCAGCCCTAGGCCGGCTGGCCCCCACTCCCTAGGCGCCTTGCCCACTTGGGCCTCCCTTCGGGTGAGGCCCATTAGCAATATAGTGCCTTCAAAAATAAAATAAAATATATATTTAATATTAATTCTCCAATTAACATTCAAATATACATATTATATTATCTCTTCACTCCGGAACAACTTCCGGACCCCTTTCCAATCTCCATCGAATGTTACCGAAACTATTCCGGTCTCTCTCTATTTCTCATACGATACCTCATCTACCCTAAGCGTCCCTACCCTTAAGCGTGACATCTTTCGGTTCGGAAACACTCCGGACATGATAGAGACCACTCTCATATCAATGAACAGAGGGACCTGGATGGCCATGTGACCCCCGTGTGTTTCACGAATACAATCACTCGAACCGTGAGATAGTCGTTCCCCATTCCCTTTGTCACTCGATACCTAATTCATCCGAGACTTGATCTTCGGTATCTGCATACCTTAGTTCGATCTCGTTACTGATGAACTTGTTTTCTCATTCTCATGTCATTGCATTCCGTGACCTAGTCACATGCTTGCAAGCTTCATTAATGCAATGTCACCGAGATGGCCACATGTATCTATCCGTTACACAGACTAGACAAATCCTGGTCTTGATATGTACTCCTCTACGCATCCCTTTGGAAAACCTGATTGGCACCTTTTTGGTCACCCTATTACGAGATGACTCTTGATAACCATCTAAGCTTCTTTCGGAATGGTGATTTGCATTACCTCATAGTCAAAGGATAAGGTTACAAGGTTCTCTGTGTTTTATCATCAATGGTGAACTTTGTAACTAGATCTCATGAAGATACAACGGTCGGATGTTTGTCTATCATGTTATTCAACTAATAACACAACCTCATTGTCAGTTGGCATAAATGCCCATGGTCTTGAAACATAGACCATCCTTATGACCGATGAACTAGTTACCTAGATGTAACTAGATACACGGTTTGTTTACATACCACACGTGTATTAACGTTTCGTATTAACACAGTTATAGCATAGTATGAAATATATTATGAACATACAGGAGAAGTATCAAATAATGCACTTTATTATTTGCCTCTAGGGCATAACTCCTTCAGTCTCCCACTTGCACTAGAGTATAAACAAAACAAGTTTACAATAGGCAGGAATCTAACACCAATGGAATCTCGGTGTTGTTCATGCTTGTCTAGATGGAAAGCTTTCGTCAACGGATCTGCTACATTAAGTTCCGTATCTACTTTGCAAATCTTGACTTCACCTTCGTTAACGTTCTGCCGGATAACGTGAAATCTAAGCTTGATGTGTTTGGCCGTGGAATGAGTTCTTGTTTCCCTTGCATTTGCAATAGCTCCCGTGTTATTACAATAGATCGTCACGGGGTCTTGCGCATTGGGAAAAACTCCCAACTCGACGATGAAATTCCTTAGCCAAACAGCTTCATTTGCTACATCAGCTGCAGCAATGTATTCAGATTCCATTGAAGATTGTGCCACCACCCGCTTCTTCTTGCTCTCCAGCTTACCGCCCCACCATTTACCAAGAAAACAAATCCTGTCTGAGACTTCGAGTCATCATGATCTGAATTCTAGCTCGCATCTACGTAACCTATTACGTTTAGAGCTTCATCATTTCCTCCATAGATTAGGAACATATACTTTGTTCTTCTCATATACTTTAGGATATTTTTCACAGCTGTCCAGTGATCCGGTCCAGGATTACTCTGATATCGGCTCGTCAAACTAAGAGCCAATGCCACATCAGGTCGGGTACTAAGCATTGCATACATGATAGATCCTATGGCTGAGGCATAGGGGATGTAAGACATCTTTTCTCTATCATCGTCCGTTACAGGACATTGAGTCATACTCATTTTGCAATTCTTCATCATATGTGTAAAACCCCTCTTAGTGTTTTCCATTTTGAACGTCTTCAAAATCTTATCTATGTAAGTACTCTGACTCAATGCTATTAGGTGTCTTGATCTATCTCTATAGATCTTGATTCCTAATATATATGCAGCTTCACCTAGATACTTCATGGAAAATTGGTTGCTCAAATATGCTTTCACGCTTTTCATAAGATCCAAATCGTTTCCCATGAGTAATATGTCATCTACATATACTACTAAGAAAACAACCGAGCTCCCACTCGCTTTCTTGTAAACACAGAACTCCTGTTGGTTTTGGACAAATCCAAAACTCTTGATCACTTGATCAAAACGTTGGTTCCAGCTCCGAGATGCTTGCTTCAATCCATAAATGGACCATTGAAGTTTGCATACCTTTCCAGCATCCTTAGGATTGACAAAACCTTCTGGTTGCATCATATACAACTCTTCATCAATGTGACCATTGAGGAATGCGGTCTTGACATCCATCTGCCAAATTTCATTGTCTAAATGTGCAGCAATTGCTATTAAAATCCTGACGGCCTTAAGAATCACTACGGGAGAATAAGTCTCGTCATAATCAACTCCTTGAATTCGTCAAAAACCCTTTGCGATAAGTCGAGCTTTGTTAATGGTCATATTACCATTCGCATCTGTCTTTTTCTTAAGGATCCATTTATTTTCCACGGCCTTGCGGCCTTCTAGAAGATCCACCAAGGTCCAAACTTGGTTTTCATGCATGGATCCTATTTCGGATTTCATGGCTTCTAGCCATTTCTCAGAGTCAGCACTATCCATAGCTTCTTTGTATTTTGCAGGTTCTTCCTGATCATCTAAGATGACAGACATCACAAGGCTACTGTACCAATCTGGAGTGGCACGAACCCTTGTAGACCTGCAAACCTTAGGAGTCTCAATGTCATTGTTTTGATCAGCATCAATAGGCTCTTGTTCCATACTAGAGAGCGGTTTCGGAACATCTTCTGTTGCGCTACTCAGAATATGGAGAGAAGGGTCAACAATTTCATCTAACTCAATTTTCCTTCGACTCACTCCTTTTGCAAGAAACTCCTTTTCGAGAAAGGTGCCAGTTTTTCCGACAAAAGTTTTGCCTTCGGCTTGGTTGTAGAAAGTATACCCAATGGTTTCCCTTGGGTATCCCACAAAGATACATTTTTCCGATTTGGGTTCGAGTTTGTTAGGATACAGTTTCTTAACGTAAGCCTCACAACCCCAAACTTTCAGAAATGACAACAATGGCTTCTTGCCATACCATATCTCATATGGGGTTGTCTCCACGGATTTGGATGGTCCTCGGTTTAAAATAAAAGCGGCGGTTTCTAACGCGTATCCCCAAAAAGACACAGATAAATCAGTTAAAGACATCATGGACCGTACGCTATCCAATAGCGTTCAGTTATGACGTTCCGACACACCATTACGCTGTGGTGTTCCGGCTGGCGTAAGCTGTGGTATAATCCCACAGTCCTTCAACTTCATGTTAAACTCATAACTCAAATACTCGCCTCCTCGATCTAATCGAAGGTGCTTGATTTTCTTGTTAAGTTGATTCTCTACCTCTTTCTGAAATTCCTTGAACTTTTCAAAAGTTTCAGACTTGTGCTTCATTAAGTAGATATATCCATATCTGCTCAAGTCGTCAGTAAAGGTAACAAAGTAACGATAACCAATGCGTGTTGAGACACTCATTGGTCCACATACATCCATGTGTATGATCCCAAGTAGGTCTATAGCTCTCTCCACTATACCGGAGAATGGTGTCCTGGTCATCTTGCCCATGAGGCATGGCTCACATGTATCAAGGGATTCAAAATCCAATGATCCAAGAAGCCCTTCTGAATGAAGATTCTTCATGCGCTTTATGCCAATATAACCAAGACGGCAATGCCATATGTACATGGAATTATCGTCACTGTGCTTACAACGTTTAGCATCAAAACTATGGATGTGTGTATCACAAACAAAATCAAGTAAGAATAAACCATCACGTACATGAGCATGAACATAGAAAACATCATTCATATAAATTGAACAACCATTTGTTCCTGATTTAAACGAATAACGGTCTTGCAACAAGCAAGACCTACTCATAATATTCATACTCAGTGCGGGTACATAATAGGATTTATTCAAAATCAACAATAATCCTGACAGTAGACGCAGATGTAGGGTGCCGACGGCCATCACTTCGACTCTCGAACCATTGCCGATGCGCATTGTCACCTCGTCCTTCCTCAGGCGCCTCCTACTCTGCAGAACCTGCTGAGAGTTACAATTGTGAGCAACAGATCTGGTATCAAATACCCAGGTGTTACTCCTGGCGCTTGTAAGGAATACATCAATAACATGTATATCATATATACCTTTGTACGGAATGGCTATCTTGCCAGCTCGCTTGTCTTCAAGGTACTTAGGGCAGTTGCATTTCCAGTGCCCATCCCCTTTGAAGTAGAAGTGAAGTGTCGGGCTTAGGGCCAGGCTTGGCAGTCTTTGAGGTGCTGGGAACAAACTTGCCATCCCTCTTAGACTTCTTACCCTTGCCTTTTCCCGTTTGCCCCAGTTTCTTAAAGTTGGTGGTCTTGTTGACCATCAACACCGTGTGCTCCTTCTTGATTTCAACCTCAGCAGTTTTGAGCATGGCGAACACCTTAGCAAACGTCTTAGTCATCCCTTGCATGGTGTAGTTCATCACAAAACCCTTATAGCTAGGGGGCAGCGAGTGCAGCACCCTATCTATAGCGAGTTCCTCCGGGATTTTTCAATCCAGGGCGTTTAAGCGTTTAACGTAGCCAGACATTTTGACCACGTGCTCACTAATACTGCTATGCTCTTCCACTTTAGCAGAGAAGAAGAGCTCGGAAGCATCATACCTCTCTGCACGAGCCTGTGGAGTAAAGACAGCCTTGAGATCCTCAATGATCTCAAAAGCATTCATCTTCTCAAAACGCTTTTGAATCTCCGACTCCATGGCATAGAGCATTCCACTCTAGATGAGGGAGAAATCATTCACCTTGGACTGCCAGACATTCTTTTCGTCCTTAGAAGCGGAATATCCAGGCTTAGCCGGAAGCTCAGCCTCGATGACATAAGTCAACTTGTAGGGGACTAGGAGATCCTAAGATTGCGGAACCATGCGGTGAAGTTGGTTCCATCAGTTTTCAGCTTGTCCTTCTCGAGGAAAGTGCTAAGGTTGAAGGTGGGTGCGCGAGACATCTACAAAGGATTTGCAAAGTGTTTAGACTATGTTCATAATAATGAGTTCAAGTTTTAACTAAAAGAACTCCCACTTAAACGAACATCCCTCTACTCGTTCAGTGATCACATGATCCCTATCCTCTGCACCTCCCCCGATCGTCACGGCCATCAGTGCAGTATCAAAGGGGGACATTCCCTAATGTTGATCACATCAACCATGTGATTCATGATCGACCTTTCGGTCTCTTTTATTCCGAGGCCATGTTTCTCTAACGTGCTAGGCTCGCCAGTCCTAACTCGTGTGTATTTGTAGTGCAACATGGCTTACACCCACTGTATGTGAACATAGATATGTCTGACACCCAGGCCTGTAACCCTGGATCGCCTCATAATAAAGAACTTTCTTGGTGGTGCACACACAAGGGGAATACTATAACTAGAATACTATGAGGGATTATCTTATTATGCTACCGTCTAGTAAGTATACTAGCACAATAAGTAAAACTTCAAAAGTAAAGTGTTATAACATGGCTATAGATTTATGATCATCATCAGCAGCTTCAAAGTTTTGCAAACTTGTTTGTTTCCATCATATAATACATTCCCCTATGCAATAATAAAGATAGATGCTTCTATATTAACTATTGCATGTTTTACGCGGCTCTAGGGCTTTCGCAGTAGAACCCTTTCCCACCTACGAACGTCGAGCCACAACATGGATTCAATGATTGCCATTCTTCTTCCCTTTTCAGGGCCCTCCTGTGTCAATGCCATATCAACTACTGCAGAGAGACAGACACCCCCCTAAGCCACTTTGATTTGTGGACCAGTCTCGTGAATCACCACGTGAGGTTGGTTGGGGGCCGCTTCATCAAACAGTGCCGCGATATGAACAATAACAATAAAGAGGGTAGCAACTAGAGAATCAATGCCAACATATTGCTATGTGTTCTATCCGTATGACATGTCTACCCATAGACCCGCTCTGATACCACTGAAGGGTTCCGTAGCAGAAAACAAAAAATTTATATCTACTCGAACACTAATACTAGGATCTATACTATGTAGACATAAGTAACGGAGAAGGAATACAATATTCATACCTTTCTGCCTTCAAGAATATACATATTATATTTAATATTAAAATAAAATATAGTGCCTTCAAAAATAGTGCCTTCAAAAATAAAATATAGTGCCCATTAGCAATATAGTGCCTTCAAAAATAAAATAAAATATATATTTAATATTAATTGTCCAATTGACATTCAAATATACATATTATATAATCTCTTCACTCCGGAACAACTTCCGGACCCCTTTCCAATCTCCATTGAATGTTACCGAAACTATTTCGGTCTCTCTCTATTTCTCATATGATACCTCATCTACCCTAAGCGTCCCTACCCTTAAGCGTGACATCTTTCGGTTTGGAAACACTCCGGACATGATAGAGACCACTCTCATATCAATGATCAACAGAGGGACCTGGATGTCCATGTGACCCCCGTGCGTTTCACGAATACAATCGCTCGAACTGTGAGATAGTCGTTCCCCATTCCCTTTGTCACTCGATACCTAATTCATCCGAGACTTGATCTTCAGTATCTGCATACCTTAGTTCGATCTCATTTCTGATGAACCTGTTTTCTCGTTCTCATGTCATTGCATTTCGTGACCTAGTCACATGCTTCCAAGCTTCATTAATGCAATGTCACCGAGATGGCCACATGTATCTGTCCGTTACACAGACTAGACAAATCCTAGTCTTGATATGTACTCCTCTACGCATTCCTTTGGAAAACCTGAGTGGCACCTTTTTGGTCACCCTATTACAAGATGACTCTTGATAACCATCTAAGCTTCTTCCAAAATGGTGATTTGCATTACCTCACAGTCAAAGGATCGGGTTACGAGGTTCTCTGTGTTTTATCATCAATGGTGAACTTTGTAACTAGTTCTCATGAAGATATAATGGTCGGATGTTTGTCTATCATGTTATTCAACTAATAACATGACCTCATTGTCAGTTGGCATAAATGCCCATGGTCTTGAAACATAGACCATCCTTATGACCAATGAACTAGTTCACTAGAGGTAACTAGAGACACGGTTTGTTTACATACCACACGTGTATTAACGTTTCGTATTAACACAGTTATAGCACAGTATGAAACGTATTATGAACATACAGGAGAAGTATCAAATAATACACTTTATTATTTGCCTCTAGGGCATATCTCCTTCAGCCAGTACACGGCGAGTCTTAGAATTCGACGGCTCTCCTACTTAGTGTTCTAAGACTTACCAAATTCGAAAACTTGTCGTGTACTGGCCTCAGTACTTACCGCTCCCTTTTTATTTTGCCCTTTGTCAGCACCCATTTTTCTTCGACAAGTATGAGTTCGATGACGTTAGCAAGGTTACCCTTCTGTCTTGGCCTGGGTAGGATTATGGATGCCATTAGTTATTCTTCAGGACTCTTAGTCCAATTTGCATCTTATCTATACTTAGATGTGGTATCGTTTTCAATGTGATTTGGATCTTTGTAATATATATTTGTATTCTTGACTCGCTGAGTCATTGTTATATATATATATATGTTCTTGTGGGTTCCATCATGGACTATTGTGTAATGGTATTACTTCATTTTCCACCTGCATGCAAGTGCTTGGTGTGCACCATTGAATCGTTTTTATGCCGGTTTGGCAAGAATTGCTAAAATCTGCATAGGGCTGATTCGAGGGTGTTACAAGTGGTATCAGCGATCATTAGTTGCGATACCCCACTCATCCAGCCTATAGGATAACAAAGCTAATAGTCGATGTAGAGTGTCAAAACTATTCTTGCAAAATTCGTTGGATATATCTGAGTAGCTCTGATTTTACTCCTTACCTCTATGCTATTCTTCTCTTACCTTTGTGTGTTTTGAATCTTCAAGTACATAATTTCTCGTGGTTGGGTTTCTGTTGTACCTTCGGGATTCTACTTCTTTCCTCTTGCAACGGTGTTTCTACATTCGGTCTTCGTGATATCTCAAGAATCTTTCATCCGTAGTACCTTTCATTTGACCCAAAATTCACTATAAAAATCTTTATATGGTCCAAGGTTTTCCAACACGACGACAACATCTACGTCAGATCCGATAGAGAGCCTGCATCACTCCTTTGTTTTCTGAAGCTTTTCGAACATCGCTTGTCGAGATCTTTAGTCTAAATTCCGGGAATGGGTTGCACGATTTTCTTATTCATGTACAGAGTAATAGTTTGGGTGCATGATGTATTGGCCCCCATACCGACTACTCTTTATATTCGCTCTTATACATTGAATTGGATTAAGGTGTTCCTTTTCTCCTTCTATCGAAACTAGAGGTGGCCTTATCTTTTGAGACCTTTACCTCTGCCTTTGTTTCTCTGGAGTACTGTCCCGACGAACGGGAGCAACAACCTCTTATCGATGGTGTTGATGATTTCAAGATAGAGGAAGAAGCCTTGTTAGTGGTGTTGTGTGGATCTACACGAGGCAATAAGAATATGATCATCACCTTCTTCCGCATACCATGGAGCGGATATCAGGACGAGATCCTTTGTTAGTTGTGTCGAATTGTAGCACCCCGAGAATTCCTCGGATAGAATTTGCTTGTTTTTTTACTTTCTTACATCACATAATATCATGCTCATGTCATCATGCCACATTACATTTGAGCATCATATTAAAACACTTGTTTTGGTTCTTATCCTCATAATTGCATCTTGTTGTTTCCCTCTCGTTAATATAGTTGCTTCTTGATAAATTGTAGTTGGTTTTTAATACATCGATGCATGCCTAGTATGAGTTGAGGGCACCTATTTTCGAACCCTTCCACCTACTAACTTGGCAATGCCAACATCCTCTTGATACCATCTATCTCTACCATATTTTCTATATGCCATGATTCTAGCTGTGCCGAGACAGGAGGTCTTCGGTTCGAATTCTCGGAGAAACCATTTTTCTATTTGTTTTCTCCACCCACTTACAGAAGGGCCCGCTAGTAAACCTTACTCGAGCGCCATCTCATATCTGTCCTAGTCAGATTTCCCCTGGTCTCCCATGTCACCCGCACTGGCTCACTTCCTTCCTGTATAAAAAGTTCTGAAATATTTCTCTAATTAGTAAAATCCCAGAAAATGTTTTAATAAAGGATAAATCATACCTTTTTATTGGTTTATCCAAATCAAGTATTTTATATATGATTTCTTATCAGAAAAATGCAAGGCTTAATAATATGACCTCCAAAATATTTTTTGGATAACTAAAAATATCTAAATTGTTTAAATGCTATTAAATGCCCTTTTTATTAATAAATTCATATTTTTAATTCCGTAAATCGGAATTCAACAAATAATATGTCTAAACCGATTAACGCGACAAGGCCCTTATAAATATGCATTCCATACATGCATTTTGTTACTGTTTCATGCATTTATAATACATTACTACAAGGAAATTCATTAATAAAATGGACAAATAAAATTGAAATTAAATCCTTATTCTTACTAATGCCTCACTAATGTTGTATCATAATTTCACTATGCCAAATACATATTTTCAACATGTTTGCATCATTAAATTGCCATTTCATGCATCATATCATGATCATGTCCGTTCTTCCGCATTAGTTGTAATTGTTGCATCGCTTGTTCCTTTTTGTTCTTTGATTCTTCCCGATTATGATGATGGGATGTTGTGAGTTTTGACAAGTTCTTATGATATGTATCTTCAGCAATGGTTTTCAGGCGAGCATCCTTTCCCTTCTACCTATTTTCGCTTTATGGCTTTACTTCTCTCTATTGCTATCTGTGTTGTGATGCTTTAGTTCCTGTACCATTTATATTCCCTGCAACAAATATTGTATTGGTCACTTCCTATTGCATGTTTGATGAGGGGTAACCTCGGCAATTTCCATGGAGAAGGACTGAGGGTTTTGTGGAAAAGAGAAAACTAGGGATTTCGTCGGATATCAGGAGAACAATAGAGTCAAACTCGCCTAAATATTTGGTGAATCGCACTATTACAAATGGCTTGGGGATTTTTCGGTGTCCTCGCTTAGGCTTCTCCCATCCTATATATAATAGGCTGGGTCTCAAAGCTATATACGGATAGGTTACATGTTCGTAATTACAACACCAACACGATGTCGGACATTTGCTTTCTTTCCTAATATAACTTAAAGCCTTTGTCGGTTGATCCTTTTAGGCCTTCATCTTGATTCTTCATGGGCCGTAAGACTTTTATACAGCCAGGGTAGCAAATCATAGGCATCTTAGTAACCATACCTATGTCAGTAGCCCCGAGACTCTACCCGAGTCGTAGATTCCGGTCCAGTCTCAAAGATATGCTCAATTCTTTCCCTTTGCTTTTACTATTTTTAGTTTTATAGGGATTTGATACAACGAGCCTAATGCATCCGACGGACCAGGAATCAGTTAATTGCTCTTGGGAATAGGCAAGGTTGTCCTACATCAAATTCAAGTCCCCGGGCCTGAACTCGGAATTTATTACTGGCGTAACTCAGTTCGGGCTGTTGAGGTCTTATCGAATACTGGATTCTAGTTCTTATTTTATCGGGTACCCAATGCGTCCGTCGATATTTTTCATCATAACATAGATACGGATATATTACTGGTAGAGTGCATTCTTATGCGATTACCAGGCCACACAGGAAGAATCATGTGGTCTTACCTTCATGTTTTTGAACATGGCATTCGAAATTTTGTCGCATTTGGATGTGATTCGAGATTATTTGTATCTGACTTTTATTGGTTGTCGTGTTAGGCTTTCAATATTTCTGAATTTTATTAGATATTTTGATCCTTTATGAAACTCCCGATGGGAGTAGCCTTTTGAGGATACAAAAATGTAAAGCTCACCGTTTATAGGTGATGATGGCCTTTACTTGATATGCGCAATTTGTTTTATATCGGGTGCACGCCAGCGCTCTCGATGGGAGTAGCCCCCGGGGCTATGTTCGGATGCCTGTATCTAGACATAGGCTCATAATTGTTGTTAGTTTGATCAGAAATATAAATCCCCTGAATTGACATACATAACACAAACTCTAGGTATGAAGAACTTATCTCTCTCTTTTTATATACATGGTGAAACCGATGATACATTATTTTGGCGGATTGTCGCCTGGCTTTTGGCCTAGATATTCTGGTTTTAAAAACCGGGACATATGCCTTATTGTATTGTAAGTAAACATAAAATCTTAAGTGTAAAAGCGTCATAGTTATGCAATGTTCCATGGATTGGAATATTTGACTCCTGTCTTCTTATCTTCTGGTCGATATGCTCCTCTAGAATAACTTCTATAACAATGTAAGGTCCTTCCCGAGGTGATTCCAACTTTCGGTGGCCATTTTGTTTGAGGCATAAAACTAGGTCCCCTACTCTAAAGGACCTAGGTCACAATCATCGATCGTGGTAGTTGTGCACGTTTTGCGGATATATAGTAGCTCTCTGTAGGGCTTCATCTCGAGCTTCGTCGAGTGCATCAATGTCATCTTCAAGTTCTTCTCTCGATTCCTCTTCATCATATGCAGCTATGCTGGGAGATTCATGTAATACTTTGACTGGAAGGACGACTTCAGCACCGTGGACCAGAAAGAAGGGTGTTTCTTGTGTCAATTTATTAGGGGTACTTTGCAAACTCCACAAGACAGATGGTAACTCATCAACCCATGCTCCTTTTGCTCTATCTATTGGTGCTAGCAACCTTTTCTTGAGGCCAACTATTACTAGGCCATTGCCTTTCTCCACTTGTCCATTGGTTTGCGGGTGAGCTACTAAGGCGTAGATTACCTTGATTCCCATCTCTTGGCAGTATTCCTTAAACTCATTGGAAGTAAAATTAGTTCCATTGTCTGTAATGATGTGGTTTGGCACACTAAACCGAAATACTATGGACTTTATAAAATTCACAGCCGAAGTTCCATCCTGAGTGGTGACCGGAATTGCTTCGATCCATTTGTCGACTGCTACAAGCAGAAAGTCGTGTCCTCCTAGAGATGACTTGTGAAATTTACCCACCTTATCAAGCCCCCATTGAGATAAGGGCCAAGATAGAGGTATATGGTTTAATTCATCGGCGGTCGTTCCAAGTTTTTTTGCGAATCATTGACATGCTTCACATGTTCTGACTATATCTTTTGTATCTTGGACTGCTATGAACCAATAAAATCCTACCCTGAATGCTTTGGCGGAAATTGCTCGGCTGCTAGCATGATGACCACAAACTCCTTCATGTATTTCTTTGGGTGTGACACATCACTGTAGCACACCCGAAATACTTCTTTTATATAACTCTCCTTTGATTATCCTAAAGGCTTTCGATCTTCCAGTGATTCGCCGGGATTCCTTCACATCCTCGGGCAATTCTCCCTGAGTCATATAAGCTATGTATGGTTGCACCCATGTAGGTTCTATTATCATGACCTCATCAATTTCTAGTTCTTTTTCGATGGCCTCTTATGTGCTTGTGCTGGCTCATGGAGCCCCCAAGCCTTTTTGCGGCTTAATCTTTTTTGTTGTTTTGGGTGCTATGACCTCAGAAACTCTTTTTGCTTTGATAGAACACTCAGATTTTTCTTCCCAAAAAACCCCGGGTGGCACTGGTAAGCACAGGGATCCGATGTTTGCCAAATTCTCGAATTCTTCATTACTTGCTCTTCCTATGTGTGATACTTAACATCCGTCAAATTGAGCTTCCATAATGTTGTATAGATCATGGTAAGCAATCATGTTGTTGCTGACAGCATCACACTTTTTCATTGCTTGCTATGATACAAGATTAGAATCACCAATTTTTTTGAGGCGAGTTGCACCGCAAGATTTAGCCGTCTGCATGCCGTGAAACAAGGCCTCGTACTCTACTTCATTATAGGATGCGTTTGCAAAGCTCATCCAAAGTATGTATCGCATTTTGTCGCCTTGTGGTGATACTAGTATGACTCCTGCTCCTGCTCCTTCAGTTCTTTTTGATCCATCAAAGTACATTGTCTAGGTGTAGGGGTTCCGCGTACGAAAACAATAAAATTTTACCCTATGCCCCTGAACCCCTGCTACTGCCAGGACCTATCTATTAGTAATGCAGTAACGGGACGGTTTTTTTGCAAAATTACCCTTGAAGAACGAAAAGCATTGTCAACGCTCGGGAGACCGTGGTAGATGTAGACGAGCCAAAGCCGACCTAAAGGTCATGATGAAGTCCTTGCGCTCATGTGTCTCCAATGACTTGAGTGCCTCAAGTGTGACACCTCGCGGGGAGTTACATGCATCCGGTGCCTGACGATGACTCCCGCTTCCCCGATCCAGCAGTAGTTGTGGAAGTAGAGCTCTTGGATCTGAATCCCGCAGCATGATGGCGCTCTGCATTGAAGATGTCTCTCGTTTGAGCAGTCCGAACTTGGGACCACGGTCACGGAAGAGAGAGAGAATCAACTAGAAGGTCTCCCCAAAAGAGAGGGAACCTTTATTGATTATTCTGTGTGTTTCTTTGGCCAAATACCCCCACTATATATAGGGGGAGGGGGAGGTACACCCTCCCTCAAAGTCCCGGGGTGGGACTAAAGGAGGAGGAGGTGGGGGAGTCACCGCCGACCACCCCCCATGGGCCCCACATGGGGGCTGGCCCAATAGGGCCGCCGGCCACCCCCTTGGCTCCTCCTGGGGGTTCGGCCCCCTCTTGGGTCCTTTCCCCTCTAGGATTTGGCCCACTTGGCCTGACCTTTTAAATTGATTTCTCTTTTATTAAATAATTATGAGTAAATAATTAAATCAATATTTAACATTCATTCACATATTATTCAATCTCTGTGGCTATGGAACACCTTCCACCTCCACTCCGGACATCCTCCGGACTTACCGAAACCGTTCCGGTTTTCTCTCTTATCTTCTTCGGTGATTCTACCGATCATATAAACACTCTCTAAGAATCATCAAGCCCTTAAGTGTGATACCCCACGGTTCGGGAACACTCCAAACATGGTCGGGATACTCCCGGACCAATGATCGACAGAGGGACCTAGATGGCCATGTGACTCCTGTGCATTCCATGAAGATCTTTCGTCGTTTGAACCGGGACAGTCGTGTCTTATGACTTTTGTCTCTCGATACTTGCATTGCCCGAGATCTGATCAATGACATCACCATGTCGTGTTCAATCTCGTTATCGAAAATTGCTACTTGACTTGTTTTGACAAGTGATATCCCTTTGATCAAATCACACGTTGCGTAGCTATTGGATATAACTTCTCCGAGTGGGCCCTTTAGTATCTTTCCGTCACGCAGATGGACAAATCTCGCTCTTGACATATATTGCCTCTATGATTCCTCCGAATACCTGAACACACCTTTATTGTCACTGTATTACCAAGTGACGTTTGATACTATCTAAGCATTCTCGGGAGACAGTGATTGATATAGTCTCACGGTTGATGATCCACAAGTATAGGGGGTGTATCGCGGCATTTTCGCTAAGTAAGAGTGTCGAACCCAACAAGGAGCAGAAGGTGTTGACGAGTGGCTTGGAGCAGCAATTCTTTGTAAATACTTAGCAAACGGTTTTTAGGGGGTTTTGATAATGCAGGTAAATAAAGTAAGAGTAAATAAAAGACAATAATAATAAATGCAGCGAGTGTCCCAATCCTTTCTTTAGCAAAGGACAAGCCGGTTGTATTACTTAAGATGACCAAACGTTCTCGAGGACACACGGGAATATCGTCGAGTGCTTTCGCTTCATATAGTTGATTAATATTCTTTAGTTTGCTAAGTGTTGTGTGGGTGAACCTGTGCTAATGTACCGACCTTCCTAGGACTAATACATACTTGTGATTATACCCCTTGCAAGCATCCACAAGTACAAGAAAGTAATTAAGGTAGAAACCCAACCACAGATTTAAACTCTAAGACCCTGACATCCTTGTGCAAAGGTTTCCTAACGGGGGTTCAGGTTTTTGTCACTCCGATAACCCCTACGATTAGTAGCCAAATACACAATGCATTCCCCTAGTCCCATATAGGTGAAATGTCATGTAGTCGACGTTCACATGACACCACTAGAATAAATACACCATAACTTAAATATCAAACCATGGAATCTTTCTCAACACAATTCCACTACTAACAACATGACTTCTCCCATGTCCTCATGAACTAAACGAACTACTCACAAGACATCATATGGATCATGATCAGAGATGAAATAATGATATGTAACAATCTGAACATAAACGATAATTCAATAGTTCACTCAAAAACATCAACTACAAGGAGTAATCAACACCGGGAAAGTTTCCCCTAAGAACTATGCAAGATTCAACCCAATTGTTACAGCGGTATGAAGTGGTGATGATGGTGCTGGTGGAGATGATGGTCGTGATGATGATGATCCCGATGAAGTCTAGCTTCATGGTGGTGTTGATGGCGACGATCTCCCCTCTCCGGGAAGGAATTCTCCCGACAGAATTCTGTCTGCCGGAGAGATCTTTCTCTCTCGGTGTTTTCCGCCCCGGAGAGGCGGCGGAATCTTTCTGTGGTCGCTCCCCGGTATTAGGGTTCTGCGGGGATAATATAGGCCATAGGGGAGAGCCTGGAGTGGTCCAGGGCGGCCACACCACCTGCTGGCGCGGCCTAGGGCTACACTCGCCAGGGGGTGGTGTGGGCCCCCTGTGGTCCATCTCCACTCCCCCTTCTGACAATCTTCGTCTTCTAGAAAAATAGAATTTTCCATGTATTTTCCCGGATTTTTTGATCTTTGCGAATTTCGCCTCCAAACAACACCTTTTCCATCAGAATCCTAACTGCAGTGGTCCATGGTCTAAAAGTCATCAACCATGCAAAAATAGATGAAATTACATAAGTATCATCTCTTAATATGAAATATATCAATGAATAACAGTAAATTATGATATAGAATAGTGATGCAAAATAGACGTATCAACTCCCCCAAGCTTAGACTTCACTTGTCCCCAAGCGAAAACTGAGCTCAATAAACATGACCTCAGTTTTATGGAGTGAAGAATCAATAAAAGAATACGAACAAGAAGTATCACATTCATCAATACATAAATCATAATAGAAGAAAACTCACTATTATATAACTTAACTTGCAATAAGTAAAGGAAACATAATAAATATACATAAAGTAAATAACAATTGGTAATGGCAAACTTAGCTCTTGGTTGAAAAATAGTTGACAATTTGCAGGAGTTCACACGTAAAGGGGTTTTCAATGATATCTTTTCAAAGTAGTATTCAATAAGATAAGATCAATGTGCAATACATTGAACATAAGAAACATGATTGAATAAATCATCATATGAATGAATGAAACACAATAACTCAAAATACTTGCTGAGGTAGAAGGGAATAGGTTTACTGACTCAACTAAAAAGTAAAAGAAAGGCCCTTCATAGAGGGAAGCAGGGATTTCAAGTTTCATAAAGAGCTTACAAAAATTATGGTACTTACTACCTTTCAGTTCTCATTGCCCCTATCATAGGCATCTTTAGGTGATTAAGGTTAAAGTGACACAACTAAGAGGATATGCTTGACAAGTTATAAGTTGAAATCTCATGCCCCTTACTTAGGAGTACCGAACCTCATGCTACTCAACTTCAGTCACAAGTAAGCTCTTGTCATTGTAAATACATATGTATCATAGAGAACCGCCAACAGGGTACCCCTTACACATGATACAGGAGCTATCCCATAATCAAAATGACAAGGCAAGCAGACAATGAGCATCTTAGCGATCTTTTTATTTGCTATCTGCATAGGTTTTTATTGAGGATGCTTCATAGAGTGCTCATTATGGTTATGCTACAAGTTTCCACCATGATTAGGAATGGATTAGGCTAGCGGCCCAGGCGTTTCTCTAACACACATACAAACTCCATGATCTTACAAGTTCCCCTTCTATTTCACACCGTCGGGATCCATAAGCAAAAGAATCATGATATCAACGGAATATAAGTGCAATGTTGAAAGTGTTCCCCATGATACATGGTTCTGCTAACTTCAACTTATAAAGCACAAGCATATACACAACAAAGATGGACACAATGGTTCAAGTTTATTAAGTGCAAGAAAGTAAAGTGTGCCATCAAGTTCGTGAGAGCTTTAATCACTAATTTTCACATAACAAGTTTAATTCAGAAGGTAGATAAAAACATGAATTTACTTGGAATAGCAATATTGCTAGTAGGTAGGTATGGTGGACACAAATGGCATAGGTTTTGGTTAAAGGATTGGATGCACGAGAAGCATTCCCTCTTAGTACAGGTTTTTGGCTAGCAAGGCTGGGTAGCAAGCATAAGAGTTGAAGGAAACAAACAAACATACAAGTGATAAAAACAAACATGCAATCTTCCTTGGAAGCACAAAAGATCTTAACTAGAGAACACTAAACTTATGAGCAAACCAAGAAAGAAATATGGTGAAATTATATTTCTTTAGAGTACTATCTTTTTCATTCAATTCTCAAAATAGTGTTGCTACTGACCGAGCCAGGTTTGCCAAAACCAACTAAATTTACTCAATGATCCTAAAGTGATACCAATACTAACGACAAGATCAATCATATAATCATAAATTGAAAACTAATATAAGATATGCAAAAGAGTAAATGATAGAACTTCTCATTAATATTCCATAACGGCACTCACACCAAGGGATACTTAGATATCTAACGAGAGGGGGGACACTTCCATAATGCAAACCATCCTACACGATAACTTCTCTATTCATGATATGACTCTACTGAAAAGGCAAAAAGATAGAAGATAGTGATGTGATACCGTGGCACTCCCCCAAGCTTGGAACAAACCAAGGGGATGCCAATACCTGATGACGAATTACTCCTTCGGTGATGGTGGTGTTCTCTCGATGAGATTTTTGATTAATTTCCCCAAGTCCTCAATCTCGAAGGTGAGAGTATGAATCAACTCCGAGTTTTGCTCAATACGGCTCATGATCATGTCTGGTTGCGAATTCCAGCTCTTGCGATTCTCTCCCCACTCTTCCTCCTTGAAGTCTTCTTTTCCTGCATGGTTAGAATGAGGCATGTCGCAATTGGAGGGTAGTTTCTCCTTGGGCATATTCTAGAATTGATGCTCATGGATAAGGGTATGGAAGGGATTCTTGGTGCGTGGAGGAGGTGACCGTGGAGCCAAATAGTGATGCGGAGGCTTCACTCCAGTTGACATTCGTGTAGTCCTTTTGATCTTGGCAGGATTTGCCAACACTCCAATGCTTGCAATGGTAGTGCTGGTGTGCGGATGCTGGCTTTTCTTTGCATCCTCTTCATCTTTACTCTTGATCTCCTTCTCCTGCCCGGGGTCTTGGAGATCTTCCTCCATAGGCTCCTTGCCCTTATCATTGGCGGAGACCATTGTGCTTATAAACTTTTAAGAATAGTTCCTGGAAGAAACAGATCGAAACAAAAACATGACGAGAACACGATACACGAACCTCGAGGGATCTAGGGGATTATATATTACAAAGTTTTACAACAAAAGGAAGGTACTGGGAGAAAACAGGTCAGAGGCGGAGTCCGAGGTGGCCACACACACCTGTTGGCGTGACCAGGGGGCGCACCAGAGGGTGGTGTGAGCCACCCTGGCTCCGTTTCCGTCCCTCTTTCGCTTCGTTGTTTCCCTTGTTGGATAAAAACTGCAAAAATATAACTAGACATAATTTTCGCGAAACTTTTCTTACCAGAACTGTTACCTAATCAAAAACAGACTCTGCAGGTCTCTGAATTTGGTCTTTAGTAGATTCTTCCAGAGTCACCGCTTGAATAATATCAATATCTTCATCTTCATACTCATATTGCTCGAGTCATAAAACCTTTCACTTTCTTATTACACCATTTTCTCCGATAACCTGTAAATTTCTTTCACACAAAACTTCACACAATTCTCATTAGCAATATTAGTATAAGCGAGGTAATTAACCTTTTAAGTTCAATTTCAACTGAAATCCATCAAAACATAAGCTACTTAAACAACTCCTTCCAAAAACCCAAAAGAATTCAAAAAGGAAATCAATTTAAGAGGCAAATGCGAAAGTGGCAAAAACCTGTCAAAATAGACCAGTAGGTAAAGATCAATTTTTTCGAAAGTCTTATGTTGCTCAAATAAAAATGTGCAAAACTAGCTAAAGTGAAATAACAACCTGGGGCAGAAGCACAAACAATTACAGCTCAATCCTACATACAGAGATCTCTCACGAATTTTTACGGTGAAGCACAAAAATCAGTTTCGGGACAGCAACTTCCCCAAATCTTACTTCTCTCTCATTAGAGGTTGATATTTACATAAAAACCAAACAAAAAGGATAAGGAGAGGTTATTACCGAAGTAATAACTTCCAAGACTCAAAGAAAAAAAAATGAAAGAAAAAATATACTGGGTTGTCTCCCAAAAAGCTCTTTCTTTATAGCCATTGAGATGGGCATAATAATTTCAATGATGCTCACATAAGAATATGAATTGACGTGAAAGAGAGCATCAAGAAGCAAAAATACACATGTTTAAGTCTAACCCACTTCCTATGCAAGGGAATTTTGTAAGCAAACAAGTTGTTGAAACCAGGGACTGCTAGCATAGGTAGGCAAAACAAGTGCAACATAAAGACTTTAAGCATAAAACGAGGAAACTTAATATTATTGAGATGCATTAGAACAGTCTTTCCTCTCTCATAATAACCTTCAGTATCATGCATAAATTTAACGATATAACTATTGCAAGAACCATTGTAGCAATGATCACTTATCCTAACAGAAAACACAGGGACAATATGAGGGGTATTCTTACAAAGGATAGTGTGTCCCTCTTCTACATATTTAGTGACAAAGTATTTCCCATTTTCTATTATAGGTTCATCATCCATTTGTTTATCAGGTGCAACAGCTTTATTTGTACTTTCATTAACCATACTAGCTATCATAGAATGTTCCTTTACTTTAACCGGGAAAGGTATTTTCTCAATGTAAAGTTCAGGTAAAACATGTTGAGCAGTATAAACTTCAGTATTTCTCGGAGGAACACTATTAACAATGTCTTTATAAGGTGCATGATACTTATTCCACTTATTTTTAGGAATTTCAATATAGGAAGCAAAAGCATTAAAATAAGTTTCAATAGCTTGAGAGTCTAAACGATAAGCATTTCTAATATTTTGAAAGTCATCAGTGCCCATAAAAGATTCAATGCATTCATAATCATAATTTATTCCTAACTTCCTTCCTTTGTCATTCTCCCATGCTTCAGCATTGTCTTGAATATGGTCTAGAAGATCCCATTTAGCTCCTTCTTCCATGCGTGTAAATGATCCAGCACAAGAAGCATCCAATAGATCCTTATCATGAAGAGACAGCCTTGCATAAAAGTTATTGATAATAATATTGTTGGGGAGCTCATGAATAGGACATTTGAGCATTAGTAACTTTAATCTCCCCCAAGCTTGAGTTGTACTCTCTCCATCAAGAGGCCAAAAGTTGTATATTTGATTCTGATCTTTATGAATCTCACTAGGAGGATAAAATTTTGAATAAAAGAGAGGTACTACTTCCTCCCATTCAAGAGCTTGACCATTCTTCAGCAGCTTATACCATTCCTCAGCTCTTCCTTTCAGTGATAACGAGAATAACTTCTTCTTGACTTGATCAATTTCAATACCTGCACACTTGAACAACCCGCATAATTCGTGTATAAAGAGCAAATGATCACCGGGATGGACAGTTCCATCTCCAACATAATAGTTATCCATAACACGATCAATAATTCTTGTAGGTATTTTAAAAGTATCATTCTCAGCAGGTGGTGATTCATCTACTACCTTAGAAGTGGTAGTAGTATTACGAAATAAGAAAATCAGCGAATTATCCATATTGAAATAAAGCAACTAACAGAAGTAAACAATACTCACAGTAGAAGTTTCCTTTACTAGTTCCACTCTCCAATAGCGCTTCACTCCCCGGCAACGGTGCCAGAAAATAGTCTTGATGACCCACAAGTATAGGGGGTGTATCACAGTATTTTCAATAAGTAAGAGTGTCGAACCCAACGAGGAGCAGAAGGTGTTGACAAGTGGCTTGGAGTAGGAATTCTCTATAAATACTTAGCAAACGTTTTTTAGGGGTTTTTGATAATGCAGGTAAATAAAGTACGAGTAAATAAAAGACAATAATAATAAATGCAGCGAGTGGCCCAATCCTTTCTTTAGCAAAGGACAAGCCAGTTGTATTACTTAAGCTGACCAAACGTTCTCGAGGACACACGGGAATACCGACAAGTGCTTTCGCTTCATATAGTTGATTAATCATCTTTAGTTTGCTAAGTGTTGTGTGGGTGAACCTGTGCTAATGTACCGACCATCCTAGGACTAATACATACTTGTGATTATACCACTTGCAATCATCCTCAAGTACAACAAAGTAATTAAGGTAGAAACGTAACCACAACTTTAAACTCTAAGACCCTGACAATCCTTGTGCAAAGGTTTCCTAACGGGGGTTCATGTTTTTTCACTCCAGCAACCCCTACAATTAGTATCCAAATACACAATGCATTCCCCTAGGACCATATAGGTGAAGTTTCATTTTGTCGACGTTCACATGACACCACTAGAAGAAATACACCACAACTTAAATATCAAACCATTGAATCTTTCTCAACACAATTCCACTACTAACAACATCACTTCTCCCATGTCCTCAAGAACTAAACGAACTACTCACAAGACATCATATGGATCATGATCAGAGATGAAATAATGATATGTAACAATCTGAACATAAACGATAATTAAATGGTTCACTCAAAAGCATCAACTACAAGGAGTAATCAACACCGGGAAAGTTTCCCCTAAGAACTATGCAAGATTTAACCCAATTGTTACAGCGGTATGAAGTGGTGATGATGGTGCTGGTGGAGATGATGGTCGTGATGATGATGATGATCCCGATGAAGTCTAGCTTCATGGTGGTGTTGATGGCGACGATCTCCCCTCTCCGGGAAGGAATCCCCCCAGTAGAATTCTGTCTGTCGGAGAGATCTTTCTCTCTCGGTGTTTTCTGCCCCGTAGAGGCGGCATAATCGTTCGGTCGTCGCTCCCCGGTATTAGGGTTCCATGGGGATAATATACGCCAAAGGGGAGAGCCTGGAGTGGGCCAGGACAGCCACACCACCTGCTGGCGCGGCCTAGGGCTACCCGCGCCAGGGGGTGGTGTGGGCCCCCTATGGCCCATCTCCACTCCCCCTTCTGGCAATCTTCGTCTTCTGGAAAAACAGAATTTTCCATGTATTTTCCCGAATTTTCTGATCTTCACGAATTTCGCCTCCAAACAGCACCTTTTCCATTAGAATCCTGACAACAGCGGTCCATGCACCAAAATTCATCAACCATGCAAAAACAGATGAAATTACATAAGTATCAACTCTTAATATGAAATATATCAATGAATAACAGTAAATTATGATATAGAATAGTGATGCAAAATGGACGTATCAACAGTCTAAGGAATAGTCTACGAAGGTCTATTCTAATCATCGTAACTTGAACTTCGTGACATGATCAGGTCATGATGTTTAGGTTGGGTATTGGTTCGTTATCTCATTCTCAGAATGAGTTGACTCCATTTCCAACTTGCATAAATCCCACATGATCAGGAAACCTTGATCATCTGTTGACCAATGAACTAGTGACTAGAGTTTCACCGGGAACCACTGGTTGTTTATATATCACACGTGTATTGATGTTACCTTTCAATACAGTTATAGCATGATATAAAACTTAATCATAAACTTTATGAAATATGATAATAATCCTTATTATTATTTGTCTCTAGGGAATATTTCCAACAGTCTCCCAGTTGCACTAGAGTACAAATAAGCTAGCTGCATTTGTTCTTAATCATTGGCACCATATATCCCGATACCCTAAACATGGTCGCTCATGGAAGAGGTTGAGTCTTGGACCTGTACTTTACAGTCCCAAATCCTTTGTAACTTACTAATGTCACGTTGATTGACATTAATACTTTATCATCACATGATAACATCTTTGTGTATGCATCATCACTATGGTAGAAGAACGAGGCCAGATTACAGGAGCCTACAGTGACTTTAGATCAACCTCGAGGGCTTTCTCATGGGCACTATGCCCTGGGACACATCATTCTACATTAAAAGCGAACTAGCCCCGCCATAACATTATACATCACTTTAGATGGTACCCTTATCTATTATTATAAATGTAATTATCGAAACATGAGTGCACCCTGTGCAACTTTCGATGTTTCGTTCACCTTGCTTCCTACTTGACTTTAGTCGGTATTACAGGAGTTTCCAACATATTCCCTTATAACATAACCCTTTATGCTTTAATATATGCCATCCTTTATGGATTTGGAAAACATGTCTACAGTTCTCTATTAGACACTGCGGACAAACTTAGCTCAACGTTCCATGATTCGAACTTTAATCACTTTTCAAACATTCCTTCTTGGATCATATATTATGTTAAGTTATCATCATGGGTTTCTAAGACAGAACCTATGTCTCAACATAGTGGATGATGATCATCCTTTTCTTTCTATCAACCATTGATGTTAAAATTAATACTATTCCTAACTTGAGTTATTAAGGACCAGTTCCTTAATTAACTTCTATTCTAAAACTATTTTCAGAATCCCTTAAGGAATACTACATAATATCATAATATACTTATTATCAACGTATACTCCTTATAAATCATTATTTATCGGTACTTGCGCTTTTATTCTTAATGTGTCGTATGCACACTTAAGAATCACTCCTCTAAGCTCCCACTCAAATATGGTCCCAATATGTTCGGGTCTGAGTCACTACTCTTACTCAAACTATGTTCCTACATATTTGAATTTGAGACTTATTTTGCTCCCACTCAAAATGTGTTCCCGACACATTTGAGTTCGAGACTTACATTGCTCCCATTCAAAAATATGTCATTCACATATTTTTTTTAGGAAGAATTTCATAGCTCCCACTCAATTTCATGCAAATTGCATATCCGCTCACTATTTTGAACGACTTCAAAATCCTTTGATCAAATATCAAACTTGGAGATTCACTATGAGATACTAGTATTTTACCAATTTTAAATCCACCAGACCTTCAGCACACTTGAATCAAATTCATTTGAATTTGTCCAATACTTGACAAATTGTGCTTTTTTCATTCACCCCCTTTCCCACTATGGCTTTGTAGTCATTTGGAAAAATCCAAGTAACCCCTTTACTTGTAAGATGCAACAACGAATTGCTTTCTAATCTCAAGGGTATTTTGCTTTTGGATTTCTCATATCTTTAGCTTACCATTACTTCCTTAGTAGTTCGTAGGTATGTCATATTCTGGTAATCATGACAAATGATTCACAAATGTCTCCATACAAGATATGGGCTACATTTTGAATCCTACATCATGTAGTGAAAACACTAGTGGGGAAAACACAATGATCATTATCAGTGATTCTTACCTTTGTGAAGAGTATTAGGAATGTTTTCCGTTGCGCTTCTCAACACACTGATGTAGGGTTTTGAATCCTCATTGTGTTTTTCACTATCTTCCATTTGCTCCATAATCGAGAAATATCACTTAATGTGAAGTTTCTCGAGAATGCACCAAAATCAAAGCAATACAAGTTTTTCTTTCCTTTTGGTTCTAGCTATGGTTATTGTATTCATAAGTTTTCCAATGAATACTCTACAAGGACTTATTCGCTATTTTTTTGGTTATATCGAATAACCCCAAAACTTTTACGATGATCCATACCAGATATGGACCCGCTTTCACGAATTCACATGGTTCACTATATATTCTAATTGAGTGCTAACTATTTCTAACTAAAGGTCTTTTACATCTATACTACAATGATTTTTTGGCCCCCTCTATTCACCCACTTTGATATCAAATATCATATTGTGATCCTTTGCATTTTGACATTTCAAACGCATTGCATTCCACAATTTTTCTTTATGCCATTCTTATAAAATCGGATTTCATTACTATTGATCAAATCATAGTAATTAGATTCTCTTTTATCTTTAATACCCTTTGTTGATGAAATACTTTGATCATATCAAATAGTTTCATACTTATGTTTCTTTGGTAAACTTCTTTACACATTTAAACAATCATATAATGATAATCACCATTTTTGTTAAAACTCAATACATCGAATATGTATTCTCTTTTAACAATTCATCAAAAACTTTGTATTCTTGTAATCCACAGTGTTGAAGTTATTTTGCCGAACTTAGGCATGATTTATATGTGACAAGAAATCGAATGACTTTCACATATTATCACATAACTTTGAATTTGAACAATGGTTTCATTCAGTAATGAATATATCATTAAGTTGGGTAATTTTAAGGCATTTCAATATTTTACAAATGTTCATCTATTATCAATTAGTTTCATAACAAGGATAATTCACACATAATCAAACAAGATATGAACACAAATAGAAATCATTCATAAAAGTGGAACAACTGTTTGTTACAAGCTTATATGAATAACCGTCTCACAAAGTGTGAGACACACTAAAGAAGTTCACAATCTTTTGATTCCAATAATCATCCTAAACATAAACTAAGTGATAAATGTCAAGGGAGAGTGTCATCGGCCATCATCATCATGCTCGCCATCAACACGCAACGTCACCTCCTCTCTAGCAAGCACCTCTATGCAGAAGGACCTGTTTTTAGCAAAACAAAATAAGTATCAAATATACTTAACACTGCAACATGTGTTTGCAAGATTATAACATTTATAAAATTGTATATCAAATATAAAACTTTGTCATCGATGACCTCTCCGACAACGGGTTCAATCATCACATTCCTAAGATGTGATATGAACCTGTGGCAATCCTGTGTTTCCGCGTCGCCTCTCATAATGCAAGTCCTGACTTGTGCTTGGTAGCTTGGTGGCAGCGACCATAGCACTACGCCATTTGCAAAAGAGCTCGTCATCCAGATGTCCAGGAAGTATGCTGGCCTCATATATGCATCATGCATGCGCTCCAAGTGGTCGTCGAGCGAAGAGTTCTCTTTTATCTTAATGGAGAGGAAATCTCCCATTAGCTGATGCTCCCATATGCATGCTTGTTCCACGAAATCTGTCCGAAGCTATGTACCATTGTCGCACGAGGGTCAAGATTACCCACGACTGGCCACAGCTCATCCACCATCCCGTAGCACATTGTAACTGATATGAAGGTGGACATCTCACGACAATAATAGCGGTTCTCCCGCTGTTCTAGGGTCTCATAGAAATAGGGCTGCTCCAAATCCATCTCGTTGAGTATATAGTCGACCACGTCATTCTCGCTAAGGAGAACATGGAGACATGCAACCCACATAGAGAAGTTTGATCCGTCTAGCCTGAGATTCTCTCCTTCTAACCAATTGTCAACAGGAAAGGTAGCATCAGGGAGAACCATTTTTCTACATTTATAATTGCAAAAAGGAATTTATACTAAGTTTATAATTAAATGAGTTATTAATAACTCCACTCAGAAACACCTATCCCCTGAAGGGTTCTAGTGATAACACGACCCCTCTTCCCCACATCTCCCCTGATCATCATGGACATCAATGTGGGTTCTAGGGTGGACGCTAAACATCGGTCACATCAGTCATGCAACTCGTGCTCGATATTTTGACCATCCGTGTTCCGAGGCCATGTATGTACATGCTAGGCTCACCAACTCAACCTTAGTGTATTCGCTGTGCAACATGGCTTACACCCACTATATGCTAACATAGATATGTCTGACACCCGATCATCACGGAGTGCCTCATAACGAAGAACTTTCTTGGTGGTGCACACTAAGGGAGAACACAATCATTGGTAATTTTAACAGGGATCATCTTATTAGGCTACCGTCGAGTATCCAATACTAGCACACAATAATATATACAAACAATAACATTTAATGTAAATGCGATGTGATATGGTCCTTCACGTCGTGATCTCCATCCGTCGTCACCGGATTCCGGCGCCAGGGTTCCCGCACCGTAGACACCAGGGTACCGGTGTCTTTCCGGCGTGGTAGTCCATCACCTTCGTGACTATCTACTACTACTTTGTAACATAAGGTAATGACTTACCTTTGCCACAACCATATCACAAAGCAACACCCCCTGCAAAACAAAGTTAGACGCCTCTACCTTTTCTTTGCACGTTTTACGTGGCTGAATGGGCTTTCGCATAAGAACCGTTCTTACCTATGAAGTTTTACCACAATGTTGATCTAGTAGTTGTCTATACTATACCCCTTTCGGGGCCCTCCGTTGCAAATGGCATACCAACTAATGCGAGAGAGACAGACACCCCTCCAAAGCCACTTTATACGGTACAAGCCGTATGTCAAGCATGGACTAGTCTCGCAAATGAATGCATAAAGTCGGTTTGGGGCCGCTTCATCAAGCATTACTGCGGTATACAAAAGTACACGTGGGAGGGTAACAACTAAAATATCAACGCCCACACGCTACATCTCGTGTGTTCTACCCGTACTAGCATTACTACTCATAGATCTAGCTCTGATACCACTATAGGGGTTCCGCGTATGAAAACAATAAAATTTTACCCTACGCCCCTGAACCCCTTATGCTACCAGGACCTATCTATTAGTAATGCTGTAACACGAAGGGATTTTCGTGAACTTACCCTTGAAGACTGAAAAGAGTTGTCAACACTCAGGAGAGCATGGTTGATGTAGACGAGCCGAAGGTGACCTCAAGGTCGTGATGAAGTCCTTGCGCTCCTGTGGCTCCAACGACTTGAGTGCCTCAAGTGTGACACCTCGCGGGGAGTTACACGCATCCGGTGCCTGACGATGACTCCCGCTTCCCGATCCAGCAGCAGTTGCGGAAATAGAGCTCCTGGATCCGAATCCCGCAGCGCGGCGGCGCTCTGCGGTGAAGATGTCTCTCGTTCATGCAGTCCGAAGTTGGGACCATGGTCACAAGAGAGAGAGAGAGAGAGAGAGATAGTTAGATAGATAGATAGATAGAGAGAGAGATAGAGAGAGAGAATCAACTAGAAGGTCTACCCAAAAGAGAGGGAACCTTTATTGATTATTCTGTGTGTTTCTTTGGCCAAATACCCCCACTATATATAGGGGAAGGGGAGGTACACCCTCCCTCAAAGTCCCGGGGTGGGACTAAAGGAGGAGGAGGTGGAAGGAAGCGCCGAAGGCCACTCCCCCCATGGGCCCCACATGGGGGGCTGCCCCAATAGGGCCGCCAGCCACCCCCTTGGCCCTCCCTAGGGGTTCGGCCCCCTCTTGGGCCCTTTCTCCTCAGGGATTTGGCCCATTTAGCCATTTGACCTTTTAAATTGATTTCTCTTTTATTAAATAATTATGAATAAATGATTAAATCAATATTTAACATTCATTCACATATTATTCAATCTCCATGGCTATGGAACACCTTCCACCTCCACTCCGGACATCCTCCAGACTTACCGAAACCCTTCTAGTTTTCTCTCTTCTCTTCTTCTGTGATTCTATGATCCTATAAACACTCTCTAAGCATAATCAAGCCCTTAAGCATGATAACCCATAGTTCGGAACATTCCAGACATGGTAGGGACACTCCCGAACAAATGATCGATAGAGGGACCTGGATGGCCATGTGAACCCTATGCATTCCACGAAGATCTTTCATCATTTGAACCGGGAGAGTCGCGTCATATTTCTTTTGTCTCTCGATACTTGCATTGCCCGAGATATGATCAATGACATCACCATGTCGTGTTCAATCTCGTTATCGAACAATGCTACTTGACTCGTTTCGACAAGTGATATCCCTATGATCAAATCACACGCTGCACAGCTATTGGATATAACTTCTCCGAGTGGGCCCTTGAGTATGTTTCCATCATGCGGATGGAAAAATACCTCTCTTGAAATATATTGCCTCTACGGTTCCTCCGAATACCTGAACACACCTTTATTGTCATTGTATTACCAAGTGAAGTTTGATGCTATCTAAGCATTCTCGAGAGACAGTGATTGATATAGTTTCAGGGTCTAAGGAATAGTCTACGAGGGTCTATTCTAATCATCGTAACTTGAACTTCGTGACATGATTGGGTCATGATGTTTGGGTTGGGTATTGGTTCATCATCTAATTCTCAGAATGAGTTGACTCCATTTCCAACTAGCCTAAATGTCACATGATCAGGAAACCTTGATCATCTATTAACCAATGAACGAGTGACTAGAGTTTCACCGGGAACCACTGGTTGTTTATATATCACACGTGTATTGACGTTTCCTTTCAATACAGTTATAGCATGATATAAAACTTAATCATAAACTTTATGAAATATGATAATAATCCTTATTATTATTTGTCTCTAGGGCATATTTCCAACACCAGGCACTAGAAAGATCAGGTGGACCCGCACATTGTAACTCGGTCCACTATGTAATGAAGTCAGGCATAACTTGTGACTTAATTGCTTTACGCTTGTCATACGTGATGTCTCGTGGGGACAACTCTATTCTCCATAGGGAGACACACCTAGTTGCTTCTGCATTATTGAGGATGTTCGACAGACGTGCTTCGTTGACCACTATGATCGGATGTTCCGAAAAATAATGGAGTAGCTCTTGTGCTGTCATAAATACTCCATATGCCAATTTTTGGTAGTGTGGGTACCTTTGTTAGGATGGCAAGAGAACCACACTTAAAAAATAAACTGGCCTCTGGACACCATGGGTTTTGCCTTCCTAGGGTCGCTCCACAACCAAAACTATGCTGACCACCTGGTTTGTGGCGGCGATGTAAAGAAGTAATGGCTCTTTCTCTCATGGAGACACAAGGACAGGAGGCATCAAAAGCGTCTTTTTGAGGTCTTCAGAGGCGCGCTGAGCTTCTTCGGTCCATTCAAACTTATCTGACTTCCTCATGAGAGTGCAAAATGGTAGTGTTTTTTCTCCTAATCGAGCAATGAAACGGCTGAGTGCTGCCACTCGCCCAGCCCGATGCCATACACCTCATAGATTTGTTGGTTTTTTCATTGTCAAAATTGCCTAATTTTCTCGGGATTGGCCTCGATTCCTCTTGCTGATACCAAATATCTGAGGAGTTTCCCTACTGGGACTCCAAAGGAACACTTCGTCGGGTTTAATTTGATGCAAAACTTGTCGAGATTTTTAAATGTTTCTTCAAGGTCTTTGATAAGTGAAGATCCTTGCTTCATTGTGACTATAACATCGTCAATATATAATTGTATGTTTGTGCCGATTTGGCTTCCCAGGCAATTCTACATCATCTGCTGATATGTTGCTCTCGCATTCTTGAGGCCGATGGGCATAGTTGTGTAACAAAATACACCATAAGGCATAATAAATGCTGTTTTCTCCTGATCTTCCTCCTTCATCCGAATCTGGTGGTATCCTAAATATGCATCCAAAAAGGAAATACATTCGCATCTCGCGGTTACATCAATTATTTGATCGATGCGTGATAGTGGGAAGTGATCCTTTGGACAATGTTTATTCAGTGTGGTGAAGTCAATGCACATCCATAGCTCTATGGTATTTTTATTTGGGACACATACCGGGTTTGCGACCCACTCCCTTTCTTTAATTCCTTTATAAAGTTAGCATCGGTAAGATGATGTAGCTCTTTTCCAATAGCTTTGCGCTTTGGTTCTGTGAAACGACGAAGCGATTGTTTAACCGGTTTTGCTTTTGGATCCAAGTTTAATGCGTGCTCAGTGAGTTCCCTGGGAATTCCCGGCATGTCATAAGGTAGCCATGCGAAGATTTCCCAGTGCTCATGAGGAACTCGATGAGCGCGCTTTCCTATGCGGAACCAAGATGTAAGCCACAAATGTTGTCTTCTTTGGGTCGGTAGGATGGATATGTACTTCTTTTGTGTCTTTCGCACTATCGAAGGCCTGGTCGGTATTGACACGCGCTATTTTTCAGAGGTTCTACGGTTGCTGACATTTTGAGCTGCTCGAACTCGGTTGCCATTCTGAAAGATTCAGAATTTTTTTTAACTCCCTATCACACTTTTCGGGACATGTGGAGCTTCCTTTTACTTATATGATTCCCTTTGGTGCATGCATCTTCATGACTAAGTATGCATAATGCGGGACTACCATGAACCGTGCGAAAGCTGGTCATCACAGGATTGCTTGATACTATGATGGCCAGTCCAAGACTTCGACCTCGAGTTTTTCTCGCCTGAAATTTTCTTTGGATCCAAAAACAATGTCAAGGAAAATTTTACCTAAAGGAATTTACGCTTTACCTGGTACTATGTCGTGGAAGGATATTTTTTGTTGGTGCCAAATTTACCAAGGGGTAGTTCATTGCCTTTAGTGTTTTTGCATAGATCAGGTTTATGCTGCTTCCTACGTCCATGAATACCTTACTCATGTCAAACCTGCCAATTTGTGCTTAAACTATCAAGGACGAATAACTAGTCGTGGTACTCGAAGCGGGTGATCAATTCTGCTGAATGTGATTTCCTGTTCTGACCAATGGAGATACTCGGGTGTGGCTGGTGGAGCCGTCTCGGCCATGTTGATTTGTCTTGTGATTAGCTTCTGGATTCTATTGGGTGGATGCCTTTTTGAATCATTGACATTGCCCATTTTGACCTAGGGTATTCGTTTCCTTGATCAGTTGCATTTTGTGGTTGCCCTACTGGTGATGGTGGTGCGCCGATGGCTGGATGTGTATCCTCATTTTGCTGCTTCGGTTTCCTTTGCATTGCATAACTCTTGCATCTTTAAGAACGTCTTTCATGAAATGATTGGATTGTCTTTTTCCTGCTGAGTCAACATAAAAGTGCATATTACAGGGTCCTTCCAGTATATTGCGGACATGGGTGGGTCCCGGGCTCTTGGCTGATATCACTGTGTTGATTGGCTTCCTCCAACTTCGTCCCTGTTATGGTGGTACTAGCTATTGTAGACATTGCTCCTGTTGTTTCCTTCACCTGAAAAACTGGCTACAACGTAACCTGGTCCCGTGTTTCCGTTGTTGTTTCTTCATCTCCTGTTATTTCCACGTTTATCCCTATCTTCTTCATGTGAACATGTTCGTTTGTTATGTAGCACATCTTCTCCATCAGCCCAGTGATTTGCTATGTCCATTAACTATGAAATTGTCTTTGGTTTGACTCGCCCTAGTTCTTCTATGAATTCTTGGCGACAGAGACCATCGTTGAAGACATCGATGGCTCTTTCGTCGGATATGGATTCGGCTGAATTTTTGATGATGTTCCATTGTTGGATGAATGCTCTTATTGACTCTCTAGGCTTCTGTTTGCATGCCCGCAACTGTTCTAAAGACGCGGGTAGTTTGAATGTGGACTGAAAGTGTCGGATGAACTTATCTTCGAGATCATTCCAACTACCAATGGAATCTTCGGGTAGCTGTATGAGCCATGACCTTGTAGCGCCGGTAAGGTGCAATTGTAAACTTTGCATTGCGGTAGCTATGGAGCCGCCCTGTAACATACAGTTGCCAAATAATCTGCTAGCCAAGCTTCGGGCTCCTGAAGTCCATCGTATTTTTGGCGGTCGTGCAGAAGTTTAAAGTCCTTGGGTACTGAGATTTTGCGAATCCGCTAGGTGAATCAGCTGGCTCCACATAACTCCTAGTCGTCTTCATTGTCACCGTCATGGTAACTTCTGTTGCGGTTTTCATCTCTTGCCTCATCGTTCATGTATTACATACTATCGCCTCTTGTGTTGCTTCGTGGCTCCGGTCCTGAGGGATGTGCCTGATGTGGCGACCGAGCTCGCCAGATGGCATGGGTATCTATGGGGTTGATGCATGATTCCCTGTTCTTCTTGTGCGAGAGATGATCCAACCATGCTAAGGTTCATCAAGGTGGAGAGCTGCACGAGGATCGTAGGGTGCGGGTTGAGTTGTGATCAGATATGTTTGTGCAGCCACAATTGCTGCTTGCGCCATTGTTGCCTTGATCTTTCCTGCTTGATCTATTGACATAAACGATAGATCAAGGTCTCGGATCAGTTCGCTTCTTTTTGCTTTGGGGATGTTTTGTAACCGAGATGTTCCCCTTCTTGGCGGTACTCCTCCTATTACGCTCCCGGATCCTCGGGTAGAGCTTAGTTGTGCCCGTCGTAAGCTGGATTCATCAGCTAACCTCTTTATTTTTTCGAGTTGCCTTTGCATCCTTAGTAGGTCTCTCTTCTTGTGGTGAAGCAAATATTGATATGCTAATAAATCTTCATGTGAGGCATCTGCTGTCATAGGAACTGCACCCAAAATTGCTTCCCTGGCCTTTTGCCATGCCTTTGTTGGTAGCCACAGATTCTCCTTTCTTCTCCGTTTCGTTCTACTCCTCCTCCTTGGACTATGCGGTTGTCCTCTATTTCTCCTTTGTTTCCGTGGTTTCCTTTGTTGCTATGATTTCCTACATTGTCATCCGATAAAATATCATTGGGGTCGAGGATAGGGTTACCATTAGAATCGTGCAGTGTCGAGGTATCTCTGTTGATCATGCACACTTGGTGGTGTGTTATGCATGGGTTGGTAACGTCGTTATATGTCCTAAGGGAGACACTGTTGGGTGGGTTAGTGAAGTCCATTAGTTTCTGTTTTAGGTAGATTTCTGCCATCCTTATCCCAAAGTCGATGCTTTCAGCGCTTTCCTTGGTTTCAGAGTTTGTTGGGATTGTTCCACATGGTGAAGTTAGTTGGGAGTCTGATCCGAAGGAGAGATTGTCGTGAAAACCATCAAGGTCCCATAGATCTGTCTCATCTTGCTTGTTTTCTTCGGCTGCTTCGATTTGCGACGTGGCTTCCATGGAGAATCCGACAGATGATGCTGGTATCGTCGTAGGTGCAATCTTTTCCACCGACGGTTTTGATGTAATCAGGGCCGAGGGGTGTGAATCTTGGGGGTCTTCTACTTAGAACTGGAAGCTTCTGATGATTAGATCAGATCCATCATTGAAGTCAGTGGGTACTAGCCCAGGGGTGCGTGGGCGTGGATCCGCTTTTGTTTGGTTGTTGCTTGGGAAAGAGAGATCTGTCAACCCATGGTTCCAACGTTCAGGTTTCCCATAGACGACACCAATTGATGAGGGCTAACCTCGGCAATTTCCATGGATAAGGACTTAGGGTTTTGCGGAAAAGAGAACGCTAGGGATTTCGTCGGATATCAGGATAACAATAGAGTCAAAGTCACCTGAATATTTGGTGAATCGCACTATTATAGATCACTTGGGTATTTTCAGTGTCCTTGCTTAGGATTCTCTCGTCCTATATATAATAGGCCGGGTATCAAGGTTGTATGCGGATAGGTTACATGTTTGTAATTACAACACCAACACGATGTCGGTCCTTTGCTTTCTTTCCTAATACAACTTAAAGCCTTTGTCAGTTGCTCCTTTTGGGCCTTCATCTTGATTCTTCATGGGCCGTAAGCCATTTATACAGCAAGGGTAGCAAATCATAGCTACATGAGTAACCATACCTATGTCACTGTTGGTTTGGTATATATTTTTCCTTGCAAGTCGTAGTTGCTTGGCTTAGGTGTTGGTTTGAGTTGTCGAATTCCACAGTTATTGGGAGGTTGACACATGCTTAATGGTGGAGATGATCATTATTCTAATTACAACTTGATAACTAAAATGTTGGGCATAGATATAACTAATAAAGCGGCACCGGTGGGCAATAGTTGAGATTTGGCTTTTATCCCGCTCACTTGTGTCCACCTAAGACCCAGAGTACTTGAAACATGTTCCTTGACTATCGCACTATCCACATGTGGGAGTCTTTCTAGGGACCCCCTGGGCTTGAACTTGATTCCGGAGAATGTTTTGGGGCCACAAATTGTTTGGGCTTTATACGTTACCTAATGTATATATGCCATCTTATGAGATGTTTATTACTTGTTGCTTGATGAGCATTTATTACAGTTGCATGCGTGCGACACTCTGTCATGGGAATATATTTTCTATGGCCTCTGCTCACGTGACAAGTCCACGTAACCTCTGGGTCCATACGAGACTTAGCTATACTTCTACAGGTAGCCCTTTTGAGTGGCCCCTAAAACATTCTCTGATTTCTTGGAATGGTTTTGTCATGATACCTCGTTGCTTTTTATTTGTTTGCTTTTTTCGAGGTTGATCGTGCGTGCGTTACAATTTGTGCAGCCCTGCAGGGTAAATCTTTTCGAAAAGCCGTGTCTGTAGGTATGGATGACTTGGACCATTGTTTCTTGATCATAGACAACTTACACTAAAGAATTACTCTAAATATGATTTGGATTTGACATGACTAGTAAGTTGGGCAACTACCATGGAATGATTAATAAAACTACCAACTATGTGAGTTTTCCTCGGAAGGACTTCCTCGTTTGGTTTCAAGGGGGAAATCCCAGGATGGGTTATGTTTGGTGTTAGTATCAGGTTGTATCCAAATAGGTCTCTCTTCTCTCTCTGATAGCCGATATTTTTATAGAGTCTCTATAGGTTGTTTAGTGCATGCTTTCCTGCCGCTTCAATCCCCCATACCCATGTACGCGAGAGCTGCCAAATTCTAAGTATCGTCGTGTACTAGCCCCAGTACTGACCGATCCCTTTTTCCTTTGATCTTTCCCGGCACCCCTTTTTCTTTGACAGGTATGAGTTTGATGACGTTATCAAGGTTACCCTTCCGGATTGGCATGGGCAGGGTTATGGACGCCATCGGTTATACTTCAGGACTCTTAGTCCAATTTGCATCTTATTCATACTTGGATGTGGTATTGTTTTCAATGTGATTTGGATCTTTGTAATGTATATATGTATTATTGACTCGTTGAGTCGCTGTTATATATATGTGTTCTCATGGGTTCCATTATGGACTATTGTGTAATGTTATTACTTTGTTTTCCACCCGCACGCAAGAGCTTGGTGGGCACCATTGAATTGTTTCTATGCGGGTTTGGCGGGAATCGCTAAAATCTGCATAGGGCTGATTCGAGGGTGTTACACCCGTGACCCCCGGCCACGGGATGGAAATGTTAGCAGTGATGCACAAGGGATGACCATGGGATGGAGACACCAGGCTCAGCGTCGTATCCCAGGGGCACGCCATGACAATGTGGTACTCAGTCAAATATGAGGCAATGATCGGGTGCACCGTGGAGCAAGTATGAAGGGAGGACCTACTAGCTAGGCCACTAAGCGGTACTGGCCATGCTAGTTGTTGAAGGAGCCAAGATGCGAGAACGAACCTACACAAGGATACAAGATGCAGGAATATACTTGTACAAGAAGATAAGAGGCGAGGTTAGTCTATAGGGAAAGGCAAAACCCTAGTAGCACCAAAATGATGCAAGATGGAGTAAAGTGGACAGGGAAAGGCATGTTTGCCGGTCTCTAGCTGGAGGAGGTTTCTTCCCCATGATGGTAGCATAGCTAGTATCCTAGACTCCTGCCTGACCCCTTACCGTATAAAAGGAGGGCCAAGGCCTTATTATAGAAGAGGGCGTAATCGAAAGAGGAGAGACCCGAGGTCTCCTACCAAAACTAGAGAGAGATACAATAGAGAAAAGAAAGAAGGAGGAAGAAGGGTAGCAGCAATGGCCTCTTGCCATTGCCAATGATAGGCTAGATCTCCCATCCCTAATATAACCATGTACATAATATGAGCAATACGACCACCAGCAAGTAGGAAATAGGGATGTTAGCCATCACGGCAGCCTGAACCTAGGTAAAACCCCGTGTCATTGTGTCTCCTCTTCCTCTCTAGTTATCTCTCTATTATCTGACAACCACAAAGGGGAGAAACATGTGAGAGAGCTTGCCATCCCTCTGCAAATGAATAAAAGGGGTATGTAGTATCCCTGATGTCCATGTTCACGCACACGACACCTCGTGCATGCAAAAGAGTAGCACCGCCATAGTGCAAAAACCCACGCGGATTTTATGCTCACGTCCCATCGCTTTTAAGTACTTTCATATCTTCTTGTCACCCGAATCATTGCTCATGGCCTAAGATATTCGCTTTCCTCTATCCACGCCTCTTGCATTCTCTCTCCTTACCGCGGTGGCGTCAACTTCCTCGACCATCCATGCCTCTCGTGTTCTCTCCCTTGGCTGCTCGTTCGTGCGTCTTCCTCGACGGTAAGATCTTCCTTCCACGTCTCACGTGTTTAGACATATGCCTGATAGCTTTTGCATGCACGATCTTACTCGTCGTTACTTCTCAATCTTTTGCTAGCTCGAGGATTTATACTGTTTTGCAAATTTTTCTTCTATTCATGCGACGTTGTTCGTTGTCATACACGCTGCATTCTTTCCGCTGCAGTCAAATGTAACGTCTCTAATCTTCCATCATTTTCGTATTTTCTTTTGAGATTTCTACTTTCATGCCCTTGGTTCCTTAGTTGTACTCAGTTTTCCCCAGCCGCTAAACCTTTCCTCACTTTTGCCCATGGGCTTCTCTAAAACTCTCACATAGAGCTCGAACGGCAGCTGCCGTCAGGTTGAACATTGCTGATGACATGTGGGGTCGCGTCATGTGGGATCGGGTGGGGTCGGTAGGTCGGGATCGTGTTATGCTGACACATGGGGCCATGCCGTGGGGGACCGTGATGACCCACAAGTATAGGGGGTGTATCGCAGTATTTTCGAGGGAAGTGAAACCCAATTTATTGGTTCGACACAAGGGAGCCAAAGAATATATATATAAGCCTTAAAAACTGAGTTGTCAATTCAGCTGCACCTGGAAACAATCTTGCTCATAGTAGTTCATCAGTAGCAACAGTTTTGTAGTAGCAATAGCAAAGTAATAACAATAGTAAAAGTAAAGATAGTAGTAACAATTGCAGTAAACAGTAGGATTAAAGCACGGTAGGAATATGGATGGATGGACGGGCGTTGCATGGACAAGACAATTCATATAGCAATCAAGACATAGGGCATTTCTAGATAAATAAGATAAAGCATCCAAGTACTAAATAATCATAGGCATGTGTTCCATATATAGTCATATGTGCTCGCAATGAGAACTTGCACATCTTTTGTCCTGCCAGCACGTTTGCAGCGGGGCCTCGAGGGAACTACTGGCAATTAAGGTGCTCCTTTTAATAGAGCACTAGAGCAAAGAATTAACACTCCATGAACACATGTGATCCTCACATCAAAGCCACCCCCTCCGGTTATCCCGATTATTTTCAATTCGGGGCCTTTGGTTCCGGACAACAATGTGTGTATACAACTTGCAGGTAAGATCACAAACAATACTATCATCATGAATCAATAACATGTTCAGATCTGAAATCATGGCACTCGGGCCCTCGTGACAAGCATTAAGCATAACAAGTTGCAACAAACTCAAAATAGCACTAATAATAGATACTAGGCACCATGCCCTAACAATCTGATGCCATTCCATGAATGATCTCATCCAATCCCTACCATCCCCATAGACTACAACGGGGGATTACTCACTCATGGATGGGGGAATCATGGATGGTCGATGGAGACGCGATGGTGATGATGATGGCGATGATCTCCTCCAATTCCCCATCTCGGTAGGGTGCCAGAATGGAGTCTCTAGTTCTGATTCGCGGAATCTGGTGGTGGCGGCACAACGGAACTCTTTCTTGAAAAACGTCGAACCCCCCTAGGTTTTTAGGTTAGGATGCATCTCATAGGTGAAGAGGAAGTCCGAGGGGGTGACCGAGGCGGCCACACCACCACCAGGCGTGGCCTGGGCTGGCCCACGGGGCCAGGTGGTGTGGGCCCCTCGTGGCCCTCCTTCATCTCGTCTTCTGGCTCCGTGGATCTTCTGGTGAAATAGGATTTTTCGCATATTTTCTGGGATTTTCCCTGATAGTTGATTTTCTGCACAAAAACTAGACACCAAGGTAATTCTGCTGAAAACAGTGTCAGTCTGTGTTAGTTGTATCGAAATCACACAAGTTTAGAGGAAAAACAATAGCAAAAGTGTTCAGGAAAGTAGATACGTTTTGGACGTATCAACTCCCCCCAAGCTTAGCTTATTGCTTGCCCTCAAGCAATTCAGTTGAAAACTCAGTGCGATAAAAGAGCTTTCACGAACACATTTTCTTCATAAGATGTATACATTCTCAGCATATGATCAACTACTTAGGCAATTAGTAATAAATAGTATGCAAATAGGTTTACTTAATAGTCATTGCAAGCTATGAAGAGATTCCAACTCAAAAATAATAAGTAGCATGAAGCATAAACATAAGAAACATTGCAATGCTCATAAAAAGGTATGATAGAGTGGTATTTCGCTTGCCTTTGATTGTAGAGCAAACATAAATGCCAAGGCACCCCTGAAGTTCAAGTGAAGACTAGAAGTAAAGATATCAAAGATACTCGCATCAAAGTCATGACACAATTAACCAAGTTTTGAGACAAGCACATTACACTAAGTATGACAACTATGCTCTCAAGAAAGTGCTCATAGAATGAGTGGTGACTCAACAAGGAAGTGAAAATGTTTTGAAAAGTTTGAAGGGCTTCCAAATGCTGAAAGTATGGTACTCATTAGATTTGAGCTCTCATTGCCCCTATCATAAGCATCTTAAAATGGTTAAGGTGAAAGTGAGGTCCAACACGAGTTATATGCTTGATAGACCATAAACTGGAAATTTGATGTCCCTTGAGTACGAGGGCCGCTCCTCATGCTACTCAACTTTAGTTACCGGTAAGTTCTTGTCATAGTAAATACATGTGTATCATAAAGAACCACCAATGGGGTACCCCTTGCCCGATGATACGGAAGAATCCCCATATCAAAATGACCAGGCAAGCAGACAATGAGCATCTCAGCAATCTTATTATTTACCATGGGAAAATGGTGCTTTTTTCTCAGTTTCCTCTTTTCTCATCTATTTTTTTATTTTTCTGAATAACTATCTCTCTCTTTTTTATAAGAAGAATGCTTCATAGATTGCTCATTATGGTTACGCTGCAGGTTTCCACCATGATTAGGCATGGATTAGACCAGCCGCCCAGGCGTTTCTCTAACACACATACATAACTCCATGGACTTACAAGCTCCCCTTTTATTTCACACCGACGACATCCGTAAACAAAAGAGCATGATATCAACTGGGTATATATTTACAGGTGTTGAAAGCGTTCCCCGTGACAACACGGTTCTACTAATCCCTAGCCTATAATTTGCAAGCATATAACTTTCATGGACAGTCACAATAGTTCAGGATTATTAAGTGCAAGAAATAAAGTGTGCCTTCAAGTTCGTGAGAGCTTTACTAACTAACTTTCTCATAACAAACAAACATTTTATTCGGAAGAAAACAAGGCATACTGAATATGCACGGAATAGCAAATGATGCTAAAAGGTAGGTATGGTGGACACTTTTGGCAATATTGCTTTTGGGGAGTTGGAAACACAAGTAGAGCTCATACTCAGTGCAAGTGAAGGCAGCAATAGAAAGGGAGCGACAAGCGAGAGAGTAATAACTGTCATAATCATGCTTGCAACAAAACAGGAGTAATCATGGCATGAAAGTGATTCAAGAACCCTGAGGCAAAATAATTCATCGAGGCTTAACTAATTATTGTTTCAGTCATATGCATGCGTGAGCATGTGCCAAATTGATTTAAATGAAACATTCAGAGGAGGATACCACAATGTCATACCAATTTATGAATAGAACAATGCAAGCAAACATTCATATGACATGCTACAAACCATTAGCATATTGGAGCTAATCATAAGAAAGCAAGAACTACTAAGCATCCATAAATAACATACACCTTACATGAACAGACTAAGCATGCCCACAATGATGAGTATATGTACAAAAATGAAAACAAAATAGAGTTCATTACTAGCCTCTTACCACACCTCAAGTTATCATTAATCTTTATTATTGCCCTTCACTTGTGTGACTTGAATAATAACATGAAACCAAACTCCACTCAGGGCCGCTGAACCCTGCAACGAACTTCACAAAACCAAAGAAGAACATAAAATATTTTTGATGTTTTTGATTTTTAGAGGCAAGAACGAAAAGGAAGAACAAGCAAAGCAAAATATTTTTGGGTTTTTCCAATAATTAAGACAAAGCTAAAAGAAAGAGGCAAACCAAGGCAAAAATAAAAAGAAGCAAACAAAGAGAAATAACGAAAATATTTTTGGTCTTTTTGTGTTTTGGAAAGCAAAAGTAAAGAAAGAACAAAAACTAAAAAGAGAAAGAAACATGGATATACAAAGTACCGACCGAACATGATATGTAGATGAGTGTGATGTCGGTGTACCTCCCGCCAAGCTTAGGCTTTTGGCCTAAGTGGGTATCATTCCCAAGCTAGCCAAGATGGAGCGCCTCCATAATATGGCGAGGAAGTGCCTTCATCCTGATATGAACTCGAGGGCGCCCCAGTGTACTGCGCAGAGTAGTCGTAAGAGGGCACACCCCCCTGGTGCTGCCTATGGAAACCAAGCAAGCGGAGCTGCTCGTCCACCTCCTCCTTGGAACGCGACCATGGCATCCTGCAAATACTGAACAAAGTGGACTATGGAAAAGGAATTTCCCTCTCGTCTCCGTCAGTAAACAACATCCTGTAGACTAAATTATCGGTACTAGAGTTAGTAGTAACAAAATGATGTGTTTTCATAGCAGCAAGATCAAGCCTTTGTGGTGTCAACACAGTGTCATTAGGATCAATAGAAAGTTCTAAGGCAGCAACCATGCGTGTGGCAATAATGCACCCATAAATGGGTCCTCTAGCAGCTAAGCGACGGGCAATGAGAGAACCCAGATTATACTTGTTATCTTTATTAAGTGCAGCAGGAACAAAAGCTACATGATAGTTCGAAATATTACTAGTGTTCTCCCTACCAAGAATGCTAGTGGCAAGATAATAAGCAAAATATCTAATAGCTGGGAGTTGAATGTTCCTTATCTTCCCATGCTGAGTTGGTCGGTCATCATCATTTGTCACACTTCGGTATAGCTCCAGCCAATCAGCGGGTCGTCCTTGGATCTTCTTCACTGTTCCAGTCATGCCTATACCTATAATGCTACAAAATCTTTCCAATGGCATGGTATAGGCAGATTATAAATTTTGAACGAAATAGTTGACTAATAAGGGGTGTTAGTGAGAACGAAACTCTCAACAAAAGTTTTGGAGAGCACGGTATATTGCTCACTCTCATCCTGCATGTAAGTGGTCAAACCAACCCTCTGAACAAGAAGTAAGAAATCATCAAGGATCCCTGCAGCTTTCAAAAAGGTAAAACTAGGGAAGGTAGATGGGTGAGCATCTCCCTCATCTCCTTCATTGCCAAAGCGTGGTGCAATAAGATCTTCATTATATGATGGCCTAAACTGAGAATGTGATCTTGAAGGCCTTGCCCTCCTAGGTGTGTCCCTCTCAAGTATTTCTCCAAAAGTGTGGTTGTTCATCTTTCATATTCGGAATTTAAACATCCATCATACAAGTGATTGCAACGTGATTACATAATGAAAGGAACTACTCATAGGGACTTGTAAGAGGCCTAAACATGCATAAAAACAATCTCTCTAAACATTGAGCAAGCTCACTGTAACATCCCAAAACTTCAATCCAAGCTTATCAAAGATCAAATCATCCAAATTTAGGATTAACAAAAACTTTTCCATATTTAAAGTGAAGGCATTCATATATGTGTGCATTTAAAATAGGAGTTGTTTTGAATTGCCATGATTGTGTGATCCTTTGCTTCTAAAATGTTTCTTAGGGGATTTAAACATCATCTACATCATTCCCAAACTTTTCCTAAAAGAAATCATATCAAAAAGAATTAAAATAAAGGAATGGTCATTTTGACAAAATTAACTCTCATGCCTACTTTGGCTATTCCTAATACTCAATTCTTAACATAAACAATTCTTGATCTTTGCACCCCTTCTAGTACACATAATGAGGTACCAAGGCCCACCTTTTGATCTTCTAAAAACATTCTGGAACCTATTTTAAATGGCAGTTCAAAATTGAATATAATGCATATGCATAGATCACCCCTATTTCAAAAACCATGTATTTGAGCTCCATTTTCAAAACCCTTGCAACCAGAGACTACCTAGCAATAGTGGAGATCACTCAAAAATTTTGAACTCAAAATTCAAAACTTTTTCTCTTGCAGCCATTTCACCAACACTTGGCAGGCAGAATCATAACTCTAATCCTAGCTCACTGTTTTGAACAGGGTTTTGCCCCCATTTGGTCTCCATTTAATCTCTCTGTCCCCCTTTGATCAAACCATGCCAATTGCAGTCCATCCCCTATGCCCTAGTGGCCATGCCAAGCCATGCCGAGCACCACCCTGGCCGGCCAACCTTGCAACCATCGCAGCAGACCACTCCCCCTTCCCTCACCATGTGTAGGAGGTAGCCAATGCTGCACCGCCCCTCTCTGTCCCTTGCCCGAGCCAAGAGAAGCCGTGGACCACCGAGGAGAAGCCGCGTCCAGTGCCACCAAACCATGCCGACGCCGCCTGCAGAGCACGCCCTGTCCCCGCGTGCACAAGCCACCACTCGACACTAGCCCGCGCCCATCGCTCCGCCTCGACCTGGAGAACACCCCAGACACCCCCGTTCGCCGCCCAAAGCCCCACAACCACCGCTCGCCGTGGACACCGCCGCCTCTGCCTCTCAGAGCGCCACCTCACCCGATCAAGATACCACCGCCCCTACGGCCGCATTGAAGCGCTAGAGCACCGCCAGGGGACCGCCCATCGATCGCCATCCCCAGCCATGCCGCTAGCTCGCCGTAGCCATGTCGCCACCGTCGACCGCCCATCCCGCTCGGTCTCACCGTCGAGCCTATAAAAGGAGCCCTCCCCAGCACCAAAGACTCACACCATTCCACTCCCCTCACCTCTCTGAACCTCACCCACCTCTCGCCGGAGCAAGTGGAGCAGCAGCTCGCTGGAATTGGAGCCAGAGCCGCCGCCTCTGGAGAAGAAGGGTGTCGTTGATTCCGGCCACCCCAAGCTCCGCCGTGACCACGCCTCGCCTCGCCGTCATCTTCCACTTCGTTCGCAGGCATCGCCGACCCCGCTGGAGCCCTGGTACGCCCCCAGTAGACCCCCACCGAGCCGCTAGGGTTCGACCTCGCCGGCGACCCGTCCGTCGTTGACGACGACCCTCAGCCGTAGATCTAGCCTCTAATCGCACGGCCCACAGCGTGCGTACCGCTTCGCGTTTTAAGTGCCGCTGACCAGTGGGACCCTCCTGTCAGTTGAGCCCTGTGCAAGCCCGTAGATTCAAATTAGGATTTTTCCTTTTAGTTAGAATAGAGTTTCTGTCCAGTGTTTCAAAATTCAATTCTGTGAGTTTGAAAAATCCAAATTGCATGAAACTAATTTTGTCTGAAGGATATTGAAATGATCTATCCAAGCCCGTTGGATTTAATTCATTTAGAGTTATAGATTTATCCTAATAAAAATGAGAAGGCAGAAGCTTTTGCAACTTGAAACATTTTTGTAAAATCAACCAAGTTATCTTTTGAGTTGATTCCAACTCTCAAAAATCACATTTCATCATATCTATCCAAATATGTAATAATATTAAGGTTTACAGACAGTGACTTTGGACTAGTACCAAAATAATGCTATATAGGCATTTCTAGTCACTTTAAATCATTAAATAATAAACTTAAACCAAAGTAATAGTAATCCAACCTTTAAATCTCATTCCCACATGTAAGAATATGTGGTGAGGACATGTGTACACATGATCCCATATTTTGGTGGTGAATATTAAATTGTAGTAATTTTTTCAATGAGTAGAAATTACTTTTCCAAAATAAAAAGGTGGAAACTATTGAATTAAACTTGTGATGTTTTGGATGATAATAGATCATCAAGTGTGTGGTTTAGAATACTACTTAGCCTAAGTTAAGTATTTTCTGGTGATTGTGCACTCCCTATGTATTTCTAGACGATAGTACCGACCAAGCCTTCGAGGAGAAGGAGTTCTACCAGGAAGAAGAAGAAGAAGAAAACTTCAACCACTGCACCAACCAAGGCAAGCTATTAGTGGCAAGCTAACCCTTGCAAACATGCTTTTGTAAGCTAGTGTAGCAAGCTAGAATAAAACTAGATAGTTTAGTAAAGATGCCTTAAGCATACTTTGATCACACCCCCTTAGTTTACACAAAGTTCTTTAATTAATTTTGAAGGTAGCATAAAGAGTATAAAAGTTTAACTAATTATAAACCCTTAGATGTCATGCTACGACATGAGATTGATCCCACCTTTCCACCTTAGTGAACACTCTTAACCTAGTGTTTTAGACTTGATCAAACTTGAGTCATTTTAGATGGGAACACTTGGTGAAAATGAGTTATGAAAACCTTGGAATGATGAGTCATTCTATTGAGATGTTTTGACATGTGTTGAGAAACACAATTGGTTTATGATGATGAAAATGATGAGGCATGAGCCTTAACCCTTGTTATAAAACTGATGGTTGGATTCGGATGCGATACCATTCCAAATTTACCGTACAACCACATTACCTTAATTGGGTAAGGCTTAGCTGGAAATTTATATGCATTAGTATTAGTTCCCTCACGGGAGAGGTTTGAGCTGAGGCTACCTCTCGATGTTGTCCACCTATGCAGTGCCCAAGATGACTGATGGTCATGGTTGGGAGGCCATGCTCATAGGAGAGGTGCTTGTACTAGGGTGTGTAAAGGGGAAGGTTATGTTTGATTATCTGCATACTAAGTATCCCTGACAGATGTATCGAATCTTGTGGTGAAAGTGTACCACCTCTGCAGAGTGTCAAACTATTCGAATAGCCACGTCCGCGGTTATGGACAATTGGAATGGCCATACTGTTTTGTTGTCAGATGTTTTCTGAATACCTTGAAATGAATGATGAACCCTGACTTGACCACAACAGGGTTGTGTAGATGAAATTAGCTTCCCAACTTAAGTGATTCTAGACTTTTATTTTATCTTTTCTTGTTTCAGAACTCAGCTTAGGTTTCAAACATAACTTGATAGTTATTCTTTCAATTCAGTACTTTAACTTGGAATCATAACCCTTGGTAGTAGTAGTTTGCAAGTACTTAAAGAGTACTCATGGCTTTTGTCCCTGGCTATTGTCATGGCCAGACTATGAAGGAGATTATCAAGATGATGGTCAGCAGGACGGCTATGATAACTAGGACTATCTGCCTTAAATCGGCATTACTGTGCCTCGAAGATGGACCCCACCGCTACGCTATCGTTTATTTCCGCTGCTTGTTGTATTAAAGACTGGATCATGAGATCCTTATTTGTGTAAAACCTTATGTATGGTTTGTAATGGATGATGTACTATGATATCCAATCCGTTATGTCTCGCAAAAATGGTAATCCTGGGATTGCGAGGTATGGCATAACGGGCATCTGGGATTAAAAATCCGGGTGTTGACAAGTTGGTATCAGAGCCATCCTGACCATAGGAGACCCTAGTTAGAATGGACGTCCAAACCAAAAACTTAGCTTCAAAAACCAAAGTGAGTATTTATGAAAAACTATTTCCCCTCTTACCCTTGTGAACACATTCTTTCGCAAAAATACATGTTCCTCAAAATTCTTACATTACTACCTAAAATTTGACACACTTGATCACTTCACTAATTTCCTCATCCTAAATTCTTGTAGATGGAGACTCAGTTCAGCAAGTTTTACCAGTTGGGAAACAGAGGTCAGCTGATCTTTGAGAGGGATCTGGATTCACTGTCAGAATTTCTGGGACGCCCACATCCGGAGTTTCTTGGAGCTCAACTTCCAGGACCCCCAGGAGGAGACCTACAATGGCTAGTCACCACAGATCTTCGAGGGAGCATTGAAGCACCAACTTCCGGGAGAATTCAGTTCTCTGTGAGAGAGAACAACTGGCTAGATGGATTAGCCAGGGCAATGCATGAAGCTCTCGCACGTCTGTGTGCCCTCAGTGTCAACAAGATTCAAGGGACCCGTTTTGCCCACTATGCAAGACGTGACTTCATGGGAATGCCGATGGAGATGCCAAGTCACCCAGAGTTGAGGTGTCAAGTGGAGAACCTTGACTTCTTGCTTCATGACCGACAGCAGGAACTAGACAATGCCAGAGAGTTAGCCAACCAGAACCGTGCAATTGCCGACCAGAAGGCCCAGACTTTCACACTGCTCGTCCAAGATCGCCAGTCTCATCGTCGCCAGCGGGCAAAGAAGGATTGCACCATCGCCCGTCTTCGCAAGAAGGTAGCCGACCTCGAGAGGACCGTCAAGGAGCATGAAGCTCAGCTTGCCGCCAAAGAAGAAGATGATGAGGGTGAAGACATCCAGGGAGATATGGACTCTTACCTCAGCAACGATGACGATTTTCTGGTAGAGGATGCTGTGGACTTCTACACTGATGATGAAGACTCCGACTTCATTGACGATAAGTAGATGCACTAGAGCACTGTTGTAGCATGAGATGTATCATCTCATTGTATCGTAGTTTGCAGAATGGTTCTTCAAACCATCTGTTTTCCCCTTTGATTGTTGTGGTGTGTGTTGTATCGTGTGCTTGCTTGCATGAATGAGAATGAAATTAGTTGAAAAACCTGAGTCTAACTCAAAGTTGTAGCTTTGAAAACCCCAAACCCTGAACCTTAGAATTTCCCTCTTACCCCTATATCTATCTCAATCCTCAGATGACTCGTGGAAACCAAGGAGGGAGCAGCTCATCGCAGGACCCAATGCTGCAGATCTTGCAGAATCTCATCGCGGACCGTGAAGCAAGCAGGGCCGAACGTCAAGCCAACTTAGCAACATTGCAGCAGATCGCCCAAATGGCTCTCAACAACCAATGACATGGAAATCAAGATCACCATGGATCTAAACTCAAAAACTTTCAGAACACCAATCCCCCAATCTTCAACCAATCTGAAAACCCATTAGATGCTGATGACTGGTTACAGACCATGGAAAACAACCTCGAAGTTGCAGGAGTTGAGGAGAATGAGAAAGTTCTCTTCGCCACTCACTATCTGGCGGGAGATGCAAGAGCTTGGTGGAATAGCGTCTGCAACATGAACCATGGCCAGGTGATGACCTGGGAAGCATTCAAGGTCAAGTTCAGCCGCACCCACGTGCCGCAAGGTCTTGTCAACAGGATGAGAGATGAATTCCGTGAACTGAAGCAAGGAAGATTGACTGTAGTAGAGTACCGTGACAAATTCTTGTCACTTGCCAGATATGCACCGGATGAAATCAACACGGAGGCCAAGAATAAGGAGAGATTCTTAAACGGACTACATGATGAGATGCAGACTGTCCTCGTCAGCATCCGTTTCCGGGATCTTGAAGAGCTAGTCGACTCTGCCATTCAGATGGAAGGGAAGATTAACCAGGCAAACGACAACCGCAAGCGTCGTATGATGCAGCAGTCTGGATCCAGTAGTCACCAGAAGTACCGTCCCAACCCCTCACCAGGATATGCACCAAGGAACAACCGACCCCCACCTTCTCGCCCAAGCTACCCCAACCGTAGCGGAGGAAATGTGAAGCCTGGAGGAAATAATCACAACTCCTGCAACGCCAACAACTTCAACCGTGCCCCTCCCAAGAGCAACAACAACAACACTGCCCCCAGAACTGGCAGCAATGTTGTACCTGTTGCAGTCAAGGACAAGTCCCAGATCACTTGTTTTGGGTGTGGAGTGAAGGGTCACTACTCCAATGAGTGTCCCAAGAAGACTGCCGCCAATGCCCCTGTGAATTCCCCAGCTCAAAGACAGCGCCGTGTTCAACCAGCAGAGATTTGCCCAGTGGAACCCGACAATCAAGAACGGTCGTCTCTTCCACATGAACGCAGAAGAAGCCCAGGAAGCACCAGATGTCGTGCTGGGTATGTTTTCTGTCAACTCAGTTTTAGCAAGAGTATTGTTTGATTCTGGAGCATCACATTCATTTGTCACCGAAGAATTTGTATGCACTAGTAAGATTCGTCCAACCAACCTGAAGCATGTCATGATAGTTCCAATCCCCGGTTCAACTACAAAAGCTAGAAAAATTTGCAAAGCTGTACCTATCAGAATTCATGGGATAGATTTTTATGCCAACCTAATTGTACTTGGAACCAAAGGTTTGGAAGTAGTACTAGGTATGGACTGGATGTCAAGGCATAAAGGACTGATAGACCGTGCTAAGAAATCCATCACCATGACCAGTAGTTCTGGAGTAATCGTAGAACATATCTCTGAAACCTTACCCCGTCAATTCAAATGCAACAAAAGTGTAGCCCTGCCTACCATTGACCAAGTCAGAGTAGTCTGTGAATACCCCGACGTATTCCCAGATGAATTGCCCGGTATGCCCCCGGATAGGGATATAGAGTTCATTATCGAACTATTCCCCGGAACCGGACCTATAGCCCAGAGACCCTATACCATGAACCCCTCAGAGTTAGGAGAACTGAAGAAGGAGTTGGATGCCATGTTAGCAACCGGCTTGATTCAGCCAAGTGCATCGCCATGGAGATCACCAGTGTTATTCGTTGACAAGAAGCATGGAGGCAACCGTCTGTGTACAGACTACAGAAAGTTGAATGATGTCACCATCAAGAACAAGTACCCCTTGCCAAAAATAGAGGATCTATTTGATCAGTTGACTAGAGCCCAGGTATTCTCAAAGATTGATCTTAGGAATGGTTATCACCAACTTAAGATTCGTGCAACGGATATTCCGAAGACCGCCTTTACTACTCGCTATGGTTTATACGGGTATACGGTTATGTCTTTTGGATTAACCAATGCCCCTGCTTATTTCATGAATCTCATGAATAAGATCTTTATGAATTTCCTAGATAAGTTTGTAGTTGTGTTTATCGACGACATCCTTATCTACTCCAAGTCAGAAGAAGAGCATGAGCAACATCTGAGAATCATCCTGGACACCCTGAGAGAGCATCACTTATATGCCAAGTTCAGCAAGTGTGAGTTTTGGCTAAAAGAAGTAGGATTCCTAGGACATATTGTGTCTGCCGGAGGAGTCTCTGTTGATCCCAGCAAGATCAAAGATGTTGAAGAATGGGAAGCCCCAACCAATCAAACCCAAGTTCTTTCATTTCTCGGATTAGCGGGATATTACCGCAAATTCGTAGAAGGATTCTCGAGCATAGCCCGACCAATGACCCAATTATTGAAGAAGGACAAGAAGTTTGAATGGACAGACAAGTGTGAAGCCAGTTTCCAGGAGCTGAAGAAGAGATTGATATCAGCCCCAATTTTGATCATGCCAGACATCAAGAAGCCGTTTGATGTATATTGTGATGCATCCAAGATTGGTCTAGGATGTGTATTGATGCAAGAAGGCAAAGTCATCGCGTATTTGTCTCAACAACTGAAGCAGCATGAGCAGAACTATCCGGCCCATGATCTTGAGCTAGCAGCGGTGGTTCTAGCATTGAAGACATGGCATCATTATTTGATGGGTAATCGCTGTGAGATTTACTCAGATCATAAGAGCTTGAAGTATATCTTCACCCAGAACGAGTTGAATATGAGGCAAAGAAGATGGATAGAGTTAATCAAGGATTATGACCTTGACATTCACTATCACCCCGGCAAAGCCAATGTGGTAGCGGATGCTCTTAGCAGATTGCCGTGTAGGCTTAACACCATGATCAAAGAGAAGCAACCAAGTTTGTACGAGGAGTTGGAGCAGTTCAGGACTGAGTTAGTTAGCAAAGGATTCCTCGCTAGCATTGAACTTCAACCCACTTTGATTAGCCAAATCAAGGAAGCCCAGAAGGGGAATGAAAGTATCGACGGAATCGAACGTCGTATTGGTACAGGCAAAGTACCTGGATTCACTGAAGAGGAAGAAGGTGTACTGTGGTACAAGGGACGTATCTGTGTACCAGCAGATTTGGAGCTGAAGGAAATTATCATGAAGGAAGCTCATGATACCCTTTATTCTATCCACCCCGGAGGAACAAAGATGTATCAGGATTTGAAAGAGCAATTTTGGTGGCACAAGATGAAGAGAGAGATCGGAAGCTACATCGCCAAATGTGATATTTGTCAAAGAGTCAAAGCGGAGCATCAGAGACCTGCAGGATTGTTGCAACCATTGCAGATTCTGGAATGGAAATGGGATTCCGTCAGAATGGATTTTATCACCGGTTTACCTACTTCTAGTAGGGGAAATGACTCAATCTGGGTCATAGTTGATAGACTATCCAAGGTAGCCCACTTCATACCAGTCAAGACAACCTACCAGAGTGCAAAACTAGCAGAGCTGTACATTGATAGAATTGTTAGTCTGCATGGAACCCCCAAGACCATCGTATCAGATCGAGGAACCCAGTTTACTTCAAGATATTGGCAGAAAGTTCAGGAAGGTTTAGGAACCAAGTTAAATTTCAGTACCGCTTATCACCCGCAAACAGATGGACAGACTGAGAGAGTCAACCAGATCTTGGAGGATATGCTTAGAGCTTGTGTGTTGGAATACGGATCAAAATGGGAAGACTACCTGCCTTTCGCAGAATTCTCATATAACAACAGTTATCAAGCTAGTTTGCAGATGGCACCCTTTGAATGCCTATACGGAAGAAAATGCCGTACCCCTTTGAATTGGTCGCAAGTAGGAGAGAGTCAGATCTTTGGACCCGACATTCTCCGAGAAGCAGAAGAGAAAGTTCACAAAGTTCGTGAGCACCTCAAGACCGCCCAATCCAGACAGAAAAGCTATGCTGACAAGAGAAGGAGAGACCTGACTTTCAATGTCGGAGATTTTGTATATCTCAAGGTTTCACCATTGAAGGGAACTCAACACTTTAGTCTGAAGGGAAAGTTAGCTCCCAGATATATCGGACCTTTCAAGATTCTGAACCGCCAAGGAGAAGTATCGTATCAACTGGAACTGCCTGAAGAGATGTCAGCCATCCACAATGTGTTCCATATCTCGTTACTTCGCAAATGCTTGGAAGTGCCTGAGAAGACTGAAGTTTTCAAGAATATCGATCACAGAGCAGTGGAAATCAACAATGACCTGACCTATCGGGAAGTGCCCATTCATATCTTAGAAGAAGCCTACAGAACCACCAGGACTAGGAGTATCAAGTTTCTCAAGATTCAGTGGAGCAACCATACCGAGGAGGAAGCCACTTGGGAGCGCGAGGATTACATTAGGGCAGAGTTCCCAGATCTCTTTAGTTCCTAGTTTCTTGTAAATCTCGGGACGAGATTTTATTTAAGGGGGGAAGGTTTGTAACATCCCAAAACTTCAATCCAAGCTTATCAAAGATCAAATCATCCAAATTTAGGATTAACAAAAACTTTTCCATATTTAAAGTGAAGGCATTCATATATGTGTGCATTTAAAATAGGAGTTGTTTTGAATTGCCATGATTGTGTGATCCTTTGCTTCTAAAATGTTTCTTAGGGGATTTAAACATCATCTACATCATTCCCAAACTTTTCCTAAAAGAAATCATATCAAAAAGAATTAAAATAAAGGAATGGTCATTTTGACAAAATTAACTCTCATGCCTACTTTGGCTATTCCTAGTACTCAATTCTTAACATAAACAATTCTTGATCTTTGCACCCCTTGCTAGTACACATAATGAGGTACCAAGGCCCACCTTTTGATCTTCTAAAAACATTCTGGAACCTATTTTAAATGGCAGTTCAAAATTGTATCTAATGCATATGCATAGATCACCCCTATTTCAAAAACCATGTATTTGAGCTCCATTTTCAAAACCCTTGCAACCAGAGACTACCTAGCAATAGTGGAGATCACTCAAAAATTTTGAAATCAAAATTCAAAACTTTTTCTCTTGCGGCCATTTCACCAACACTTGGTAGGCAGAATCATAACTCTAATCCTAGCTCACTGTTTTGAACAGGGTTTTGCCCCCATTTGATCTCCATTTAATCTCTCTGTCCCCCTTTGATCAAACCATGCCAATTGCAGCCCATCCCCTATGCCCTAGTGGCCATGCCAAGCCATGCCGAACACCACCCTGGCCGGCCAACCTTGCAACCATCGCAGCAGACCACTCCCCCTTCCCTCACCATGTGTAGGAGGTAGCCAACGCCGCACCGCCCCTCTCTGTCCCTTGCCCGAGCCAAGAGAAGCCGTGGACCACCGAGGAGAAGCCGCGCCCAGTGCCACCAGACCATGCCGACGCTGCCCGCAGAGCACGCCCTGTCCCCACGTGCACAAGCCACCATTCGACACTAGCCCGCGCCCATCGCTCCGCCTCGACCTGGAGAACACCCCAGACACCCCCGTTCGCCGCCCAAAGCCCCACAACCACCGCTCGCCGTGGACACCGCCGCCTCTGCCTCTCAGAGCGCCACCTCACCCCGACCGCATACCACCGCCCCTACGGCCGCATTGAAGCGCTAGAGCACCGCCAGGGGACCGCCCATCGATCGCCATCCCCAGCCATGCCGCTAGCTCGCCGTAGCCATGTCGCCACCGTCGACCGCCCATCCCGCTCGGTCTCACCATCGAGCCTATAAAAGGAGCCCTCCCCAGCACCAAAGACTCACACCATTCCACTCCCCTCACCTCTCTGAACCTCACCCACCTCTCGCCGGAGCAAGTGGAGCAGCAGCTCGCTGGAATTGGAGCCAGAGCCGCCGCCTCTGGAGAAGAAGGGTGTCGTTGATTCCGGCCACCCCAAGCTCCGCCGTGACCACGCCTCGCCTCGCCGTCATCTTCCACTTCGTTCGTCTGCATCGCCGACCCCGCTGGAGCCCTGGTACGCCCCCAGTAGACCCCCACCGAGCCGCTAGGGTTCGACCTCGCCGGCGACCCGTCCGTCGTCGACGACGACCCTCAGCCGTAGATCTAGCCTCTAATCGCACGGCCCACAGCGTGCGTACCGCTTCGCGTTTTAAGTGCCGCTGACCAGTGGGACCCTCCTGTCAGCTGAGCCCTGTGCAAGCCCGTAGATTCAAATTAGGATTTTTCCTTTTAGTTAGAATAGAGTTTCTGTCCAGTGTTTCAAAATTCAATTCTGTGAGTTTGACAAATCCAAATTGCATGAAACTAATTTTTTCTGAAGGATATTGAAATGCTCTATCCAAGCCCGTTGGATTTAATTCATTTAGAGTTATAGATTTCTCCTAATAAAAATGAGAAGGCAGAAGCTTTTGCAACTTGAAACATTTTTGTAAAATCAACCAAGTTAGCTTTTGAGTTGATTCCAACTCTCAAAAATCACATTTCATCATATCTATCCAAATATGTAATAATATTAAGGTTTACAGACAGTGACTTTGGACTAGTACCGAAATAATGCTATATAGGCATTTCTAGTCACTTTAAATCATTAAATAATAAACTTAAACCAAAGTAATAGTAATCCAACCTTTAAATCTCATTCCCACATGTAAGAATATGTGGTGAGGACATGTGTACACATGATCCCATATTTTGGTGGTGAATATTAAATTGTAGTAATTTTTTCAATGAGTAGAAATTACTTTTCCAAAATAAAAAGGTGGAAACTATTGAATTAAACTTGTGATGTTTTGGATGATAATAGATCATCAAGTGTGTGGTTTAGAATACTACTTAGCCTAAGTTAAGTATTTTCTGGTGATTGTGCACTCCCTATGTATTTCTAGACGATAGTACCGACCAAGCCTTCGAGGAGGAGGAGTTCTACCAGGAAGAAGACGAAGAAGAAAACTTCAACCACTGCACCAACCAAGGCAAGCTATTAGTGGCAAGCTAACCCTTGCAAACATGCTTTAGTAAGCTAGTGTAGCAAGCTAGAATAAAACTAGATAGTTTAGTAAAGATGCCTTAAGCATACTTTGATCACACCCCCTTAGTTTACACAAAGTTCTTTAATTAATTTTGAAGGTAGCATAAAGAGTATAAAAGTTGAACTAATTATAAACCCTTAGATGTCATGCTACGACATGATATTGATCCCACCTTTCCACCTTAGTGAACACTCTTAACCTAGTGTTTTAGACTTGATCAAACTTGAGTCATTTTAGATGGGAACACTTGGTGAAAATGAGTTATGAAAACCTTGGAATGATGAGTCATTCTATTGAGATGTTTTGACATGTGTTGAGAAACACAATTGGTTTATGATGATGAAAATGATGAGGCATGAGCCTTAACCCTTGTTATAAAACTGATGGTTGGATTCGGATGCGATACCATTCCAAATTTACCGTCCAACCACATTACCTGAATTGGGTAAGGCTTAGCTGGAAATTTATATGCATTAGTATTAGTTCCCTCACGGGAGAGGTTTGAGCTGAGGCTACCTCTCGATGTTGTCCACCTATGCAGTGCCCAAGATGACTGATGGTCATGGTTGGGAGGCCATGCTCATAGGAGAGGTGCTTGTACTAGGGTGTGTAAAGGGGAAGGTTATGTTTGATTATCGCATACTAAGTATCCCCGATGATGTATCGAATCTTGTGGTGAAAGTGTACCACCTCTGCAGAGTGTCAAACTATTCGAATAGCCGCGTCCGCGGTTATGGACAATTGGAATGGCCATACTGTTTTGTTGTCAGATGTTTTCTGAATACCTTGAAATGAATGATGAACCCTGACTTGACCACAACAGGGTTGTGTAGATGAAATTAGCTTCCCAACTTAAGTGATTCTAGACTTTTATTTTATCTTTTCTTGTTTCAGAACTCAGCTTAGGTTTCAAACTTAACTTGATAGTTATTCTTTCAATTCAGTACTTTAACTTGGAATCATAACCCTTGCTAGTAGTAGTTTGCGAGTACTTAAAGAGTACTCATGGCTTTTGTCCCTGGCTATTGTCATGGCCAGACTATGAAGGAGATTATCAAGATGATGGTCAGCAGGACGGCTATGATAACTAGGACTATCTGCCTTCACAAGATTGCCCTTACTCAAGATGGACCCCACCGCTACGCTATCATTTATTTCCGCTACTTGTTGTATTAAAGACTGGATCATGAGATCCTTATTTGTGTAAAACCTTATGTATGGTTTGTAATGGATGATGTACTATGATATCCAATAGGATATGTCTCGCAAAAATGGTAATCCTGGGATTGCGAGGTATTGCATAACGGGCATCTGGGATTAAAAATCCGGGTGTTGACAAGTTGGTATCAGAGCCATCCTGACCATAGGAGACCCTAGTTAGAATGGACGTCCAAACCAAAAACTTAGCTTCAAAAACCAAAGTGAGTATTTATGAAAAACTATTTCCCCTCTTACCCTTGTGAACTCATTCTTTCGCAAAAATACATGTTCCTCAAAATTCTTACATTACTACTTAAAATTTGACACACTTGATCACTTCACTAATTTCCCCATCCTAAATTCTTGTAGATGGAGACTCAGTTCAGCAAGTTTTACCAGTTGGGAAACGGAGGTCAGCTGATCTTTGAGAGGGATCTGGATTCACTGTCAGAATTTCTGGGACGCCCACATCCGGAGTTTCTTGGAGCTCAACTTCCAGGACCCCCAGGAGGAGACCTACAATGGCTAGTCACCACAGATCTTCGAGGGAGCATTGAAGCACCAACTTCCGGGAGAATTCAGTTCTCTGTGAGAGAGAACAACTGGCTAGATGGATTAGCCAGGGCAATGCATGAAGCTCTCGCACGTCTGTGTGCCCTCAGCGTCAACAATATTCAAGGGACCCGTTTTGCCCACTATGCAAGACGTGACTTCATGGGAATGCCGATGGAGATGCCAAGTCACCCAGAGTTGAGGTGTCAAGTGGAGAACCTTGACTTCTTGCTTCATGACCGACAGCAGGAACTGGACAATGCCAGAGAGTTAGCCAACCAGAACCGTGCAATTGCCGACCAGAAGGCCCAGACTTTCACACTGCTCGTCCAAGATCACCAGTCTCTTCGTCGCCAGTGGGCAAAGAAGGATTGCACCATCGCTCGTCTTTGCAAGAAGGTGGCCGACCTCGAGAGGACCGTCAAGGAGCATGAAGCTCAGCTTGCCGCCAAAGAAGAAGATGATGAGGGTGAAGACATCCAGGGAGATATGGACTCTTACCTCAGCAACGATGATGATTTTCTGGTAGAGGATGCTGTGGACTTCTACACTGATGATGAAGACTCCGACTTCATTGACGATGAGTAGATGCACTAGAGCACTGTTGTAGCATGAGATGTATCATCTCATTGTATCGTAGTTTGCAGAATGGTTCTTCAAACCATCTGTTTTCCCCTTTGATTGTTGTGGTGTGTGTTGTATCGTGTGCTTGCTTGCATGAATGAGAATGAAATTAGTTGAAAAACCCGAGTCTAACTCAAAGTTGTAGCTTTGAAAACCCCAAACCCTGAACCTTAGAATTTCCCTCTTACCCCTATATCTATCTCAATCCTCAGATGACTCGTGGAAACCAAGGAGGGAGCATCTCATCGCAGGACCCAATGCTGCAGATCTTGCAGAATCTCATCGCGGACCGTGAAGCAAGCAGGGCCGAACGTCAAGCCAACTTAGCAAAATTGCAGCAGATCGCCCAAATGGCTCTCAACAACCAATGACATGGAAATCAAGATCACCATGGATCTAAACTCAAAAACTTTCAGAACACCAATCCCCCAATCTTCAACCAATCTGAAAACCCATTAGATGTCGATGGTGATTCTGAGACCATGGAAAACAACCTCGAAGTTGCAGGAGTTGAGGAGAATGAGAAAGTTCTCTTCGCCACTCACTATCTGGCGGGAGATGCAAGAGCTTGGTGGAATAGCGTCTGCAACATGAACCATGGCCAGGTGATGACCTGGGAAGCATTCAAGGTCAAGTTCAGCCGCACCCACGTGCCGCAAGGTCTTGTCAACGGGATGAGAGATGAATTCCGTGAACTGAAGCAAGGAAGATTGACTGTAGTAGAGTACCGTGACAAATTCTTGTCACTTGCCAGATATGCACCGGATGAAATCAACACGGAGGCCAAGAATAAGGAGAGATTCTTAAACGGACTACATGATGAGATGCGATCCTCGCCGACAAGATCCGTTTCGGATCTTGAAGAGCTAGTCGACTCGCCATTCAGATGGAAGGGAAGATTAACCAGGCAAACGACAACCGCAAGCGTCATATGATGCAGCAGTCTGGATCCAGCAGTCACCAGAAGTACCGTCCCAACCCCTCACCAGGATATGCACCAAGGAACAACCGACCCCCACATTCTCGCCTAAGCTACCCCAAATCAGAAGAGGAAATGTGAAGCCGGAGGAAATAATCACAACTCCTGCACGCCAACAACTTCAACCGTGCCCCTCCAAGAGCAACAACAACAACGCTTGCCCCAGGCTGGCAGCAATGTTGTACTAGCCAAGGACAAGTCCAGATCACTTGTTTGGTGTGGAGTGAAGGGTCACTACTCAATGAGTGTCCCAAGAAGATCGCCGCCAATGCCCTGTGAATGCCCCAGCTCAGCAGCGCCGTGTTCAACCAGCAGGAGATTTTCCCAGGAACCCGCAATCCAACGGTCGTCTCTTCCACATGAACGCAGAAGAAGCCAGAAGCACCGGATGTCGTCTTGGGTATGTTTTCACAACTCAGTTTTAGCAAGAGTATTGTTTGATTCTGGAGCATCACATTCATTTGTCACCGAAGAATTTGTATGCACTAGTAAGATTCGTCCAACCAACCTGAAGCATGTCATGATAGTTCCAATCCCCGGTTCAACTACAAAAGCTAGAAAAATTTGCAAAGCTGTACCTATCAGAATTCATGGGATAGATTTTTATGCCAACCTAATTGTACTTGGAACCAAAGGTTTGGAAGTAGTACTAGGTATGGACTGGATGTCAAGGCATAAAGGACTGATTGACCGTGCTAAGAAAGCCATCACCATGACCAGTAGTTCTGGAGTAATCGTAGAACATATCTCTGAAACCTTACCCCGTCAATTCAAATGCAACAAAAGTGTAGCCCTGCCTACCATTGACCAAGTCAGAGTAGTCTGTGAATACCCCGACGTATTCCCAGATGAATTGCCCGGTATGCCCCCGGATAGGGATATAGAGTTCATTATCGAACTAATCCCCGGAACCGGACCTATAGCCTAGAGACCCTATACCATGAACCCAACAGAGTTAGTAGAACTGAAGAAGGAGTTGGATGCCATGTTAGCAACCGGCTTGATTCAGCCAAGTGCATCGCCATGGAGATCACCAGTGTTATTCGTTGACAAGAAGCATGGAGGCAACCGTCTGTGTACAGACTACAGAAAGTTGAATGATGTCACCATCAAAAACAAGTACCCCTTGCCAAAAATAGAGGATCTATTTGATCAGTTGACTAGAGCCCAGGTATTCTCAAAGATTGATCTTAGGAATGGTTATCACCAACTTAAGATTCGTGCAACGGATATTCCGAAGACCGCCTTTACTACTCGCTATGGTTTATACGAGTATACGGTTATGTCTTTTGGATTAACCAATGCCCCTGCTTATTTCATGAATCTCATGAATAAGATCTTTATGAATTTCCTAGATAAGTTTGTAGTTGTGTTTATCGATGACATCCTTATCTACTCCAAGTCAGAAGAAGAGCATGAGCAACATCTGAGAATCATCCTGGAGACCCTGAGAGAGCATCACTTATATGCCAAGTTCAGCAAGTGTGAGTTTTGGCTAAAAGAAGTAGGATTCCTAGGACATATTGTGTCTACCGGAGGAGTCTCTGTTGATCCCAGCAAGATCAAAGATGTCGAAGAATGGGAAGCCCCAACCAATCAAACCCAAGTTCTTTCATTTCTCGGATTAGCGGGATATTACCGCAAATTCGTAGAAGGATTCTCGAGCGTAGCCCGACCAATGACCCAATTATTGAAGAAGGACAAGAAGTTTGAATGGACAGACAAGTGTGAAGCCAGTTTCCAGGAGCTGAAGAAGAGATTGATATCAGCCCCAATTTTGATCATGCCAGACATCAAGAAGTCGTTTGATGTATATTGTGATGCATCCAAGATTGGTCTAGGATGTGTATTGATGCAAGAAGGCAAAGTCATCGCGTATTTGTCTCGACAACTGAAGCAGCATGAGCAGAACTATCCGGCCCATGATCTTGAGCTAGCAGCGGTGGTTCTAGCATTGAAGACATGGCGTCATTATTTGATGGGTAATCGCTGTGAGATTTACTCAGATCATAAGAGCTTGAAGTATATCTTCACCCAGAATGAGTTGAATATGAGGCAAAGAAGATGGATAGAGTTAATCAAGGATTATGACCTTGACATTCACTATCACCCCGGTAAAGCCAATGTGGTAGCGGATGCTCTTAGCAGATTGCCGTGTAGGCTTAACACCATGATCAAAGAGAAGCAACCAAGTTTGTACGAGGAGTTGGAGCAGTTCAGGACTGAGTTAGTTAGCAAAGGATTCCTCGCTAGCATTGAACTTCAACCCACTTTGATTAGCCAAATCAAGGAAGCCCAGAAGGGGAATGAAAGTATCGACGGAATCAAACGTCGTATTGGTACAGGCAAAGTACCTGGATTCACTGAAGACGAAGAAGGTGTACTGTGGTACAAGGGACGTATCTGTGTACCAGCAGATTTGGAGCTGAAGGAAATTATCATGAAGGAAGCTCATGATACCCTTTATTCTATCCACCCCGGAGGAACAAAGATGTATCAAGATTTGAAAGAGCAATTTTGGTGGCACAAGATGAAGAGAGAGATCGGAAGCTACATCGCCAAATGTGACATTTGTCAAAGAGTCAAAGCGGAGCATCAGAGACCTGCAGGATTGTTGCAACCATTGCAGATTCCGGAATGGAAATGGGATTCCGTCGGAATGGATTTTATCACCGGTTTACCTACTTCTAGTAGGGGAAATGACTCAATCTGGGTCATAGTTGATAGACTATCCAAGGTAGCCCACTTCATACCAGTCAAGACAACCTACCAGAGTGCAAAACTAGCAGAGCTGTACATTGCTAGAATTGTTAGTTTGCATGGAACCCCCAAGACCATCGTATCAGATCGAGGAACCCAGTTTACTTCAAGATATTGGCAGAAATTTCAGGAAGGTTTAGGAACCAAGTTAAATTTTAGTACCGCTTATCACCCGCAAATAGATGGACAGACTGAGAGAGTCAACCAGATCTTGGAGGATATGCTTAGAGCTTGTGTGTTGGAATACGGATCAAAATGGGAAGACTACCTGCCTTTCGCAGAATTCTCATATAACAATAGTTATCAAGCTAGTTTGCAGATGGCACCCTTTGAATGCCTATACGGAAGAAAATGCCGTACCCCTTTGAATTGGTCGCAAGTAGGAGAGAGTCAGATCTTTGGACCCGACATTCTCCGAGAAGCAGAAGAGAAAGTTCACAAAGTTCGTGAGCACCTCAAGACCGCCCAATCCAGACAGAAAAGCTATGCTGATAAGAGAAGGAGAGACCTGACTTTCAATGTCGGAGATTTTGTATATCTCAAGGTTTCACCATTGAAGGGAACTTAACACTTTAGTCTGAAGGGAAAGTTAGCTCCCAGATATATCGGACCTTTCAAGATTCTGAACCGTCGAGGAGAAGTATCGTATCAACTGGAACTGCCTGAAGAGATGTCAGCCATCCACAATGTGTTCCATATCTCATTACTTCGCAAATGCTTGGAAGTGCCTGAGAAGACTGAAGTTTTCAAGAATATCAATCACAGAGCAGTGGAAATCAACAATGACCTGACCTATCGGGAAGTGCCCATTCATATCTTAGAAGAAGCCTACAGAACCACCAGGACCAGGAGTATCAAGTTTCTCAAGATTCAGTGGAGCAACCATACCGAGGAGGAAGCCACTTGGGAGCGCGAGGATTACATTAGGGCAGAGTTCCCAGATCTCTTTAGTTCCTAGTTTCTTGTAAATCTCGGGACGAGATTTTATTTAAGGGGGGAAGGTTTGTAACATCCCAAAACTTCAATCCAAGCTTATCAAAGATCAAATCATCCAAATTTAGGATTAACAAAAACTTTTCCATATTTAAAGTGAAGGCATTCATATATGTGTGCATTTAAAATAGGAGTTGTTTTGAATTGCCATGATTGTGTGATCCTTTGCTTCTAAAATGTTTCTTAGGGGATTTAAACATCATCTACATCATTCCCAAACTTTTCCTAAAAGAAATCATATCAAAAAGAATTAAAATAAAGGAATGGTCATTTTGACAAAATTAACTCTCATGCCTACTTTGGCTATTCCTAGTACTCAATTCTTAACAGAAACAATTCTTGATCTTTGCACCCCTTGCTAGTACACATAATGAGGTACCAAGGCCCACCTTTTGATCTTCTAAACACATTCTAGAAACTATTTTAAATGGTAGTTCAAAATTGAATCTAATGCATATGCATAGATCACCCCTATTTCAAAAACCATGTATTTCAGCTCCATTTTCAAAACGCTTGCAACCAGAGACTACCTAGCAATAGTGGAGATCACTCAAAAATTTTGAAATCAAAATTCAAAACTTTTTCTCTTGCGGCCATTTCATCAAACACTTGGCAGGTAGAATCATAACTCTAATCCTAGCTCACTGTTTTGAACAGGGTTTTGCCCCCATTTGATCTACATTTAATCTCTCTGTCCCCCTTTGATCAAACCATGCCAATTGCAGCCCATCCCCTATGCCCTAGTGGCCATGCCAAGCCATGCCGAGCACCACCCTGGCCGGCCAACCTTGCAACCGTCGCAGCAGACCACTCCCCCTTCCCTCGCCATGTCTAGGAGGTAGCCAACGCCGCACCGCCCCTCTCTGTCCCTTGCCCGAGCCAAGAGAAGCCGTGGACCACCGAGGAGAAGCCGCGCCCAGTGCCACCAGACCATGCCGACGCCGCCCACAGAGCACGCCCTGTCCCCGCGTGCACAAGCCACCACTCGACACCAGCCCGTGCCCACCGCTCCGCGTCGACCTGGAGAACACCCCAGACACCCCCGTTCACCGCCCAAAGCCCCACAGCCACCGCCGCCTATGCCTCTCAGAGCGCCACCTCACCCCGACCGCATACCACCGCCCCTACGGTCGCATTGAAGCGCTAGAGCACCGCCAGGGGACCGCCCATCAATCGCCATCCCCAGCCATGCCGCTAGCTCGCCGTAGCCATGTCGCCACCGTCGACCGCCCATCCCGCTCGGTCTCACCGTCGAGCCTATAAAAGGAGCCCTCCCCAGCACCAAAGACTCACACCATTCCACTCTCCTCACCTATTTGAACCTCACCCACCTCTCGTCGGAGCAAGTGGAGAAGCAGCTCACCGGAATTGGAGCCGGAGCCGCCGCCTCTGGAGAAGAAGGGTGTCGTTGATTCCGGCCACCCCAAGCTCCGCCGCGACCACGCCTCGCCTCGCCGTCGTCTTCCACTTCGTTCGCCCGCATCACCGACCCCGCTGGAGCCCTGGTACGCCCCCAGTAGACCCCCACCGAGCCGCTAGGGTTCGACCTCGTCGGCGACCCGTCCGTCGTCGACGACGACCCTCAGCCGTAGATCTAGCCTCTAATCGCACAGCCCACAGTCATTCCTTTCAGCTGCAGAAGCCCGTAGATTCAAATTAGGATTTTTCCTTTTAGTTAGAATAGATTTTCTGTCCAGTGTTTCAAAATTCAATTCTGTGAGTTTGACAAATCCAAATTGCATGAAACTAATTTTTTCTAAAGGGTATTGAAATGCTCTATCCAAGCCCGTTGGATTTAATTCATTTAGAGTTATATATTTCTCCTAATAAAAATGAGAACGCAGAAGCTTTTGCAACTTGAAACATTTTTGTAAAATCAACCAAGTTAGCTTTTGAGTTTATTCCAACTCTCAAAAATCACATTTCATCATATCTATCCAAATATGTAATAATATTAAGGTTTACAGACAGTGACTTTGGACTAGTACCAAAATAATGCTATATAGGCATTTCTAGTCACTTTAAATCATTAAATAATAAACTTAAACCAAAGTAATAGTAATCCAACCTTTAAATCTCATTCCCACATGTAAGAATATGTGGTGAGGACATGTGTACACATGATCCCATATTTTGGTGGTGAATATTAAATTGTAGTAATTTTTTCAATGAGTAGAAATTACTTTTCCAAAATAAAAAGGTGGAAACTATTGAATTAAACTTGTGATGTTTTGGATGATAATAGATCATCAAGTGTGTGGTTTAGAATACTACTTAGCCTAAGTTAAGTATTGTCTGGTGATTGTGCACTCCCTATGTATTTCTAGACGATAGTACCGACCAAGCCTTCGAGGAGGAGGAGTTCTACCAAGAAGAAGAAGAAGAAAACTTCAACCACTGCAACAACCAAGGCAAGCTATTAGTGGCAAGCTAACCCTTGCAAACATGCTTTAGTAATCTAGTGTAGCAAGCTATAATAAAACTAGATAGTTTAGTAAAGATGCCTTAAGCATACTTTGATCACACCTCCTTAGTTTACACAAAGTTCTTTAATTAATTTTGAAGGTAGCATAAAGAGTATAAAACTTGAACTAATTATAAACCCTTAGATGTCATGCTACGACATGAGATTGATCCCACCTTTCCACCTTAGTGAACACTCTTAACCTAGTGTTTTAGACTTGATCAAACTTGAGTCATTTTAGATGGGAACACTTGGTGAAAATGAGTTATGAAAACCTTGGAATGATGAGTCATTCTATTGAGATGTTTTGACATGTGTTGAGAAACACAATTGGTTTATGATGATGAAAATGATGAGGCATGAGCCTTAACCCTTGTTATAAAACTGATGGTTGGATTCGGATGCGATACCATTCCAAATTTACCGTCCAACCACATTACCTGAATTGGGTAAGGCTTAGCTGGAAATTTATATGCATTAGTATTAGTTCCCTCACGGGAGAGGTTTGAGCTGAGGCTACCTCTCGATGTTGTCCACCTATGCAGTGCCCAAGATGACTGATGGTCATGTTTGGGAGTCCATGCTCATAGGAGAGGTGCTTGTACTAGGGTGTGTAAAGGGGAAGGTTATGTTTGATTATCTGCATACTAAGTATCCCTGACAGATGTATCGAATCTTGTGGTGAAAGTGTACCACCTCTGCAGAGTGTCAAACTATTCGAATAGCCGCGTCCGCGGTTATGGACAATTGGAATGGCCATACTGTTTTGTTGTCAGATGTTTTCTGAATACCTTGAAATGAATGATGAACCCTAACTTGACCACAACAGGGTTGTGTAGATGAAATTAGCTTCCCAACTTAAGTGATTCTAGACTTTTATTTTATCTTTTCTTGTTTCAGAACTCAGCTTAGGTCTCAAACTTAACTTGATAGTTATTCTTTCAATTCAGTACTTTAACTTGGAATCATAACCCTTGCTAGTAGTAGTTTGCGAGTACTTAAAGAGTACTCATGGATTTTGTCCCTGGCTATTGTCATGGCCAGACTATGAAGGAGATTATCAAGATGATGGTCAGCAGGACGGCTATGATAACTAGGACTATCTGCCTTCGTCAGCATTGCCTGTGCCCCTGAAGATGGACCCCACCGCTACGCTATCGTTTATTTCCGCTGCTTGTTGTATTAAAGACTGGATCATGAGATCCTTATTTGTGTAAAACCTTATGTATGGTTTGTAATGGATGATGTACTATGATATCCAATCCGTTATGTCTCGCAAAAATGGTAATCCTGGGATTGCGAGGTATGGCATAACGGGCATCTGGGATTAAAAATCTGGGTGTTGACAAGTTGGTATCAGAGCCATCCTGACCATAGGAGACCCTAGTTAGAATGGACGTCCAAACCAAAAACTTAGCTTCAAAAACCAAAGTGAGTATTTATGAAAAACTATTTCCCCTCTTACCCTTGTGAACTCATTCTTTCGCAAAAATACATGTTCCTCAAAATTCTTACATTACTACTTAAAATTTGACACACTTGATCACTTCACTAATTTCCTCATCCTAAATTCTTGTAGATGGAGACTCAGTTCAGCAAGTTTTACCAGTTGGGAAACGGAGGTCAGCTGATCTTTGAGAGGGATCTGGATTCACTGTCAGAATTTCTGGGACGCCCACATCCGGAGTTTCTTGGAGCTCAACTTCCAGGACCCCCAGGAGGAGACCTACAATGGCTAGTCACCACAGATCTTCGAGGGAGCATTGAAGCACCAACTTCCGGGAGAATTCAGTTCTCTGTGAGAGAGAACAACTGGCTAGATGGATTAGCCAGGGCAATGCATGAAGCTCTCGCACGTCTGTGTGCCCTCAGCGTCAACAAGATTCAAGGGACCCGTTTTGCCCACTATGCAAGACGTGACTTCATGGGAATGCCGATGGAGATGCCAAGTCACCCAGAGTTGAGGTGTCAAGTGGAGAACCTTGACTTCTTGCTTCATGACCGACAGCAGGAACTGGACAATGCCAGAGAGTTAGCCAACCAGAACCGTGCAATTGCCGACCAGAAGGCCCATACTTTCACACTGCTCGTCCAAGATTGCCAGTCTCTTCGTCGCCAGCGGGCAAAGAAGGATTGCACCATCGCCCGTCTTTGCAAGAAGGTGGCCGACCTCGAGAGGACCGTCAAGGAGCATGAAGCTCAGCTTGCCGCCAAAGAAGAAGATGATGAGGGTGAAGACATCCAGGGAGATATGGACTCTTACCTCAGCAACGATGACAATTTTCTGGTAGAGGATGCTGTGGACTTCTACACTGATGATGAAGACTCCGACTTCATTGACGATGAGTAGATGCACTAGAGCACTGTCGTAGCATGAGATGTATCATCTCATTGTATCGTAGTTTGCAGAATGGTTGTTCAAACCATCTGTTTTCCCCTTTGATTGTTGTGGTGTGTGTTGTATCGTGTGCTTGCTTGCATGAATGAGAATGAAATTAGTTGAAAAATACTCAAGATATAATCCACTAAACATAAATCTTCTTGGACAAGCGGAGGAGTCACATACCGGAGAGTAAATGCTCCAAATTTCAGCAGCAAAGATGGGCTGAGCAAGGAGATCGAAAAATCGTGAGCAAGAACAGCAAGAACGTGAGTTTGAGCAAAGAACTAGTGTTTTCTCGAGAGAGAGAACAAAGTGGAAAGTGAGAGAGTAAGTGGAGGGCCAGGCGTGCCCCTGGTGTGGTCGCGCCACCAGGTGGTGTGCCTGCCTGGTGCCCCCTGGTACTCTCTAGGCACTTCTCTGCCCCTTTTTTCACGTAAAAAATTAATATGAATTTTCTGGAATTTTTCGAGACACTTTATTTTTAGCAATTTTCAGGTATTAATAAATGAATTTCTGACAGAAAGATTTTTTTAAAATGATGCAAATAACAAAACGAAACTAAAACTTCAGAAGTTCTAAGACACTCTAATATGCAAGCAACTAGCAAAAGAAAAGTAAACTAAGCGGAAGCAATAATTAAAATGGATAAACTAAAATCAAGCAAAGATAATCATGGAGAAAACATTGTTTTGTTCATTAAAATCCTTTTGTTAACAAGGTTGATCAGGTCTTGTTACCAAAACAATTTTATATGAAACAAAACTTTGTATTCCACTAATGATTATGTTACCTCAACCTTGATAGCAATGGTCCCAATCATAATAGTTTCATATTTTTCTCGTGGTATGGGACAATATATTTCTCCAACTTGGATGCCCTCAACATGTTCAATTGAATTTGAGCCATAAGTCCTATCAATCTTCTTGGGAAATAAACAGTATGCTCCTTGTCATTAACATTAAAAGTCACAATTCCTTGATTACAATTAATAACATCTCCTGTAGTATTAAGAAAAGGTCTCCCAAGAATAATAGACATATTATCATCTTCAGGCATTTCAAGCACAACAAATTCAGTTAATATCAAGCAATTATGAGCCACTTGAACAGGTACATCCTCACATTTACGAATAGGAATAGTAGTGGATTTATCAGCCATTTGCAAAGATATATCAGTTGGTATTAATTTTTCCAATTGAAGTCCCTTATAGAGAGAAAAAGGCATAACACTAACTCCTGCTCCCAAATCACACAAAGTAGTTCTAACATAACTATTTTTAATAGAGCATGGAATAGTTGAAATCCCTAGGTCTCCAAGTTTCTTTGGAACCTTACCATTAAAGGAATAATTAGCAAGCAAAGTAGAAATTTCTTCATTAGGGATCTTTCTTTTATTAGAGACAATATCCTTCATATACTTTGAATAAGGAGGTAGTTTAATAGCACCAGTCAAGGGAATTTGCAAGAATAAAGGTTTCATACACTCACAAAACTTGTTATAGTGTTCATCTTCTTTTGACTTGTATTTCTTATCAGGGAAAGGCATAGGTTTTTGGACCCAAGGCTCTCTTTCACTACCATGTTTCTTAGCAACAAAATCTTCTTTAGTGTATTTAGTATTTTTAGTGTGCCTTTCAGGTTCTTCTTCAACTTTTTATTTATCAGGAGCATCATTTTCTTCATTACCACTTTCAGTTTCAGCATCAGAGATAGATATACTATTAGGATCTTTAGCAGGTTCAGAAGATTCTACTATAGTTTTATGTTTCTTTTTCCTTTTCTTAAGAGAAGTACCACTATTTTCAATTTGTTGGGAATCTTGCTCAATTCTTTTAGGATGCCCTTCAGGATATAGAGGATCCCGAGTGGCAGCACCACTTCTAGTTCTAATTTCATAAGCTTGTTTTTCCTTAGAAGCATTAACTAGAAAATCTTTTTGTACTTTGATAAGCTGATCAATTTGAGTTTGAACCATTTGGAAATGTTTAACAAGCATTTTAACATCATTAGAGGTTCTTTCCACAATATCCTTAAACTCAATAATAGCTCTAGAGTTTTCCATTAAATGATTTTGCACCCTTTTATTAAAATTATCTTGCTTAACAATAAAAACATCAAATTCTTCCAGGAATTGATCAAGAGGTTTAGAATAAGGAATATCACCTTCATCAAAACGTTGGAGAGAGTGTACCTCAATAGTGGATGAGTGGGAGATTGGCTTACATAGTTCTTCTATAGGAGGTAAATTCTTCATGTCTTCAGCTTTAATACCCTTCTCCTTAAGACATTTCTTAGCTTCCTTCATCACTTCATCATTTAGATCAATAACTCCCCTCTTCTTTGATGTTGGTGTTGGCTCAGGCTTGGCTCAGGTGGAGTCTAGTCATCATAATTCTTGCTTATTTTAGCCATTAATTCCTCAGCTTCTTTCGGAGTTCTATTTCTGAAAACACAATCAGCAAAACTATCCAGGTATGTCCTAGATACTTCAGTTAGTCCGTTATAATATATATCAAGAAGCTCATTTTTAGGTAGTGGACATCTAGCCTGTGCATGAATCAAAGCACAAAACCTTGCCCATGATTCAGGCAATATCTCTATTTCTCCCTATTTAAAATCAAAAAGTTCCTGAAAATGGCATGTCTAGCACTAGGAGGCATATATTTCTGAAGGAAGGTAATAATCAAGCAATCAGGGCTATCAATAGATCCAGGAGGTAAATTATTAAACCAAGCCTTAGCTTCTCCTTTCAGTGAAAAAGGGAAAAATTTAGCAACAAAGTAGGTGCGCATCTTAATATCATTAGAAAACAGGCCACTCATGGTAGAAAGCTCAGTCATATGTGCTACAGCACTTTCATTCCGAGTCCCACAAAAAGGTTCTTTCTCAACAATAGTTATGTAAGATAAATCAAGAGAGAAATCATAATCTTTCTCAACAAACGTATCATTAGGAGATAATTTGGGTTTTATAGTACGCCTCTCAATGAGACTCTTAATAGCACTTTTACCATGAGTATTTTGACATTCTTTAATAAATTCATCATTCATTTTTATATATCCGTTTTCAATATCATAGTTCTCTATAGACTCAGGTGAACTTACAGGTGTAGTGGTATCTTCATTAGGAGTTTCAGTATTTCCAGCTATAGTTCTAGCAATCGTAGCATCTAGGAATGGACCTAATGAACCACTCTTATCAAGAAAAGTAGAAGCAGCATCATAAGTATTAGAAGTTTCAGATTCAGCAGTGGTAGCATTATGTGTAGCATGTGTACGTGGTGGTGTAAGGAGCTTACTCATCACAGATGGTGAATCAAGAGCAACAAAGGTGTTCAGAACTGTACCTCTCCTTGTAGTGGATGGTAATATAGGAACCTTTCCATCACGAGACTTACCCATGATGAATGGAGGACAACGAACAATAGTGATTCCAAGTGAACTTGATAAATAAAGCTATGCTCCCTGGCAACGGCGCCAGAAAATAGTCTTGATGACCCACAAGTATAGGGGGTGTATCGCAGTATTTTCGAGGGAAGTAAAACCCAATTTATTGATTCGACACAAGGGGAGCCAAAGAATATTTTATAAGCCTTAACAACTGAGTTGTCAATTCAGCTGCACCTAGAAACAATCTTGCTCACAAGAGTTTATCAGTAGCAACAGTTTTGTAGTAGCAATAGCAAAGTAATAGCAGTAGTGAAAGTAAAGATAGTAGTAACAATTGCAGTAAACAGTAGGATTAAAGCGTGGTAGGCATAGGGATGGATGGACGAGCATTGCATGGACAAGACAATTCATATAGCAAACAAGACATAGGGCATTTGAAGATAAATAAGATAAAGCATCCAAGTACTAAATAATCATAGGCATGTGTTCCATATATAGTCATACATGCTCGCAATGAGAACTTGCACAACATCTTTTGTCCTGCCAGCCCGTTTGCAGCGGGGCCTCAAGGAACCATCGGCAATTAAGGTGCTCCTTTTAATAGAGCACCGGAGCAAAGCATTAACACTTCGTGAACACATGTGATCCTCACATCAAAGCCATCCCCTCCGGTTATCCCGATTATTGTCACTTTGGGGCCTTTGGTTCTGGACAACAATATGTGTATACAACTTGCAGGTAAGATCACAAACAATACTATCATCATGAATCAATAACATGTTCAGATCTGAAATCATGGCACTTGGGCCCTAGTGACAAGCATTAAGCATAACAAGTTGCAACAAAGTCAAAAAGCACTAATGATAGATACTAGGCACCATGCCCTAACAATCTAATGCTATTACATGAACCATCGAATCCAATCCCTACCATCCCCATAGCCTACAGCGGGGGATTACTACCTCATGGATGGGGGAATCATGGAAGGTCGATGGAGAAGCGACTGATGATGATGGCGATGATCTCCTCCAATTCCTCATCTCGGTAGGGTGCTAGAATGGAGTTTCTGGTTCCGATTCGCGGAATCTGGTGGTGGCGGCACAACGGAACTCTTTCTTGAAAAGCGTCGACCCCCCCTGGGTTTTTAGGTCAGGATGCATCTCATAGGTGAAGAGGGAGGCCGAGAGGGTGACCGAGGCGGCCACACCACCCCCAGGCGTGGCCTGCGCTGGCCCGTGCGGCTAGGTGGTGTGGGCCCCTCGTGGCTCTCCTCCGTCTCGTCTTCTGGCTCCATGAATCTTCTGGTGAAATAGTTTTTTTGGCATATTTTCCGGGATTTTTCCTGATAGTTGATTTTCTGCACAAAAACTAGACACCATGGTAATTCTGCTCAAAACAGCGTCAGCCCGTGTTAGTTGTATCCAAATCACACAAGTTTAGAGTAAAACCAATAGCAAAAGTGTTCGGGAAAGTAGATACGTTTTTGACGTATCAGACCGCGTGGGGCCGTGATACATTGCAAATGTATTTATAATTTTTGATGTTCCATGCTTGGTTTTATCTACTTTCTTGTGTTTTGTTCCAACTTTGGAGTACTTTTCATATGATTTCTTGGACTAACCTATTAACAAGATGCCACAGTGCCAGTTGCCTGTGTTCTGCTGTTTTTGGTTCTAGGAAGTCAGAAAATGAATATTCTCGGAACTGGACGGGACAAAAGCCAAAGTTACTATTTTCCCGGAAGACTCACGGAGCTAGAAGGAGAGTCGGAGAGGGGCCACAGGGTGGCCACACCCCCCTTGGCACGGGTCAGCCTTGGCCGCGCCAGGGCATGGTGTGGGCCCCCTGGCCGGCCATCGACCTTGCCTCCTTCGCCTATAAGAGCCTCCCGATACCAAAACCCTAGATAATCAATCAGAAATCCACGAAAAGTTCCGCAGCGCTGCCGCCACCGAAGGGGATATTCGGGGGACAGAAAGTCTCTGGTCCGGCACCCTGCCGAGACGAGGAAGTGCCCCCGGAGCCATCTCCATCGATCTCCATCACCGTTGCTGATTCCCATGATGAGGAGGGAGTAGTTCTCTCTCGAGGCTAAGGGTTCTACCGGTAGCTATGTGTTCATCTCTCTCTCTATGCATGATTATTGAGATCATGAGCTTGTAATCTATAGATCTACCTTGCTACTCAAGTGCTTTAATAAATCTCTGCTCTCCCCATGTGTGTGAAAGTGACAGCATGCACACCATGGTGGCACTTAGGCTAGAGATTACAAATACTTGTTATGAGTTATATTTGGAGTTGGATGTCTTTATGAAATTGTGGTGTTTGTTGGAATCATCTAGTACTCAAGGTGACAGTGTGGGGTTTTCTAGATGGGAAAGATGAACTTTCAGGTGTGCTGTTATAGCCCTACCATCGATTAGAGTGTCCAACCGGAGAGTAGTTCAGCGTAGTATCATGAAGAGAAGATATTTATATGAGAGTGTTCACTAGTGAAAGTATGATCCCTAGGCCTTGTTTCTTAGCACTGAAACACCGTTTGCAATTAGATCTGTTACATGTTTGCTTGCTTCCTTCTTTATTTCAGTTTTACTTTAGTCTTTTCCACGCCATCAAGATATTTTCTATTACCGTTACCACTTATAATTATCTATACCACTTGTATTTCACTATCTCTTCGCGGAACTAGTGCACCTATACACCTGACAAGTGTATTGGGTGTGTTGGGGACACAAGAGACTTCTTGTATCTTGATTGCAGGGTTGCTTGAGAGGGGATACCTTTGACCACTTCCTCCCTGAGTTTGATAAACCTTGGGTGATCCACTTAAGGGAAAACTTGTTGTTGTTCTACAAACCTCTGCACTTGGAGGCCCAACAACTGTCTACAAGAATAGAAGTGCGTAGACATCAAGCTATTTTCTGGCACCGTTGCTGGGGAGGTAAGGTAAAAGGTATTCACACCGGAGGATTAAAGAAGAAGAATCTCTCACGGCAAACACCTATTTTCTGGCGCTGTCGGGAGGTATAGAAAGGTACTCACATCCTCCGGTGTGAGTGCTCGAAGTTATTTCCTTTAGATTCTGCAATTTTGTCTTTTTGTTTCTTGTTTTCACTAGTTAGGCTTAATGGAAAACAAAAATAAAATTAGATAGCTTTATAGTATTTATCTTGATTTAGGACATGAAGTGTTTGAAGAGAAAATTAAAAAACCTATGGAACTTTATTTGCATGCTAATAGCAATGTTGTTAGTATGAATTCTTTGGACACCATTATTACTAATGCTATGGAAAAGTCTAAGCTTGGGGATGCTAGTTTTTATGAAAATGATCTTTTTAGTTCCCCAGCTTTGGAAGATAGCTATTCTATTGCTTATGATGATACAAAACCTCCAATATATGATGACTACAATGACGAATATGATATTTTCAGTCCACCTACTATTGAGGAGGAAATTAATTATGATTACAATATGCCTCCTATATTTGATGATTATGGTGATGAGAATGATAATGATAGCTATTTTGTTGATTTTGCTCCCACTACAATTAATAAGAATGACTATGTTTATGTGGAGAGTATTAATTCTTTTATGCATGTGGCTCATGATAAGAATGTTTTATGTGATAGTTGTATTGTTAATTTTATTCATGATGCTACTTAAAGTTATTATGAGAGAGGGAAACATGGTTTTATGTGTCTCAACAATATTAAGTTTCCCCTCTTTATGTTGAAAATTTTGAAGTTGCACTTGTTTTGCTTTCCTATGCTTTTTGCTTTGAGCTTTCATGACTTGTTTCTTTACAAGATTCCTATGCATAGGAAGTGGGTTAGACTTAAATGATGCTTTGAATTTGCTTCTTTATGCTCTCTTTTACTTAAATTCATATTTCTTATGTGAGCATCTTCTCAAACTATCATGCCTAACTTAAAGGCGTTAAAGAAAAGTACTTATTAGGAGATAAAACAAAAGTTTTAGATGATTCTTGGAAGTTATTACCTCTGTAATAACCTCTCCTTATCCTTTTTATTTGCTTTTTGTGCCAAGAGTAACCTCTAATGAGAGAGAAGTAATGATTGGGAAAGTTGCTGTCCCGAAACAGATTTTTGTGCTTCACCGTAAAAATTTGTGAGATAGATGTGTATGTCGAATTGAGCTGTAATGTTTTGTGCTTCTGCCCCAGGTTGTTATCTAACTTTAGTTAGTTCAACACTTTTTGATTTGAGCAACATAAGGTCTTCGAAAAAATTCTTCTTTACCTAGTGCTCTGTTTTGACAGATTTCAGTCATTTTCTGCATTTGCTTCTTGTTGGTTCCTTTTTGAGTTAATTTGGAGAATTGAGATTTTTGAGGGAAGTGCTACAGTAGCTAGTGTTCTAATGGAAGTTTATTTGGTGTTGGAACTGAACCTTAAGACTTATTATCTTGAGTGCACTAATGTTGCTAATAAAGATTGTTTGAAGTTTTGTATGAAGGAAAAATTTTAGGTGTATGGAAGGAATGAGTAATGAGATGAAGGATGGACTAAATCTCAAGCTTGGGGATGCCACGTTTGTCACCCCAAGAAATATCCAAGAAGTACAAGCATCAAAGCTTGGGGATTCCCAAGGCATCCCCCTCTTCATCAATAAAAATCCCAGGTTTCTTCCAAACGATTCATTTTTATTGTTTCATGCATAGTTGTGTTGTTCTTGCAGCGTCTTCTTCTTTGTTTTCATTTTGGTTTTTCGTTTGCTTTGGTTTTCTTAGTTCGCTGAATATATTGGATGGACCCCCTCTTTCATACATTGGTTTGCAAATAGTTTGGTTTGGTTTGGAAAAGAGTAGGAAAGTTCATACTTATGTGGTAAAAAGAGCTTGTTTTTGACTGTGGCCTATGCTTTGTCATGCCATGCTTGATATCGTTTTGGCTTTATGATTAGTATTCTTTGTTGTAGCATGACTTGTTATAAACAATTGAGATTGCTTAATGTGCCTTGGATGAATCTTGCATTGTTTTAGCATATTAAAGCATAGTATAGTGGTATTCTCCTTTGATGCTTTATTTGGGTTGACTTGGCGCATGCTCACACCATGTTATGACTATCTCAAGTCACCTAAGCCTTTATGATCCTTTAGTTTTCAACTTTTGGTATCACTTTATGCTTTGATCAATGATGTTTTGTCGCTCTGCATGATTATGGCCATTATTGCTCTCTTAGTTTTGTCGCTCCCAGTCTTTTGCTAGCCTCCACAACCAAGTATGAGTTCCACTCATGCATCCAATTCCTAAAACCAAGTTAATCCGAAGAGTCCACCATACCTACCTACAAGCATTTTCTATTCCAAGTATATTCACGTTTTTGCTTACCTTCCAAATTAAACTTGTTATGAGAAAACTAGTGATTAAAGCTCTCACGAACTTGATGGCACACTTTACTTTTCTTGCCCTTAATAAACTTGAACCATTGTGTCGTCTATGTTGTATATTCTAGCACCTATTTGCTGGGAATTAGCAGAACCATGCTTTCATGGGGAACGCTTTCAACATTGCACTTGGTACTTGTACCTAGTTGATATCATGCTCTTTTGTATATGGATGTCGTCGGTGTGAAATGAAAGGGGAGCTTCTAAGTCCATGGAGTTATGTATATGTGTTAGAGAAACGCCTGGGCCGCTGGTCTAATCCATGCTGACATGGTGGAAACCTGCAGCGTAACCATAATGAGCTGTCTATGAAGCATTCTTCTTATAAAAAAGAGTCCTATATTGAGAAAAAAAGAAAAAGAAAAAAGAGATTATGAAAAGAGGAAAGAGAGAAAAAAGCACCATATTCCCATGGTAAATAAGAAGATTGCTGAGAAGCTCGTTGTCTGCTTGCCTTGTCATTTTGATATGGGGATTCTTCCATATCATCGGGCAAGGGGTACCCCATTGGCGGTTCTCTATGATACACAAGTACTTACGATGACAAGAACTTACCAGTGACTAAACTTGAGTAGCATGAGGAGCGGCCCTCGTATACAAGGGACATGAGATTTCTAACTTATACTTCGTCAAGCATGTACACCATAGTTTGTTCACTTTAACCTTAATCACTTCAAGGTGCTTATGATAGGGCAATGAGAGCTGAAAGCTATAAGTACCATAATTTTTGGAAGCTCTTTATGAGACTTGAATCCCTACTTTCTTCTATGAAGGCCTTTCTTCCACCATTATATTGAGTCTCCATCTTCTACCTTTATGCACCTACTTTGAGAGCATAGTGGCCATTCTTAGTTCTATGTGAATTGTCCCAAGACTTGTTGATTGGTGCATAACTTTGATATTGCTTGTTTTGAACTAGTTGTATCTAGTCACTCTTATGAACTTTGAAGGTGTAACATCCCAAAACTTCAATCCAAGCTTATCAAAGATCAAATCATCCAAATTTAGGATTAACAAAAACTTTTCCATATTTAAAATGAAGGCATTCATATATGTGTGCATTTAAAATAGGAGTTGTTTTGAATTGCCATGATTGTGTGATCCTTTGCTTCTAAAATGTTTCTTAGGGGATTTAAACATCATCTACATCATTCCCAAACTTTTCCTAAAAGAAATCATATCAAAAAGAATTAAAATAAAGGAATGGTCATTTGGACAAAATTAACTCTCAGGCCTACTTTGGCTATTCCTAGTACTCAATTCTTAACAGAAACAATTCTTGATCTTTGCACCCCTTGCTAGTACACATAATGAGGTACCAAGGCCCACCTTTTGATCTTCTAAAAACATTCTGGAAACTATTTTAAATGGCAGTTCAAAATTGAATCTAATGCATATGCATAGATCACCCCTATTTCAAAAACCATGTATTTGAGCTCCATTTTCAAAACCCTTGCAACCAGAGCCTACCTAGCACTAGTGGAGATCACTCAAAAAATTTGAACTCAAAATTCAAAACTTTTTCTCTTGCGGCCATTTTATCAAACACTTGGCAGGCAGAATCCTAACTCTAATCCTAGCTCACTGTTTTGAACAGGGTTTTGCCCCCATTTGATCTCCATTTAATCCCTCTGTCCCCCTTTGATCAAACCATGCCAATTGCAGCCCATCCCCTATGCCCTAGTGGCCATGCCAAGCCATGCCGAGCACCACCCTGGCCGGCCAACCTTGCAACCGTCGCAGCAGACCACTCCCCCTTCCCTCGCCATGTCTAGGAGGTAGCCAACGCCGCACCGCCCCTCTCTGTCCCTTGCCCGAGCCAAGAGCAGCCGTGGACCACCGAGGAGAAGCCGCGCCCAGTGCCACCAGACCATGCCGACGCCGCCCGCAGAGCGCGCCCTGTCCCCGCGTGCACAAGCCACCACTCGACACCAGCCCGCGCCCACCGCCCGCGACTCGAGAACACCCAGACACCCCTGTCACGCCCAAAGCCCCACAGCCACCGCTCGCCGTGGACACCGCCGCCTCTGCCTCTCAGAGCGCCACCTCACCCCGACCGCATACCACCGCCCCTACGGCCGCATTGAAGCGCTAGAGCACCGCCAGGGGACCGCCCATCGATCGCCATCCCCAGCCATGCCGCTAGCTCACCATAGCCATGTCGCCACCGTCGACCGCCCATCCCGCTCGGTCTCACCGTCGAGCCTATAAAAGGAGCCCTCCCCAGCACCAAAGACTCACACCATTCCACTCTCCTCACCTCTCTGAAACTCACCCACCTCTCGCCAGAGCAAGTGGAGCAGCAGCTCGCCGGAATTGGAGCCGGAGCCGCCGCCTCTGGAGAAGAAGGGTGTCGTGGATTCCGGCCACCCCAAGCTCCGTCGCGACCACGCCTCGCCTCGCTGTCGTCTTCCACTTCGTTCGCCCGCATCACCGACCCTGCTGGAGCCCTGGTACGCCCCCAGTAGACCCCCACCGAGCCGCTAGGGTTCGACCTCGCCGGCGACCCGTCCGTCGTCGACGACGACCCTCAGCCGTAGATCTAGCCTCTAATCGCACGGCCCACAGCGCGCGTACCGCTTCGCGTTTTAAGTGCCGCTGACCAGTGGGACCCTCCTGTCAGCTGAGCCCTGTGCCGTGCAGTGCCACTAGGCCGGCCCATTTCCTTTCCCGCGCAAGCCCGTAGATTCAAATTAGGATTTTTCCTTTTAGTTAGAATAGAGTTTCTGTCCAGTGTTTCAAAATTCAATTCTGTGAGTTTGACAAATCCAAATTGCATGAAACTAATTTTGTCTGAAGGGTATTGAAATGCTCTATCCAAGCCCGTTGGATTTAATTCATTTAGAGTTATAGATTTCTCCTAATAAAAATGAGAAGGCAGAAGCTTTTGCAACTTGAAACATTTTTGTAAAATCAACCAACTTAGCTTTTGAGTTGATTCCAACTCTCAAAAATCACATTTCATCATATCTATCCAAATATGTAATAATATTAAGGTTTACAGACAGTGACTTTGGACTAGTACCAAACTAATGCTATATAGGCATTTCTAGTCACTTTAAATCATTAAATAATAAACTTAAACCAAAGTAATAGTAATCCAACCTTTAAATCTCATTCCCACATGTTAGAATATGTGGTGAGGACATGTTTCCACATGATCCCATATTTTGGTGGTGAATATTACTTTGTAGTTAATTTTTTTTCAATGAGTAGAAATTACTTTTCCAAAATAAAAAGGTGGAAACTATTGAATTAAACTTGTGATGTTTTGGATGATAATAGATCATCAAGTGTGTGGTTTAGAATACTACTTAGCCTAAGTTAAGTATTGTCTGGTGATTGTGCACTCCCTATGTATTTCTAGACGATAGTACCGACCAAGCCTTCGAGGAGGAGGAGTTCTACCAGGAAGAAGAAGAAGAAGAAAACTTCAACCACTGCACCAACCAAGGCAAGCTATTAGTGGCAAGCTAACCCTTGCAAACATGCTTTAGTAAGCTAGTGTAGCAAGCTAGAATAAAACTAGATAGTTTAGTAAAGATGCCTTAAGCATACTTTGATCACACCCCCTTAGTTTACACAAAGTTCTTTAATTAATTTTGAAGGTAGCATAAAGAGTATAAAACTTGACCTAATTATAAACCCTTAGATGTCATGCTATGACATGAGCTTGATCCCACCTTTCCACCTTAGTGAACACTCTTAACCTAGTGTTTTAGACTAGATCAAACTTGAGTCATTTTAGATGGGAACACTTGGTGAAAATGAGTTATGAAAACCTTGGAATGATGAGTCATTCTATTGAGATGTTTTGACATGTGTTGAGAAACACAATTGGTTTATGATGATGAAAATGATGAGGCATGAACCTTAACCCTTGTTATAAAACTGATGGTTGGATTCGGATGCGATACCATTCCAAATTTACCGTACAACCACATTACCTGAATTGGGTAAGGCTTAGCTGGAAATTTATATGCATTAGTATTAGTTCCCTCACGGGAGAGGTTTGAGCTGAGGCTACCTCTCGATGTTGTCCACCTATGGAGTGCCCAAGATGACTGATGGTCATGGTTGGGAGGCCATGCTCATAGGAGAGGTGCTTGTACTAGGGTGTGTAAAGGGAAGGTTATGTTTGATTATCTGCATACTAAGTATGATGATTCAGGGTTATCCCTGACAGATGTATTGAATCTTTTGGTGAAAGTATACCACCTCTGCAAAGTGTCAAACTATTCAAATAGCCGCGTCCGCAGTTATGGACAGTTGGAATGGCCATACTGTTTCGTTGTCAGATGTTTTCTAAATACCTTGAAATGAATGATGAACCCTGACTTGACCACAACAGGGTTGTGTAGATGAAATTAGCATCCCAACTTAAGTGATTCTAGACTTTTATTTTATCTTTTCTTGTTTCAGAACTCAGCTTAGGTTTCAAACTTAACTTGATAGTTCTTCTTTCAATTCAGTACTTTAACTTGGAATCATAACCCTTGCTAGTAGTAGTTTGCGAGTACTTAAAGAGTACTCATGGCTTTTGTCCCAGGCTACTATCATGGCCATACTATGAAGGAGATTATCAAGATGATGGTCAGCAGGACGGCTATGATAACTAGGACTATCTGCCTTCGTCAGCATTGCCTATGCCCCTGAAGATGGACCCCACCGCTACGCTATCATTTATTTCCGCTGCTTGTTGTATTAAAGAATGGATCATGAGATCCTTATTTGTGTAAAACCTTATGTAAGGTTTGTAATGGATGATGTACTATGATATCCAATCCGTTATGTCTCGCAAAAATGGTAATCCTGGGATTGCGAGGTATGGCATAACGGGCATCTGGGATTAAAAATCCGAGTGTTGACAAGTTGGTATCTGAGCCATCCTGACCATAGGAGACCCTAGTTAGAATGGACGTCCAAACCAAAAACTTAGCTTCAAAAACCAAAGTGAGTATTTATGAAAAACTATTTCCCCTCTTACCCCGGTGAACTCATTCTTTCGCAAAAATACATGTTCCTCAAAATTCTTACATTACTACTTAAAATTTGACACACTTGATCACTTAACTAATTTCCTCATCCTAAATTCTTGTAGATGGAGACTCAGTTCAGCAAGTTTTACCAGTTGGGAAACGGAGGTCAGCTGATCTTCGAGAGGGATCTGGATTCACTGTCAGAATTTCTGGGACGCCCACATCCGGAGTTTCTTGGAGCTCAACTTCCAAGACCCCCAGGAGGAGACCTACAATGGCTAGTCACCGCAGATCTTCGAGGGAGCATTGAAGCACCAACTTCCGGGAGAATTCAGTTCTCTGTGAGAGAGAACAACGGGCTAGATGGATTAGCCAGGGCAATGCATGAATCTCTCGCACGTCTATGTGCCCTCAGCGTCAACAAGATTCAAGGGACCCGTTTTGCCCACTATGCAAGACGTGACTTCATGGGAATGACGATGGAGATGCCAAGTCACCCAGAGTTGAGGCGTCAAGTGGAGAACCTTGACTTCTTGCTTCATGACCGACAGCAGGAACTGGACAATGCCAGAGAGTTAGCCAACCAGAACCGTGCAATTGCCGACCAGAAGGCCCAGACTTTCACACTGCTCGTCCAAGATCGCCAGTCTCTTTGTCGCCAGCGTGCAAAGAAGGATCGCACCATCGCCCGTCTTCGCAAGAAGGTGGCCGACCTCGAGAAGACCGTCAAGGAGCAGGAAGCTCAGCTTGCCGCCAAAGAAGAAGATGATGAGGGTGAAGACATCCAGGGAGATATGGACTCTTACCTCAGCAACGATGACGATTTTCTGGCAGAGGATGTTGTGGACTTCTACACTGATGATGAAGACTCCGACTTCATTGACGATGAGTAGATGCACTAGAGCACTGTCGTAGCATGAGATGTATCATCTCATTGTATCGTAGTTTGCAGAATGGTTCTTCAAACCATCTGTTTTCCCCTTTGATTGTTGTGGTGTGTGTTGTATCGTGTGCTTGCTTGCATGAATGAGAATGAAATTAGTTGAAATACCTGAGTCTAACTCAAAGTTGTAGCTTTGAAAACCCAAAACCCTGAACCTTAGAATTTCCCTCTTACCCCTATATCTATCTCAATCCTCAGATGACTCGGGGAAACCAAGGAGGGAGCAGCTCAACACAGGACCCAATGTTGCAGATCTTGCAGAATCTCATCGCGGACCGTGAAGCAAGCAGGGCCGAACGTCAAGCCAACTTAGCAACATTGCAGCAGATCGCCCAAATGGCTCTCAACAACCAAGGACATGGAAATCAAGATCACCATGGATCTAAACTCAAAAACTTTCAGAACACCAATCCCCCAATCTTCAACCAATCTGAAAACCCATTAGATGCGGATCACTGGTTACAGACCATGGAAAACAACCTCGAAGTTGTAGGAGTTGAGGAGAATGAGAAAGTTCTCTTCGCCACTCACTATCTGGCGGGAGATGCAAGAGCTTGGTGGAATAGCGTCCGCAACATGAACCATGGCCAGTTGATGACCTAGGAAGCAGTCCAGGTCAAGTTCAGCCGCACCCACGTGCCACAAGGTCTTGTCAACAGGATGAGAGATGAATTCCGTGACCTGAAGCAAGGAAGATTGACTGTAGTAGAGTACCGTGACAAATTATTGTCACTTGCCAGATATGCACCGGATGAAATCAACACGGAGGCCAAGAAGAAGGAGAGATTCTTAAACGGACTACATGATGAGATGCAGACTGTCCTCGTCAACATCCGTTTCCAGGATCTTGAAGAGCTAATCGACTCTGCCATTCAGATGGAAGGGAAGATTAACCAGGCAAACGACAACCACAAGCGTCGTATGATGCGAGAGTCGGATCGATAGTCACCGTAAGTACCGTCCCAACCCCTCACCAGGATATGCACCAAGGAACAACCGACCCCCACCTTCTCGCCCAAGCTACCCCAACCGTAGCGGAGGAAATGTGAAGCCCAGAGGAAACAATCACAACTCCGGCAACGCCAACAACTTCAACCGTGCCCCTCCCAAGAGCAACAACAACAACATTGCCCCCAGAACTGGCAGCAATGTTGTACCTGTTGTAGTCAAGGACAAGTCCCAGATCACTTGTTTCGAGTGTGGAGTGAAGGGTCACTACTCCAATGAGTGTCCCAAGAAGACTGCCGCCAATGCCCCTGTGAATGCCCCATCTCAGCAGCAGCGTCGTGTTCAACCTGGCAGGAGATTTCCCTAGGGAACCCGCACAACCGCAACGGTCGTCTCTTCCACATGAACGCAGAAGAAGCCCAGGAAGCACCAGATGTCGTGCTGGGTATGTTTTCTGTCAACTCAGTTTTAGCAAGAGTATTGTTTGATTCTGGAGCATCGCATTCATTTGACACCCATGAATTTGTATGCACTAGTAAGATTCGCCCAACCAACCTGAAGCATGTCATGATAGTTCAAATCCCCGGTTCGACTACAAAAGCTAGAAGAATTTGCAAAGATGTACCAACCTAATTGTACTTGGAACCAAAGGTTTGGAAGTAGTACTAGGTATGGATTGGATGTCAAGGCATAAAGGACTGATAGACTGTGCTAAGAAAGCCATCACCATGACCAGTAGTTCTGGAGTAACCGTAGAACATATCTCTGAAACTTTACCCCGTCAATTCAAATGCAACAAAAGTGTAGCCCTGCCTAGTCAGAGTAGTCTGTGAATACCCCGACGTATTCCCAGATGAATTTCCTGGTATGCCCCCAGATAGGCATATAGAGTTCATTATCGAACTAATCCACGGAACCGGACCTATAGCCCAGAGACCCTATACCATGAACCCCTCAGAGTTAGTAGAACTGAAGAAGCAGTTGGATGCCATGTTAGCAACCGGCTTGATTCAGCCAAGTGCATCGCCATGGAGATCACCAGTGTTATTCGTTGACAAGAAGGATGGAGGCAACCGTCTGTGTACAGACTACAGAAAGTTGAATGATGTCACAATCAAGAACAAGTACCCCTTGCCAAAAATAGAGGATCTATTTGATCAGTTGACTGGAGCCCAGGTATTCTCAAAGATTGATCTTAGGACTGGTTATCACCAACTTAAGATTCGTGCAACGGATATTCCGAAGACCGCCTTTACTACTCGCTATGGTTTATACGAGTATACGGTTATGTCTTTTGGATTAACCAATGCCCCTGCTTATTTCATGAATCTCATGAATAAGATCTTTATGAATTTCCTAGATAAGTTTGTAGTTGTGTTTATCGACGACATCCTTATCTACTCCAAGTCAGAAGAAGAGCATGAGCAACATCTGAGAATCATCCTGGACACCCTGAGAGAGCATCAGTTATATGCCAAGTTCAGCAAGTGTGAGTTTTGGATGAAAGAAGTAGGATTCCTAGGACATATTGTGTCTGCCGGAGGAGTCTCCGTTGATCCTAGCAAGATCAAAGATGTCGAAGAATGGGAAGCCCCAACTAATCAAACCCAAGTTCGTTCATTTCTCGGATTAGCGGGATATTACCGCAAATTCGTAGAAGGATTCTCGAGCATAGCCCGACCAATGACCCAATTATTGAAGAACGACAAGAAGTTTGAATGGACAGACAAGTGTGAAGCCAGTTTCCAGGAGCTGAAGAAGAGATTGGTATCAGCCCCAATTTTGATCATGCCAGACATCAAGAAGCCGTTTGATGTATATTGTGATGCATGCAAGATTGGTCTAGGATGTGTATTGACGCAAGAAGGCAAAGTCATCGCGTATCTGTCTCGACAACTGAAGCAGTATGAGCAGAACTATCCGACCCATGATCTTGAGCTAGCAGCGGTGGTTCTAGCATTGAAGACATGGCGTCATTATTTGATGGGTAATCGTTGTGAGATTTACTCGGACCATAAGAGCTTGAAGTATATCTTCACCCAGAAGGAGCTGAATATGAGGCAAAGAAGATGGATAGAGTTAATCAAGGATTATGACCTCGACATTCACTATCACCCCGGCAAAGCCAATGTGGTAGCGGATGCTCTTAGCAGATTGTCGTGTAGGCTTAACACCATGATCAAAGAGAAGCAACCAAGTTTGTATGAGGAGTTGGAGCAGTTCAGGACTGAGTTAGTTAGCAAAGGATTCCTCGCTAGCATTGAACTTCAACCCACTTTGATTAGCCAAATCAAGGAAGCCCAGAAGGGGAATGAAAGTATCAACGGAATCAAACGTCGTATTGGCACAGGCAAAGTACCTGGATTCACTGAAGACGAAGAAGGTGTACTGTGGTACAAGGGACGTATCTGTGTACCAGCAGATTCGGAGCTGAAGGAAATTATCATGAAGGAAGCTTATGATACTCTTTATTCTATCCACCTCGGAGGAACAAAGATGTATCAGGATTTGAAAGAGCAATTTTGGTGGCACGAGATGAAGAGAGAGATCGGAAGCTACATCGCCAAATGTGACATTTGTCAAAGAGTCAAAGCGGAGCATCAGAGACCTGCAGGATTGTTGCAACCATTGCAGATTCCGGAATGGAAATGGGATTATGTCGGAATGGATTTTATCACCGGTTTACCTACTTCTAGTAGGGGAAATGACTCAATCTGGGTCATAGTTGATAGACTATCCAAGGTAGCCCACTCCATACCAGTCAAGACAACCTACCAGAGTGCAAAACTAGCAGAGCTGTACATTGCTAGAATTGTTAGTCTGCATGGAACCCCCAAGACCATCATATCAGATCGAGGAACCCAGTTTACTTCAAGATTTTGGCAAAAAGTTCAGGATGGTTTAGGAACCAAGTTAAATTTCAGTACCGCTTATCACCAGCAAACAGATGGACAGACTGAGAGAGTCAACCAGATCTTGGAGGATATGCTTAGAGCTTGTGTGTTGGAATACGGATCAAAATGTGAAGACTGCCTGCCTTTTGCAGAATTCTCATATAACAACAGTTATCAAGCTAGTTTGTAGATGGCACCCTTTGAATTCCTATACGAAAGAAAATGGCGTACCCTGTTGAATTGGTCGCAAGTAGGAGAGAGTCAGATCTTTGGACCCGACATTCTCCGAGAAGCAGAAGAGAAAGTTCACAAAGTTCGTGAGCACCTCAAGACCGCCCAATCCAGACAGAAAAGCTATGCTGACAAGAGAAGGAGAGACCTGACTTTCAATGTCGGAGATTTTGTATATCTCAAGGTTTCACCATTGAAGGGAACTCAATGCTTTAGTCTGAAGGGAAAGTTAGCTCCTAGATATATCGGACCTTTCAAGATTCTGAACCGCCGAGGAGAAGTATCGTATCAACTGGAACTGCCTGAAGAGATGTCAGCCATCCATCATGTGTTCCATATCTTGTTACTTCGCAAATGCTTGGAAGTGCCTGAGAAGACTGAAGTTTTCAAGAATATCGATCACAGAGCAGTGGAGATCAACAATGACCTGACCTATCGGGAAGTACCCATCCGTATCTTAGAAGAAGCCTACAGAACCACCAGGACCAGGAGTATCAAGTTTCTCAAGATTCAGTGGAGCAACCATACCGAAGAGGAAGCCACTTGGGAGCGCGAGGATTACATTAGGGCAGAGTTCCCAGATCTCTTTAGTTCCTAGTTTCTTGTAAATCTCGGGACGAGATTTTATTTAAGGGTGGAAGATTTGTAACATCCCAAAACTTCAATCCAAGCTTATCAAATATCAAATCATCCAAATTTAGGATTAACAAAAACTTTTCCATATTTAAAATGAAGGCATTCATATATGTGTGCATTTAAAATAGGAGTTGTTTTGAATTGCCATGATTGTGTGATCCTTTGCTTCTAAAATGTTTCTTAGGCGATTTAAACATCATCTACATCATTCCCAAACTTTTCCTAAAAGAAATCATATAAAAAAGAATTAAAATAAAGGAATGGTCATTTGGACAAAATTAACTCTCATGCCTACTTTGGCTATTCCTAGTACTCAATTCTTAACAGAAACAATTCTTGATCTTTGCATCCCTTGCTAGTACACATAATGAGGTACCAAGGCCCACCTTTTGATCTTCTAAAAACATTTTGGAAACTATTTTAAATGGCAGTTCAAAATTGAATCTAATGCATATGCATAGATCACCCCTATTTCAAAAACCGTGTATTTGAGCTCCATTTTCAAAACCCTTGCAACCAGAGCCTACCTAGCACTAGTGGAGATCACTCAAAAATTTTGAACTCAAAATTCAATTTTTTTTCTCTTGCGGCCATTTTAGCAAACACTTGGCAGGCAGAATCCTAACTCTAATCCTAGCTCACTGTTTTGAACAGGGTTTTGCCCCCATTTGATCTCCATTTAATCCCTCTGTCCCCCTTTGATCAAACCATGCCAATTGCAGCCCATCCCCTATGCCCTAGTGGCCATGCCAAGCCATGCTGAGCACCACCCTGGCCGGACAACCTTGCAACCATCACAGCAGACCACTCCCCCTTCCCTCGCCATGTCTAGGAGGTAGCCAACACTACACCGCCCCTCTCTGTCACTTCCCTGAGCCAAGAGCAGTCATGGACCACCGAGGAGAAGGCGCGCCCAGTGCCACCAGACCATGTCGACGCCGCCCGCAGAGCGCGCCCTGTCCCCGCGTGCACAAGCCACCACTCGACACCAGCACACGCCCACCACTCCGCCTCGACCTGGAGAACACCCCAGACACCCCCGTTTGCCGCCCAAAGCCCCACAGCCACCGCTCGCCGTGGACACCGACGCCTCTGCCTCTCAGAGCGCCACCTCACCCCGACCGCATACCACCGCCCCTACAGCCGCATTGAAGCGCTAGAGCACCGCCAGGGGACCGCCCATCGATCGCCATCCCCAGCCATGTCGCTAGCTCGTCGTAGCCATGTCGCCACCATCGATCGCCCATCCCGCTCGGTCTCACCGCCGAGCCTATAAAAGGAGCCCTCCCCAGCACCAAAGACTCACACCATTCCACTCCCCTCACCTCTCTGAACCTTGCCCACCTCTCGCCGGAGCAAGTGGAGTAGCAGCTCGCCGGAATTGGAGCAGAAGCCGCCGCCTCTGGAGAAGAAGGGTGCCGTGGATTCCGGCCACCCCAAGCTCCACCGCGACCACGCCTCGCCTCGCCGTCGTCTTCCACTTCGTTCGCCCGCATCGCCGACCCTGCTGGAGCCCTAGTACGCCCCCAGTATACCCCCACTGAGCCGCTAGGGTTCGACCTCGCCGGCGACCCGTCTATCGTCGACGATGACCCTCAGCCGTAGATCTAGCCTCTAATCGCACGGCCCACAGCGCGCGTACCGCTTCGCGTTTTAAGTGCCGCTGACCAGTGGGACCCCCCTATCAGCTGAGCCCTGTGCCGCGCAGCGCCACTGGGCCGGCCCATTTCCTTTCCCGCGCAAGCCCGTAGATTCAAATTAGGATTTTTCCTTTTAGTTAGAATAGAGTTTATGTCCAGTGTTTCAAAATTCAATTCTATGAGTTTGAAAAATCCAAATTGCATGAAACTAATTTTGTCTGAAGGGTATTGAAATTCTCTATCCATGCCCGTTGGATTTAATTCATTTAGAGTTATAGATTTCTCCTAATAAAAATGAGAAGGCAGAAGCTTTTGCAACTTGAAACATTTTTGTAAAATCAACCAAGTTAGCTTTTGATTTGATTCCAACTCTCAAAAATCACATTTCATCATATATGTAATAATATTAAGGTTTACAGACAGTGACTTTGGACTAGTACCAAAATAATGCTATATAGGCATTTCTAGTCACTTTAAATCATTAAATAATAAACTTAAAACAAAGTAATAGTAATCCAACCTTTAAATCTCATTCCCACATGTTAGAATATGTGGTGAGGACATGTGTCCACATGATCCCATATTTTTGTGGTAAATATTAAATTGTAGTAATTTTTTTCAATGAGTAGAAATTACTTTTCCAAAATAAAAAGGTGGAAACTATTGAATTAAACTTGTGATGTTTTGGATGATAATAGATCATCAAGTGTGTGGTTTAGAATACTACTTAGCCTAAGTTAAGTATTGTCTGGTGATTGTGCACTCCCTATGTATTTCTAGACGATAGTACCGACCAAGCCTTCGAGGAGGAGGAGTTCTACCAGGAAGAAGAAGAAGAAGAAAACTTCAACCACTGCACCAACCAAGGCAAGCTATTAGTGGCAAGCTAACCCTTGCAAACATGCTTTAGTAAGCTAGTGTAGCAAGCTAGAATAAAACTAGATAGTTTAGTAAAGATGCCTTAAGCATACTTTGATCACACCCCCTTAGTTTACACAAAGTTCTTTAATTAATTTTGAAGGTAGCATAAAGAGTATAAAACTTGACCTAATTATAAACCCTTAGATGTCATGCTATGACATGAGATTGATCCCACCTTTCCACCTTAGTGAACACTCTTAACCTAGTGTTTTAGACTAGATCAAACTTGAGTCATTTTAGATGGGAACACTTGGTGAAAATGAGTTATGAAAACCTTGGAATGATGAGTCATTCTATTGAGATGTTTTGACATGTGTTGAGAAACACAATTGGTTTATGATGATGAAAATGATGAGGCATGAACCTTAACCCTTGTTATAAAACTGATGGTTGGATTCGGATGCGATACCATTCCAAATTTACCGTACAACCACATTACCTGAATTGGGTAAGGCTTAGCTGGAAATTTATATGCATTAGTATTAGTTCCCTCACGGGAGAGGTTTGAGCTGAGGCTACCTCTCGATGTTGTCCACCTATGGAGTGCCCAAGATGACTGATGGTCATGGTTGGGAGGCCATGCTCATAGGAGAGGTGCTTGTACTAGGGTGTGTAAAGGGAAGGTTATGTTTGATTATCTGCATACTAAGTATGATGATTCAGGGTTATCCCTGACAGATGTATCGAATCTTTTGGTGAAAGTATACCACCTATGCAAAGTGTCAAACTATTCGAATAGCCGCGTCCGCAGTTATGGACAGTTGGAATGTCCATACTGTTTCGTTGTTAGATGTTTTCTAAATACCTTGAAATGAATGATGAACCTTGACTTGACCACAACAGGGTTGTGTAGATGAAATTAGCTTCCCAACTTAAGTGATTCTAGACTTTTATTTTATCTTTTCTTGTTTCAGAACTCAGCTTAGGTTTCAAACTTAACTTGATAGTTCTTCTTTCAATTCAGTACTTTAACTTGGAATCATAACCCTTGCTAGTAGTAGTTTGCGAGTACTTAAAGAGTACTCATGGCTTTTGTCCCTGGCTATTATCATGGCCAGACTATGAAGGAGATTATCAAGATGATGGTCAGCAGGACGGCTATGATAACTAGGACTATCTGCCTTCGTCAGCATTGCCTATGCCCCTGAAGATGGACCCCACCGCTACGCTATCATTTATTTCCGCTGCTTGTTGTATTAAAGACTGGATCATGAGATCCTTATTTGTGTAAAACCTTTTGTATGGTTTGTAATGGATGATGTACTATGATATCCAATCCGTTATGTCTCGCAAAAATGGTAATCCTGGGATTGCGAGGTATGGCATAACGGGCATCTGGAATTAAAAATCCGGGTGTTGACAGAAGGTGTCCTATGCATTTATATTTGCTATTTTATGAGGGACAAGATGAATGCCACTATTCTATGTTTTCTTTATGTGAAACAAACAAACGTCTTGCAAAGCATTGTTATTCATGAATCTTTTGTTTGTGCCTTTTCATGTTGCAACATAGTTTCTTTGTCTTATTGCTAGAACTTTATCTTTCATGCTATGTTGAAGTACTATGATCCCAGCTTCGAATGTTTTACAAATACTTTGATCAAGTTTATGATGGTGCATGTCACCTCAAAAATTATTCTTTCTTTTTAACACTTACCTACTCGAGGATGAGCAGGAGTTAAGCTTGGGGGTGTTGATACATTGCAAATGCATCTATAATTTTTGATGTTCCATGCTTGGTTTTATCTACTTTCTTGTGTTTTGTTCCAACTTTGGAGTACTTTTCATATGATTTCTTGGAGTAACCTATTAACAAGATGCCACAGTGCCAGTTGCCTGTTTTCTACTGTTTTTGGTTCTAGGAAGTCCGAAAATGAATGTTCTCGGAGTTGGACGGGACAAAAGCCAAAGTTACTATTTTCCCGGAAGACTCACGGTGCCAGAAGGAGAGTCGGAGAGGGGCCACAGGGTGGCCACACCCCCCCTTGGCGCGGGCCAGCCTAGGTCGCGCCAGGGCATGGTGTAGGCCCCCTGGCCGGCGACCGACCTTGCCTCCTTCGCCTATAAGAGCCTCCTGATACCAAAACCCTAGATAATCAATCAGAAATCCACGATAAGTTCCACAGCTCCGCCGGCACCGAAGGGGAGATTCGGGGGACAGAAATTCTCTGTTCAAGACTCACGGACGGGAAGTGCCCTTGAGCCATCTCCATCGATCTCCACCACCATCTCCATCACCGTTGCTGATTCCCATGATGAGGAGGTAGTAGTTCTCTCGCGAGGCTAAGGGTTCTACCGGTAGCTATGTGTTCATCTCTCTCTCTATGCATGATTATTGAGATCATGAGCTTGTAATCTATAGATCTACCTTGCTACTCAAGTGCTTTAATAGATCTCTGCTCTCCCCATGTGTGTGAAAGTGACACCGTGCACACCATGGTGGCACTTAGGCTAGAGATTACAAATACTTGTTATGATTTATATTTGGAGTTGGATGTCTTTATGAAATTGTGGTGTTTGTTGGACTCATCTAGTACTCAAGGTGACAGTGTGGGGTTTTCTAGATGGGAAAGATGAACTTTGAGGTGTGTTGTTATAGCCCTACCATCGATTAGAGTGTCCAACCGGAGAGTAGTGCAGCGTAGTATCATGAAGAGAAGATATTTATATGAGAGTGTTCACTAGTGAAAGTATGATCCCTAGGCCTTGTTTCTTAGCACTGAAACACCATTTGCAATTAGATCTGTTACATGTTTGCTTGCTTCCTTCTTTATTTCAGTTTTACTTTAGTCTTTTCCACGCCGTCAAGCTATTTCCTATCACCGTTACCACTTATAATTATCTATACCACTTGTATTTCACTACCTGTTCACCGAACTAGTGCACCTATACACCTGACAAGTGTATTGGGTGTGTTGGAGACAGAAGAGACTTCTTGTATCTTGATTGCAGGGTTGCTTGAGAGGGGATACCTTTGAACACTTCCTCCCTGAGTTCGATAAACCTTGGGTGATCTACTTAAGGGAAAACTTGCTGCTGTTCTACAAACCTCTGCACTTGGAGGCCCAACAACTGTCTACAAGAATAGAAGTGCGTAGACATCAGGCCGGTAGGTCGGGACCACATTATGATGATGTGTGGGACTGTGTTGTGAAGGACCGTGTGGGGCCGGTAGGTCGAGACCGCGTTTAGTAGTGCGCACGAGTGAGTTATGTCTCTCTCGCCAAAATTGGCAGTTTTCTTTTTATGATCGTTAATTGGCAGTTTTAAGAGAACCTTTTTCCTCTCTAGCTAATAGTTATGTTTCTTTTTTGCCCAGTTTTAAGAAGCTACTTTACAGCAGCAGCGCACACGTTCAGTCCCTCCTAGCCTCCACCTCCTCCCTCTAGCGCTTCCTCCACTTCGTGATGCCCAGTCCGTTGATCTTGGGCACCTTGGGTTTGATTGAAGGCATGTGACCCTCTATGATGGCCACTTACTGGAGGTTGCAGAGATGAATGTTGAGCGCCATGTGTTGAGTGAAGAAGACGTTGATGTTCACATTCGCACCAATGTTGGGGTTGCGGGAGCTCAAGTCCTCGGCATGCCTCACAAGGCAGTTGAAGTTGGTGGCAGTGAGTCTCCTATTTCCGAAGGGGCACATATAGACGTCGCCAGCAAAGTAGGTGTCGTACTAGCCAGACTGCTGTCTCCTCGGCACCTTATGAGCCTTGGTATGCCTAGACTCGTCATCGCTGCAGACATCGCTGTTATGCACTTGTTCGAACAAATAGTAGCATTCATGATAATAAGGACATGATTGAGATCCCTTGATTATCAAGATTTATTATTTGTATAAATTAACCGATTGATATCCCATGATTATTTGCATAAATTAGCCAAGTGGGATAAATTCCCCAATCCCAAAATCTCAAACAAAACCAAATACTGATACCAACTAAAGGTCGGCCCTAGTATTAACTAGGGGATCCCTTAACTACAACTCGAAGCACAAATAAAATAGGATTGAAATGCGAACATGCGGATTTATCGAAACACAAGATCAAACACATGAGGATTAGCTGATGCAAGAAGACCGATCTAGCATGCAATGATTGAAAGGCGAACAGTAGAACCCTAATAACACAAGATCTAGCATCCAACAATGGGAATATGAGAAGAACAAGTGAAGGGGAGCAAATCCTAGTTACCTCTGACCATGGATCGATGATGCTGGTGTCATAGAGGTTCTCCGCACAGATGTACTCCTCCTCCTCATAGGGGTCCCAATCGAACAGGATATGCCCGCGACCAGCGGGGACCTCCTCGTCGGCGACTATGTTGGAAGCGGGGACAGGGGCCTAGACGGGGACGGCGGATGCCTTTGATGCCTCGACAGTGGACTAGACGGATTCGGGGACCTCCTCGCCGGTGGCCTTGGAGGCGACGATCGACACCGCATCCTTCTACCCCATTGCCAACGCGGTTAGGGTTTTCTTGGGGGTTTGCAGAAGGTGATGGGACAGTAGAGATGGTTGCATGAGTGAACGAGAGTAGGTGAGTGAGAGTGGGTAGGTGGAGAGGGAGAGTGAGAGGGGATCTATAATAAAGGTGAATGGAAGGGATGTTTCGTAGCACCACCGTGCACCACGTACTAACCGTGTACGCTGCTGTACCATGCACCGTGACACGCGTCCTTTACTGCACCGTGCACCATGACACGCGTACAGTAAGTCATGTTGTTTCCCTCGAGTCTAACCCTGGCACGTTATGCATACTCATTTATCCCCTTGAGAGTAACAATGGAGGGTTAGTTGTACTCACTTTTACCCTCGGATAGTAACCCTGGCACGTGCAATATACTCAGTTTTACCCTCGAGTGGCTGGTCAACACAGAGTTAACGAATGGGGTTTAGTTACTAATTAGGCCATTTTATACACGTCAAACAAAAGATCAAAACATAGTGGCACCTACTAATTGAGTTTCTTATGTGACCTTCCACCCAGGAAATCATAAGAAACATAGAGAAATCAAGTTTTACCCTAAACCACCACTTTTCAAATCACCTACTAGCTATGAATATGAGTGGCTTTCTACTCAAACTCTTACCCAAAACATCCTTCCCCAAAACATAGTTTGTCTGAATAAGGCCATATTTGGCACACTCATGTATATTTGAATTGCAAATAGTTTTATGTAGGCTAAGACGTGTTTCAATGTATAAAACACGCATTTTCCATTTTTTAAATTATTTCTATTTTCTATTTGAATCCCTTAGTATGTTTTGCCCTTGGTTTTTTGATACTACTTAGTTTCGCCCTCTCTCACAAAATTCCAAATGTGTGCTCACTTTGGCTGCTACGACCTGATTGGTCGACACAATTGTCACGTGGATCATGTCCACCAACCGTTGATCCACTGTGATCGAACGGGCAGGATAACCCTTCTCTATATGTGCCAGAGATACTTTACCTCCATAAAAAAATGAAAAAGAATGGAGTGTGTTAAAATGACAACATTATCATGTCCAGAGTGTAATTTGAAAGTGTTCAAGCGTTGTATAATTTTGGTATATGCATGAGACATAAAGATTTTACTTTAGGGATCCCTTTAGTTTATGCATTTCTTTTCATGCTCTAAAATGGTAAACTCTCAAGATTTTCTTAGGACAACATTATCGTATCCAAAGTGTAATTTGACAGTGTTTAAGAGTTGTATAATATTGGTATATGCATGAGACAAAAAGATTCTAGTTTAGAGATCCCTTTAGTTTATGCATTACTTTTGACTCTCTAAAAATGGTAAACTCTCAAGATTTTCTTAGGACAACATTATCATGTCCAAAGTGTAATTTTAAAGTGTTCAAGAGTTGTATAATTTTGGTATATGCATTAGACAGAAAGATTTTAGTCTAGTGATCCCTTTAGTTTATGCATTACTTTTCTCTCTCTGAAAATGGTAAACTGCCAAGATTTTCTTAGGACAACATTATCATGTCCGAAGTGTAATTTGCAAGTGTTGAAGAGTTGTATAATTTTGGTATATACATGAGACAAAAAGATTTTAGTTTAGGGATCCCTTTAGTTTATGCATTACTTTTCACTCTCTGAAAATAGTGAACTCCCAAGATTTTCTTAATACAACATTATCATGTCCAAAGTGTAATTTGAAAGTGTTCAAGAGTTGTATAATTTTGGTATATGCATTAGACAGAAATATTTTAGTTTAGTGATCACTTTATTTTATGCATTACTTTTCACTTTCTAAAAATGATAAACTCCCAAGATTTTCTTAGGAAAACATTATGATGTCCAAAGTGTAATTTGGAAGTGTTCAAGAGTTTTATAATTTTGGTATATGCATGAGACTAAAAGATTTTAGTTTAGTGATCCCTTTAGTTTATGCATTACTTTTCACTCCCTGAAAATGGTAAACTCCCAAGATTTTCTTAGCACAACATTATCATTTTATTTCTTATTTATTATACTTTCATCTTCCCAAATCTTAAAGTTTGACTTTCACCTCATAGATTTACTTGATTGCAACTGATACACTAACTTGATAAACAAATTGAATATTTCCTAAGCACCCAAACTAGTATTGGGAATCATCAGAACGGCCTCTATCGGCTGCATTCTCCACAGCAAGCCCCCCAGCTCCTGAGTTGCGCGAAATGATTCCTCCAATCAGCCTATCAAAGTACACATAGAATCACTCGAAATGCCTGCATTTTTTCAGGATCTGAAAACGAGAACATGAACCCTAGATCCCAAATTCTGAGAGAATAATAAGAAAATAGATAGAAATCAAAACAATTTGGTATGAATGGGAGACCGAAGCGAAGCTAGACGTCACTCGCCGGCCGGATAAGGGTTGCCGTCGCCGGAGAAGAAGAAGAATGGGGTGCGGGAATAAAGGGGAGCCAACGACACGAGCATGGGTACGGTACGGGGCTGACTCGGGCTCCCATCTTGCAACGCTAACCTGGGTAAGTTGTGATTCCGGCGCTCACGTGGATAAGGTGTGGGGCCCACGCTGATCTGGATAAGTTGTGAGTCCGACGCCCACGGGACCCGACTCAACACGGACCCACTCGTCAGCATGTAACGGTAAGGCTAGCGGACAGACTCTGTGAGATTTTCAGACAAGAGGTTCGGCAAAAGTGAGGAAAAATTTAGCGGCTACAAAAAATAAGGACAAGTAAGCAACCAAAGGCACGAAAATAGAAATCCCTTTCCTTTCTTATCGTGCGCCTTTTCTTTTTTATCTTTCTTTTCTCGTGTTTGATTTGTATATGTCCCATTGGATTGGTTTCTTACTTTCATGTAACGTTGTGTTCTCCCGATTAAGGTGTATTTCGTTGATGCTTTTCTTGGGTAAGGTTCCAATGATTTCTTATTTTTTACTTTAAGGCTTCGTTCGTTTTGTGAGGAAAGAAACCATACGTGGACCGATCCAGGCCTGGATCGGGTTGATACCGCACCATCACCAAATCCATGTTAGACTAATCCCTCCCTAACCGCTTCTAAACAAAACTGTTCGTTTAAGCCACCTAAAATTGCTTGGGTCAGTATTCCTGCGAGCTTCACACGTCCGGGCGTTTTGGAATTGTTTCAATAATGAGTTGGTGATTATTTATTTCCAGCCCAAGACTGTGTAAATGGACTGGGTAGAAAATACAGAGTTGGAATAAACGAAGACCTCAGCTGAGCCTGGGCTGGAATTTTTCCTAGAGGGGCTGGATGATACGGGATTAGACACCAATCCAGGTCAATCCATGCCTTCTAGGGCCTAAACGAACGCGGCCTAAATGTACAACGCGGTTAGTAGGTTTCAGGAGGCTGCTTGAGGTACGGCCTTTCCGGGCTTTGTATGCGGATTGTTCCTGCGGTTGTCTTCGATGTTCCATGTTGCTCTCGATTAGCTTGAGTGACGGTCAGGGCCTGCCCACATGCCGGACAAACGGTGCACCCGCACTGGGCCCCGTAAGCCAGGGGCCCTGGCCCAGGTAATAGTTCTAATAGTACAAGTAGTTGAAATATCTGCTTTTTAAGTTTTATAAAAAAATAAAAGGCCCATGTACAGGTGCAGCCCACCCATATAATCAGTACGGGAGGCCAGGGAGCGACCAGGGCGTGCGACTTCTCCAGTTCTAGTACGGGAGCGACCCGAGCATCCTCGACTCCTCGTCTTATCTTCTTCTCCTGGTCTCAAGTCTCCTCGTCTCTTTCCCCGAATTTCTAAAACGGCGCCGACGTCGCTGCTGCCACTTGTCTTTCCGAGGTTGCCACCCCATTAATAGAGGCCAACAGGGCACATTCATCCTTCCCCAAATTTCTGCCTTTTAATTCACAACGTTCTAAGTACCAATTTTGACAAACTTATTTCTTTTGCAGAAAAAAGACAAGTTCTCCCTTGTGAAGACCAGCAAAGCGATCTTGGATGATTAGTATGCTTGATCGGAGACAAATAATGTCCTTTTTAGAGTCAAAATATTAGTATGTTATGTCATTTTGAGAGTTAAAATACCATGGATCTATGCTATGTTCTGAACATTACTTGCTTAATGAAATATGGTATATTTTTTAGCTTGAAGTATATTGTTTTTCAACGTTTGTGTGCGAATAAGAGCCCCTTGCTGTCATTTTGCACCTGGGCCCCGCATGACAATGGGCTGGCCCTGGTGACGGTCTCTATCGAGCTCCTTTTTTCTGTGATCCTTTTAATTTTACCGTTTCCTCTTAATATATTACCGTGCATAAGAGTAGGTAGAATCCTAGGTACCTATGTGTCGCTACGTTACAAGATAGACGATATATCCATGTTTGTTTTGGAATTTTCTTTTGTAGCTTAACCCGAGAGAGTTGTTGCGCATTGTCGCCTGCCTTACACAAGCGCGAGGTGGGCCATGATGGTACACGTTTAATCGGTGTTGAGATAGATCTCCCTCATAGAAATTTACATGTACCTCTGTTGTCACTTTTATTTTGGTCTTCCTGATGCATCTGTGCGAGAACACGCTGCTTTCTGGGCGATTTTTTACCTCTAAGGGCTTGTTTGATTCATAGGAATTACATAGGAATTGTGTAGGATTTGAATCCTATGGAAATTCTTCCGATGTTAGTGTTTAATTCATAGGAACATATTCCATATGAATTAATCCTATAAGAATCTTGTAGTGCAATTCTTATAGGAAAACAACATTAGGTCACACCTCATGGAAAAATTCCTTTGCCACATCAAACAAAATCCCTCTTCCTATAGAATTCACATTGGCATGGCATCTCAATCCTATGTTTTTTCTATTCATATATTTTTCCTATCCTATGAATCAAACAAGCCCTAAAGGGTGTTTCTTTTTGTTGTATTGGACTATGATTGTCGGTGCATGAGGTTGTGATTGACTTCGGATTTTTTTCAGTGTGTGAAACGGACTCGTGTGTGTTCACTTCACACGTGCACGGGGAGTCATCATCGTTCCTAGTAAGAATAATAGACGTGATTTTTTTTCGATGTTTCGCCTTAGCTTTATTTAATTTTTGCACTGCCAGATCTCTTTTATCTTGGCATCTGCTCCTTCTCACTGTGATGATGTCCCACCGTCCATGTTCTGCATGCTGAGGTGGCCTCGTCTGCTCATTCTGCTATCCTTAAGTCTGTTTTTCCGTCATTGCTTGGTGACTGTGCTCTCCTACGACATGCAACTGCCTCTCCGTTTGGAGACCACGATTCGGCCATAACAGCCACGCGGAAGTACCGTTGTCATCGGATTGCTCCAATGACGATGGGATCTACACACTCGACCGCTCTGTACATACCCCAAAATTCACCGGAGGCCTTGTGTTGCCACTTGGCAAGGATTATTGATGGTCATTGATGGCTGTAAAAATAGCTATTATTATCCGCGTTAAAATCATATTTTTAGTCAAACTACTGATCAAGAATCTCTCTAGCCTTACTACTAATGATTAATTATTTTAAAGATGTGAAATACTTTGTCTTGAATTGTGTTGTGCAGAAAATCACACTCTAAAGGCAAAATCACGATCATTTATTAAAGATTATGACGTTGCATACTTAGCCAAGTTAACTGGGGTCGAACAGAAGGTTTAACGACCTGCCATACGGGTAAGGTCCGCCCGTACGGTCTATCCGTATCGTGTGGCAACAGCTCTATTAGGTCAAATGCAGCAACTTTCATAAAGACGCTTATATATTTCGAGACTCCAGGCGTCACAGAGAGAGCCGCCATTCTCAGATTGCATCACAACACCACCATAAGATATCCACCATCATAGTTCATCTTCTCCACCCCGCATCCACTCCATAGCCATAGTCGTCATCTTGTACTTGAGATCTCCTTGTGAATTGACGACCATTGTAAGTGTAGAGCTCGGCCATACGACGCGCCTAAACCCCTAGCCGGTATAACCCCACTACAAGGTTATAGCTTCTAGAGTGAGCACGCGTCGCCCCGGTAATCGCGCCTCAGCGTACAAAAGTGAGTATGTACGTCGGCGACATACAAGGCACATATCAGAGCACACCATGTACAAAGAAAGGAAATATAGTCAATAAGATCCAAATATATAGATAGGTACCACATAGAGGATAGAGGTCCCAACAATACATCATATATCAAGCGGAAAACGTGATATAACATCCGAGTACGGATAAGACCCAAATGGACATAAGATGCTAAGAAATAAGCAAGTGAGCTCCATGCCCACACGTCTTAGGACTTCCTGGTAGGATCTCGGCTACTGCTCGTAGTAGTCCTCATCAGCATAATCAACGTAGTAAGAGCCAGACTCGTCCACCAGGTCACACGTACTTGTACGGCAGTAAAGATCCAACACGAAAGAACAAACAAGACAAACAGCAGCGTCAGTACTGAGGCAAGTACACGGCGAAACTAAAATTCAGCGGTCCTCGCCTACGGGGATATATGATGTGCTGAGCGGCAGCAAAGCTTGTAACTAGCGAACTTATAGAGACACGCTACAACTTCGGCTATTAGAGTGGAAGAAGAGAGCGCTAATCAGTAATAGCAGTATAACTCCAGGCATAACCCATCCGAGGCTTTCCCCCTCGAAATCCAGTCGAGGAAGTAGTCCCGCTGAACACACATGTTGCAATTTTAATTAAGCAGTTGTTTAGTTGGTAAGACTAATTACTAGTCATATCGTTAGGCAAATCATTAGTGGTGTTGTCTATGATCATGACACTGTACTCCTGAGGTGTCCATAACCGTGGACACACGACTTCTCGAAAAGGTTTACCCTGCAGGGGTACACAACTGTACCCAAACACATGCTCAACCCTTCAAGCCTAAAACACAAATAGACGTGACATCCAAGTCTCACAACAAGAATTGTCTCATAACTACGCGCACATCCAGGGGTATCACCTACTGAGTTTGACCCACACCAGATATACAACTGATTCTCTAGGTGACACAGCGTTTGATTCTACGGTCGGTCGATGATTGATGACCCATAAGTATAGGTGGGTGTATCGCAGTATTTTCGATAAGTAAAAGTGTCGAACCCAACGAGAAGCAGAAGGTGCTGGCTAGTGGTATGGATCAGGAATTCTCTGCAAATACTTAGCAAACGGATTTTTAGGGGTTTTTGATAAAGCAAGCAAACAAAGTACGAGTAAATAAAAGACAGTAGGAATAAATGCAGCAAGTGGCCCAATCCTTTATGCAGCAAAGGACAAGTCGGTTGTATTACTTAAGATGACCAAACGTTCTCGAGGACATATGGGAAGACTATCAAGTGCTTTCGTTTCATATAGTTGATTAATCTTCTTTATCTTGCTAAGTGTTGTGTGGGTGAACCTATGCTAATGTACCGCCCCATGCAAGACTAATACATACTTGTGATTATACCCCTTCCAAACATCCGTAAGTACAAGAAAGTAATTAAGGTAGAAACATAACCAGAACTTTAAACTCTAAGACCCTTACGTCCCTTGTGCAATGGTTTCCTAACGGGGGTTCAGGTTTCTGTCACTCCGGCAACCCCTAAGATTAGTAGCCAAATACACAATGCATTCCCCTAGGCCCACATAGGTGAAGTGTCATGTAGTCTACGTTCACATGACACCCCTAGAAGAAGTACACCACAACCTAAATATCAAACTATTGAATCTTTCTCAACACAACTCCACTACTAACAAAAAGACTTCTCCCATGTCCTCAAGAACAAAACGAACTACTCACAAGACATCATATGGATCATGATCAGAGATGGAATAATGATGTATAACAATCTGAACATAAACAATAATTTAATGGTTCACTCAATAGCATTAACTACAAAGAGTAATCAACACCGGGAAAGTTTCCCCTATGAACTAATGCAAGATTCAACTCAATTGTTACAGCAATATGGAGATGGTGATGAGGGTGCTGATGGTGATGATGATGATGATCCCGATGAAGTCCAGCTTGATGGTGGTGTTGATGGCGACGATCTCCCCTCTCCGGGAAGGAATTCCCCCGGTAGAAATCTGTCTGCCTGGGAGATCTTTCTCTCTTGGTGTTTTCCGCCCCACAGAGGCGGCGAAATCTTTCTGTGGTCGCTCTCCGAGTCTTAGGGTTTCAGGAGGATGATATACGCCAGAGGGGAGAGGCTGGAGTGGGCCATGGTGGCCACACCACCTCCAGGCGTGGCCTAGGGCTGCCCGCGCCAGGGGGTGGTGTGGGCCCCCTGTGGCCCATCTCCACTCCGTCTTCTGGCATTCTTAGTCTTCTGGAAAAATAGGATTTTCTGTATATTTTCCTGGATTTTCTGATCTTCGCGAATTTTGCCTCCAAACAGCACCTTTTCCATCAGAATCCTGACTGCAGCGGTCCATGATCCAAAAATCATCAACCATGCAAAAACAGATGAAATAACATAAGTATCACCTCTCAATACGAAATATATCAATGAATAATTGTGAATTAAGACATAGAATAGTGATGCAAAATGGACGTATCAACTCCCCCCAAGCTTAGACTTCACTTGTCCTCAAGCGAAACTGAGCTCAATAAACATGGCCTCAGGTTTATGGAGTGAAGAGTCGATAAAAGAATACGAACAAGAAGCATCACATTCATCAAATACATATATCATAATAGAAGACAACTCACTATTACATAATTCAACTTGCAATGAGTAAAGGAAACACAATTAAGATACATAAAGTGAATCATAATTGGTAATGGCAAACTTAGCTCTTGGTCGAAGAATAGTTGATAATTTGCTGGAGTTCACAAATAGCTGGTTTTTCAATGATAGCTTTCAAAGTAGTAAACATCAAGATAAGAGCAATGTGCAAAACAAGGAACATAAGAAACATGATTGAATAAATCATCATATGAATGAATGAAACACAACAACTCAAAATACTTGCTGAGAAAGAAGGGAGTAGGTTTACTGACTCAACTAAAAAGTAAAAGAAAGGCTCTTTGCAGAGGGAAGCAGGGATTGAAAGTCTCATAAAGAGCTCCGAAAAATTATGATACTTACTAGCTTTCAGCTCTCATTGCCCCTATCATAGGCATCTTTAGGTGATTAAGGTTAAAGTGATCAAATATGAGGATATGCATTGACAAGTTGTAAGTTGAGAATCTCATGTCCCTTGAATACGAGGGATGCTCCTCATGCTACTCAAGTTTAGTCACCGGTAAGTTCTTGTCATCGTAAGCATATGTGTATCATAGAGAACCCCCAACAGGGTACCCCTTGCCCGATGATACGGTAGAATCCCCATATCAAAATGACAAGGCAAGCGGACAACAAGTATCTCAGCAATCTTCTTATTTACCCTGGGAATATGGTGCTTTTTTTCTCTTTCCTCTTTTCATAATCTCTTTTTTTTCTTTTTTTCTCTTTTTTTCTCAATATCGATCTCTTTTTTATAAGAAGAATGCTTCATAGATACTCGTTATGGTTATGCTGCAGGTTTCCACCATGTCAGCATGGATTTGACCAGCGGCCCAGGCGTTTCTCTAACACACATGCATACCTCCATGGACTTACGAGCTCCCCTTTCATTTCACACCGACGACATCCATAGACAAAAGAACATGATATCAACTAGGTACAAAGTACCAGTGCAATGTTGAAATGTTCCCCATGACAGCATGGTTCTGCTAATTCACAACTTACAAAGCGCAAGCATATACACAACATAGGTGAGCACAATGGTTCAAGTTTATTAAGTGCAAGAAAGTAAAGTGTGCCATCGAGTTCGTGAGAGCTTTAATCACTAATTTTCACATAACAAGTTTAATTTGGTTGGTAGATAAAACAAGAATTTACATGGAATAGCAATAATGCTGCTAGGTAGGTATGGTGGACACAAATGGCAGAGGTTTTGGTTTAAAGGAGGTGGATGCACGAGAAGAATACCCTCTCAGTACAGGTTTTTGGCTAGCAAGGCTGGGTAGCAAGTACAAGAGTTGAAGGAAACAAACAAACATACAAGTGATAAAGACAAACATGCAATCTTCCTTGGAAGCACAAAAGATCTTAACTAGAGAATAATAAACTTATGAGCAAATCAAGAAAGAAAGATGATGAAATTATTTTTCTCTAGAGTACTTCTATCTTTTTCATTCAACTCTCAAAAATAGTGTTGCTACTGACCAAGCCAGGTTTTCCAAAACCAACCAAATTAACTCAATGATCCCAAAGTGATACCAATACTAACAACAAGATCAATCATATAACCACGAATTGAAAACTAATATAAGCTATGCAATAGAGTAAATGATAGAACTTCTCATTAATATTCCATAATGGCAACTCACACCAAGGGATACATATCTAACGAGAGAGGGGACACTTCCACAATGCAAACCATACTACATAATAACTCCTCTATTCATGATATGACTCTACTAATAAGGTAAACGATAGAAGATAGTGATGTGATACCGCGGCACTCCCCCAAGCTTGGAACAAACCAAGGGGATGCCGAACCTGATGACGAATTACTCCTTTGGTGGTGGTGGTATCCTCTCATCTTCGTCCGTCTTCCAGGGTAAAGGCTTCCCATCAACAAAGGACATCGTGGTTTCCAACATCCTGAAACTTGCAGCAACACTTATGCGTTTAAATCTAGCCTCATACTCATAGTTTTGATTTTGAACGTCATAGAACTGTGCTTGCAGTTTGTTGGTTGTTTGGCGGAGTGAGAGGACTTCGTCTTTGAGTTCAGCAGTCTCCTTTTGGTGCTCGGTGATGAGTTCGGAACACATCTTATGGATGATATCCACTTTGCGCTCCGCCATCTTCTTGTACCTAAAGACTTCTTGCTCTAGTGCTTCCATCCTGTCCTCCAGACTTCCTTCACCTTTAGGGCCTTGAACCTCTTTAATCCGGACCTCCCCACCTTCGAGCAACAACTCCTTGGGATGAATCTTCAATTCTGTCATGTATGGGTTGATGATATCTTCTAAGGAATCTCTTTCGGCTGATCCAGTGGAAGACATTGTGGCTAAAAATCTGGGATTTTACCTGGCAGAAACAGATCGAAACAAAAACACGACGAAAACATGATATACGAACCTCGGAAGATCCAGGGGGTTATATATTACGAAGTTTCATATCAAAAGGAAGGTACTGGGAGAAAACGAGTTAGAGGCAGAGTCTGGGGTTCTCGAGGTCACATGGGAAGACTGTCAAGTGCTTTCGCTTCATATAGTTGATTAATCTTCTTTAGCTTGCTAAGTGTTGTGTGGGTGAACCTGTGCTAATCTACTGCCCCATCCAAGACTAATACATACTTGTGATTATATCCCTTGCAAACATCTATAAGTACAAGAAAGTAATTAAGGTAGAAACCTAACCACAACTTTAAACTCTAAGACCCTTATGTCCCTTGTGCAATGGTTTCCTAACGGTGGTTCAGGTTTCTGTCACTCCGGCAACCCCTACGATTAGTAGCCAAATACACAATGCATTCCCCTAGGCCCATATAGGTAAAGTGTCATGTAGTCGATGTTCACATGACACCACTAGAAGAAGTACACCACAACTTAAATATCAAACTATTGAATCTTTCTCAACACAACTCCACTACTAAAAACAAGACTTCTCCCATGTCCTCAAGAACAAAACAAACTACTCAAAAGACATCATATGGATCATGATCAGAGATGGAATAATGATGTATAACAATCTGAACATAAACAATAATTCAATGGTTCACTCAATAGCATCAATTACAAAGAGTAATCAACACCAGGAAAGTTTCCCCTATGAACTAATGCAAGATTCAACTCAATTGTTACAGCAATATGGAGATGGTGATGAGGGTGCTGATGGTGATGATGATGGTGGTGATGATGATGATCCCGATGAAGTCCAGCTTTGATGGGGGTGTTGATGGCGACGATCTCCCCTCTCCGAGAAGGAATTCCACCGGCAGAAATCTGTCTGCCAGAGAGATCTTTCTCTCTTGGTGTTTTCCGCCCCGCAGAGGCGGCGAAATCTTTCTGTGGTTGCTCTCCGAGTCTTATGGTTTCGGGAGGATGATATACGCCAAAGGGGAGAGGCTAGAGTGGGCCAGGGTGGCCACACCACTTCAGTCGACCTAGGGCGCCACGCCCGGGTGGTGGTCGGCCCCACAGCCCATCTGGCATCCTTAGTCTTCTGGAAAAATAGGATTTTCCGTATATTTTCCCGGATTTCCTGATCTTCGCGAATTTTGCTTCCAAACAACACCTTTTCCATCAGAATCCTGACTGCAGCGTTCCATGCTCCAAAAGTCATCAACCACGAAAAAACAGATGAAATAACATAAGTATCACCTCTCAATACGAAATATATCAATGAATAATAGTGAATTAAGACATAGAATAGTGATGCAAAATGGACGTATAAATGATCAGAAGATAACTTGTAGAGCTCTATCCCACCTCCGACACGGTATCCCGATTTATGGAATGCAAGCCATGGCAATCCAGCAAAATCATATCACAACTCAACCCATGTCCGAGGACATATTATGCGTATGCACCAAATGGAAAACCAATTTTGTAAGCCCCTGGATATACGAGTAGCGCCGGTAGTTGAGGGGAGATCCCAGGGGCCCTACATTTGGTTAGCGCGATCAACTCAGAACTGTAGAACGAATGACTCCTACGTCGACTCAAGCAGTCCCCAAAGGTGGTCGCTGCCGGAGCCTTATCATTAGGTGAAACCATAACCATAACCATAACCATAACCAGCATAACTAATTTAATTTATCATGTTATCAACCATAACCAGTTATCACGGTTCACATGTATGAGAGCAGGCAACAAACCTAAGCATGTGCTACGACTCGCAATGACAAAGCTAGCTACTCAAACAAAGGTAATAGGATAACCAAAGCAATATAGTAGAGCAGGTAAAATAAGGGAACATTACTAAAGCATCGACAATAAGGATAACAATAGATCAAAGGAAGAAAGTAAAGACTATAAATGCAAAATAGGTAGAAGGGGAGAATGCTTGCCTGACTGATCAAAGGACGAAGTCGGTTCAAGCTCGAGGGGGTACTCGTAAGACTATTCAAACACCTGCTGGTACTCGTGTCGCTCGCCTTCTACCGAGAAGAACCAAATGCATACATAAAATAAAAGGGCGCAATCAACTCATGAACTATGTGATGCAATCAATAATGCAGCATGGCAGTATATGATGCGGTATGTTTAATGATTCAAGTTTAAGTGTCCGAGGGACAAGAGCATAGTAATAAAGTAAATTGGCCACATGTTACTTGGGTGTTCGAGTGCAAATTTTATTAGGAAATGATGATGCATGATGCAAAATAACAAATGAATACCATGGTTGGATTCGTGTCGTCGAGCTAACCGATTTAGACATATCATTTGTCCAATTTTGATTTATGGATAAAATTTTTTTAAATTGCGTTTTTAGGACCAAAAGGGCAAAAATATCAATGTTGTAATAGTTGGGGGTGTTTCTATGAAATTTCACTTATGCCATTTTATTCATCTCATAAAATCACTTACTTTTCATGTTGAAAATATTTGCAAATTCGAAAAGGTTTGAAAGTTATTGGTATTTGACTAAATTTACATTAATTGAATTAGCAGAAAAAAAAGGTGGACCGCTGTGAAGAAGAGGGCCGGCGGCGCGAACTATCTGCCGCCCCATGGGCGAGCGGAACAACGTGGGCTGGCCCAGAACGGTTCAGGCAAGAGGGCCACAAGTTGAGCAAAACAATTGCCAGGGTCCTTTTTGCAAAAGCGTCACGAACACGTAGATGGTCTGAATTTCAGATCTGGAGTTTTGACAGCAAAATAACCTGACTTCGGATGAAGGTGACGATGAATCTGTGAGGAATTTGGAGATTCTGTAAAAATGAAAGTTGTAGATCTCGCAAAGATCTACAACTTTGCAGAAGGAAATTTCTTCAACTGGGGCCTGTGTGCGCTGGAAAACACGGAGATACGTAGTGGATTCAGGTTTTTGGACAAAAATCACAGAATACGTTCCCCGACTTAAGATCATGATTCTAGCGAAACTAGCGAGAAATTGGATAATCTGCAAAAACGAAAGATGGAGATCTACTCAAGATCTACAACTTTGATGAAGGGTATCTCCTCAGATGAAGACTGTGGACGCCGGAAACCTAGAAGGAACAGAGCGGCTTCAGACGGGCGTCCAGGAACGGAAATTTTGCCTCGACTTCATCGGATGTTTTCTTCGCCTGTGGAGCTTAGTTTGGGTTGGCGTTTCCTCCTGGAGATAGCTGGTATGTAGGGGATCATCTTTGCTGTATGGAGTTTCGTCAGGGGAAGATTGTAGGCGTCGGGAGGAATATGAGAAGATGGGGCCTGGGAGTAGCTCTCGCTGCTGCAAAAGTCAGTCACATTCATGAGCATGGCGTGTGCGGGCGCGGAGGCGAGCTGCGTGAGCGAGGGGACAGCAGGGAAGGACAAGGGACAGAGAGGGAAAGGCGGCGGCTCACCGCGGGGTGGTCGGAGGAGGTGGCTCGATGGCGAGGCGACGACGGCGGGACGACGAGGAACGAGAGTTGCACGACGTCGGCGTCTGATACATGTGCGCTGCCCTTCTCCTCCTTACTCCAGTTAGCGGGAACGACGACGAGGCTAGGCGGTGGTGAGGTTAGAAGGGGAAGGGGGACGCCGGCGAGGCGATCATGGCCAACGGCAGCGGCCTGGGGTTTTCTTGCGGAAATGGATGGCGAAGAAGTGGTTGGGAGAGCGCTGTTGTGTTTGCTTGCTTGATTGGAGAGAGTGAGGGGGAGCGGGCAGTGGGCATGCGAGGCACACGAGTTACGCGAGAGGCGGTGGCACGCTGGTGTGCGGGCAGGTGCGTCTTGGTCGCGTGCAACAGCGCTGGCTGTGTGCATGTTGTTGAGGCTGCGTGCGATGCTGCTAGTGTGTGCGTGCTTGGCCTGCAGTGTGGGTGCAGCGTGCGTGCGGCTACTGCTAGCGTGCAATGCTAGCTGGGGCTGGGGTGTGCAACGCTGGGTTGATTTGGTGTAGCTTGTTTGATCAGGAGTAAGCCGCTAGCAGGGAAAATATTCCCAGGTTGGATGTTGCCCAAAAAATAGGGGTCTCGGATAGATTAGGTGGTTTTAAAAAATAGGATTGATTTAGACTAGGATTTAAACAGGAGTTTTAGGATAGGTGAAGAAAGGTAGATAAAATGGGTGGAGATAGTTGAAGGAAATAAAAGAAGGTTTAGGTAGATATATATGTAGGATGATAAATGGGGCGTTTTGTGGAGGATTAAAAGGATAGCCTTTTAAATAGGAGATACAAGTGAGACTATTATGTGTATGTGTATATGCACACACGACAAAGAAGGAGATCAAGAAAAGGGGAATCAACAAGAAAATGCAAACAAAATGCAATAAGAGACAATATGGATTATGTATAGATGTATAGGTGGGCAAGAATTAAAATGCAAATAATTCCAACAAGAAGCCCACATTTATAAGATGGAGTAAGGGGTGATGGAATTGTTAAATGTTAGTAATAGGAAGGAAATAAAGAGAGATGCCCCCAACTCCAACTGGGCATTATATCAAATTTAATAAAAGCCAAATACAATTATATCAAGAACCAAGTCAAATGCCAACAGATAAATATGATGCATGCATGATGAAGACAAGAAATGCACAAATCATGACAAAAGGTGGGGATTGGAACCTTGGGATGTCACAACACGCCCCTCCATGAAGGAATCGTGTCCCGAGATTCTAAGAAGAGGTGAATAGAGCAGGGTACTCGGATCTCAAGAGATCTTCGCGCTCCCAAGTTGCTTCTTTATCAGAGTGATGTGACCATTGAACTTTGAAGAACTTGATGGTTTTATTTCTTGTCTTTCGTTCATCAAGAATGCGAACAGGATGCTCATGGTAAGAAAGGTCTTCCTTTATCTCAATAGAGGAATGATCCACGGCTCTACCAGATCCTTGAAACACTGCCTCAACTAACACATGGAAGGTGGGGTGAACATTTTTGAGATTCTCAGGCAACTCTAACACATAAGCAAGAGGAACTGATCTTGACAAAATATTGAAAGGACCGATGTATCGCGGGGCAAGCTTCCCTTTGATACCAAAGCGGTGTGTGCCTCTCATCGGGGTCACACGGAGATAAGCAAGATCACCCACTTTGTACACCATATCACAGTGCTTTCCATCATAGTAGGCTTTCTGCCGATTTTGAGCAATTTTCAAGTGTCACGAACAATCTGACACTTTTCTTCTGCTTCTTTGATGATATCCAGACACATTTCAGGATCTAGAGGATCTTTATTTCTCAAGATCTTCCTTTCACCAGCTTCTGACCAGTAAAGAGGGGTGCGACACTTGCGGCCATAGAGAACTTCAAATGGCGACATGTCCAGACTTGATTGATGACTGTTGTTGTAAGAGAATTCAGCAAAAGGAAGGCATTCTTCCCATTTCATGCCAAAAGAGATGACACAAGCTCTGAGCATATCTTCAAGAATTTGATTTACTCTTTCAACTTGGCCTTGAGACCGAGGGTGATACGCAGTGCTGAACTTGATGTTAGTTCCCATGTATTGCTGGAATGATTCCCAGAATCTGGAAGTGAACAAGCTTCCACGATCAGATGTGATTTCTTTAGGAACACCATGGAGGCTTACAATCCTCGCAACATAGAGTTCTGCCAATTGACTAGCTATAATAGTTTCTTTGATAGGCAAGAAGTGAGCCACTTTAGAGAAGCGATCAATCACCACAAAAATGGCATTGTTTCCCTTCTGAGATTTCGGAAAACCGGTGATAAAATCCATCTCAATTTTATCCCACTTCCACTCAAGAATCTAGAGAGGTTGAAGGAGACCAGCGGCTCTCTGATGTTCTGCTTTCACTCTTCTGCAAACATCAGACTCAACAACATACTTGGCAATTTCACGCTTCATGCGTGTCCACCAATAGTAAGGCTTTAGAGCTACCAGGGTGAATAGTAAGAAGAGTTTCATGAGCTTCTTTGAGAATTATATTCTTGAGTGCTTGCACTTTTGGTACAACAATGCGCCCTTCGAATCTAAGAGTACCATTAGAATCAATGGAATAGGATTTGTACTTGGGAACTGATACGTCCATTTTGAATGACTATTCTATGTCTTAATTCACTATTATTCATTGATATATTTCATATTGAGAGGTGATACTTATGTTATTTCATCTGTTTTTGCATGGTTGATGACTTTTGGAGCATGGACCGCTATAGTCAGGATTCTGATGGAAAAGGTGATGTTTGGAGGAAAAATTCGCGAAGATCAGAAAATGCGGGAAAATATACGGAAAATCCTATTTTCCATAAGACTAAGGATGCCAGAAGACGGAGTGGAGATAGGCCAGAGGGGGCCCACACCACCCCCTAGTGTGGGCAGCCCTAGGCCATGCCTGGAGGTGATGTGGCCACCCTGGCCCACTCCAGCCTCTCCTCTCTGGCGTATATCAACCTCCCGAAACCCTAAGACTCGGAGAGCGACCACAGAAAGATCCCGCCGCCTCTGCGGGGCGGAAAACACCAAGAGAGAAAGACCTCTCCGGCAGACAGATTTCTACCGGGGGAATTCCTTCCCGGAGAGGGGAGATCGTCGCCATCAACACCACCATCAAGCTAGACTTCATCGGGATCATCATCACCACCATCATCACCATCATCACCATCTCCATATTGCTGTAACAATTGGGTTGAATCTTGCATTAGTTCATAGGGGAAACTTTCCCGGTGTTGATTACTCTTTGTAGTTGATGCTATTGAGTGAACCATTGAATTATTGTTTATGTTCAGATTGTTATACATCATTATTCCATCTCTGATCATGATCCATATGATGTCTTCTGAGTAGTTCGTTTTGTTCTTGAGGACATGGGAGAAGTCTTGTTGTTAGTAGTGGAGGTGTGTTGAGAAAGATTCAATAGATTCTTATTTAAGTTGTGGTGTACTTCTTCTAGTGGTGTCATGTGAACATCGACTACATGACACTTCACCTATATAGGCCTAGGGGAATGCATTGTGTATTTAGCTACTAATCGTAGGGGTTGCTAGAGTGACAGAAACCTGAACCCCCGTTAGGAAACCATTGCACAAGGGACGTAAGGGTCTTAGAGTTTAAAGCTGTGGTTAGGTTCTACCTTAATTACTTTCTTGTACTTACGGATGTTTGCAAGGGGTATAATCACAAGTATGTATTAGTCTTGGATGGGGCGGTACATTAGCACAGGTTCACCCATAGAACACTTAGCAAGCTAGAGAAGATTAATCAACTATATGAAGCGAAAGCACTTGATAGTCTTCCCATGTGTCCTCGAGAACATTTGGTCATCTTAAGTAATACATCCGGCTTGTCCTTTGATGCATAAAGGATTGGGCCACTTGCTGCATTCATTCCTACTGTCTTTTATTTATTCGTACTTTGTTTACTTGCTTTATCGAAAACCCCTAAAAATTCGTTTGCTAAGTATTTGCAGAGAATTCCTGATCCATTCCACTAGCTAGCACCTTCTGCTCCTCGTTGGGTTCGACACTCTTACTTATCAAAAATACTGCGATACACCCCCTATACTTGTGGGTCATCAAGACTATTTTCTAGCACCGTTGCCGGGGAGTGAAGCGCTATTGGAGAGTGGAACTGGTAAAGGAAACTTCTACTGTGAGTATTGTTTATACATTAGTTTCTTTATTTTCGTTATGGATAATTCACTGAGTTTCTTATTTGGTAATGCTACTACCACTGCTAAGGTAGTAGATAAGCCACCACCTGCTGAGAATGATGTTTTCAAAATACCTACAAGAATTATTGATCGTGTTATGGATAACTACTATGTTGGGGATGGAACTGTCCATCCTGGTGATCATTTACTCTTTATACACGAATTATGCGGGTTGTTCAAGTGTGCAGGTATTACTACAGATCAAGTTAAGAAGAAGTTATTCTCATTATCGCTAAAAGGAAGAGCTGAGGAATGGTATAAGCTACTGAAGAATGGTCAAGCTCTGGAATGGGAGGAAATAGTACCTCTCTTTTATTCAAAGTTTTATCCTCCTAGTGAGATTCATAAAGATCGGAATCAAATATACAACGTTTGGCCTCTTGATGGAGAGAGTACAGCTCAAGCTTGGGGGATATTGATGTTACTAATGCTCAAATGTCCCATTCATGAGCTCCCCAACAATATTATTATTAATAACTTCTATGCAAGGCTCCCTCTACATGACAAGGATTTATTGGATGCTTCTTGTGCTGGATCATTTACTCGCATGGAAGAAGAAGCTAAATGGGATCTTCTGGACCGTATTCAAGATAATGCTGAAGCATGGGAGAATGACAAAGGTAGAAAGTCAGGTATAAATTATGATTATGAATGCATTGAATCTTTTATGGGAACTGATGACTTTCAAAATATTAAAAATGCTTATGGTCTAGACTCTCAAACTATTGCTTCTTATTTTAAGGATTTTGCTTCCTATATTGAAGTGCCTAAAAAGAAGTGGAATAAGTATCATGAACCTTATAAAGATATTGCTAAGAGTGTTCCTGCAAGAAATGCTGAAGTTTATACTACTAATCATGTTTTACCTGAACCTTATATTGAGAAAATGCCTTTTCAAGTTAAGGTAAAGGAACATTCTATGATAGCTAGTATGGTTAATGAAAGTACAAGTAAAGCTGTTGAACCTGATAAACAAATGGTTGATGAACCTATAATAGCAAATGTGAAAGACTTTGTTACTAAATATGAATAAGAGGGACACACTATCCTTTGCAAGGATACCTCTAATATTGTTTCACATAGTAGTGTTATGAGAGCTAGTATTCCTGTGTTTTCTGTTAGAATAAGTGATCATTGCTATGATGGTCCTTGTGATAGCTATATTGTTAAGTTTATGCATGATACTGAAAGTTACTATGAGAGAGGGAAAAGTGTTCTTATGAATCTCAATAATATCAAGTTTCCCCGTTTTATGCTGAAAGTTTTTATGTTGCACTTCTTTTGCCTTCTTATGCAAGTTGCCTCTGGTTTCAACAACTTGTTTGTTTGCAAAATTCCCTTGCATAGGAAGTGGGTTAGACTTAAATGTGTGTATTTTTGCTTCTTAATGCTCTCTTTCACTTTAATTCATATCTCTATGAGAGCTCCATCAAAATTATCATGCCCATCTTAATGGCTATAAAGAAAGAGCTTTATGGGAGACAACCCAATTTGTTTTTGCTTTCAGTTTGTTTTTGTTTCTTTGAGTCTTGGAAGTTATTACTTCGGTAATAACCGCTCCTTATCCGTTTTGTTTGGTTATTGTGTCAAGATCAACCTCTAATGAGAGAGAAGTGAGATTTGGGGAAGTTGCTGTCCCAAAACAGATTTTTGTGCTTCACCGTAAAAATTCGTGAGAGATCTCTGTCTTTCCGATTGAGCTGTAATTTTTTGTGCTTCTGCCCCAGGTTGTTATTTAACTTTCGTTAGTTTTGCACTTTTTGATTTGAGAAACAGAAGATTTTCGAAATAATTGATCTTTACCTGCTGGTCTGTTTTGACAGATTTTGCCACTCTTGCATTTGCCTATTTATTCGATTTCCTTTTTGAATTCTTTTTGGGTTTTCGGAAGGAGTTGCTACAGTAGCTTGTGTTTTGATGGTTTTCAGTTGAAATTGATCTCAAAAGGTTTTATCACTTCACTTATACTAATGTTGCTAATGAGAACCGTGTGAAGTTTTGTGTGAAAGAAATTTCCAGGTAGTGGAGATAATGGTGTAATAAGGAAGAGAAAGGTTTTATGACTCAAGTAATAAGAGTATGAAGATGAATATATTGATGTTATTCAAGTGATGACTCCAGAAGAATCTACTAGATACCAAATTCAGAGATCTGCAGAGTCTGTTTTCAAATAGGTAACATTTCTGGTAAGAAAAGTTCCGCGAAAATACAATCCAACTATATTTTTGCAGTTTTTAGTCAATACGGAAAGCTACGAAGCAAAAAAGGGATGGAAACGGAGCCAGGGTGGCTCACACCACCCTGTGGCACGGGCCCTCCCCTGGCTGCGCCACCATTTTTCATCACTATTCTATGTCTTAATTCACTATTATTCATTGATATATTTCATATCGAGAGGTGATACTTATGTTATTTCTTCTGTTTTTGCATGGTTGATGACTTTTGGAGCATGGACCGCTGCAGTCAGGATTCTGATGGAAAAGGTGCTGTTTGGAGGCAAAATTCACGAAGATCAGAAAATGCGGGAAAATATACGGAAAGTCCTAATTTTCCAGAAGACTAAGGATGCCAGAAGACGGAGTGGAGATGGGCCATAGGGGACGCACACCACCCCCTGGCGCGGGCAGCCCTAGGTCGCGCCTGGAGGTGGTGTGGCCACCCTGGCCCACTCCAGCCTCTCCCCTCTGGCGTATATCAACCTCTCGAAACCCTAAGACTCGGAGAGCGACCACAGAAAGATTTCGCCACCTCTACGGGGCGGAAAACACCGAGAGAGAAAGATCTCTCCGATAGACAGATTTCTACCAGGGGAATTCCTTCCCGGAGAGGGGAGATCATCGCTGTCAACACCACCATCAAGCTGGACTTCATCAGGATCATCATCATCATCATCACCATCAGCACCCTCATCACCATCTTCATATTGCTGTAACAATTGGGTTGAATCTTGCATTAGTTCATAGGGGTACCTTTCCTGGGGTTGATTACTCTTTGTAGTTGATGCTATTGAGTGAACCATTGAATTATTGTTTATGTTCAGATTGTTATACATCATTATTCCATCTCTGATCATGATCCATATGATGTCTTGTGAGTAATTCGTTTTGTTCTTGAGGACATGGGAGAAGTCTTGTTGTTAGTAGTGGAGTTGTGTTGAGAAAGATTTAATAGATTGTTATTTAAGTTGTGGTGTACTTCTTCTAGTGGTGTCATGTGAACGTCGACTACATGACACTTCACCTATATGGTCCTAGGGGGATGCATTGTGTATTTGGCTACTAATCGTAGGGGTTGCTGGAGTGACAGAAACCTAAACCCTCGTTAGGAAACCATTGCACAAGGGACGTAAGGGTCTTAGAGTTTAAAGCTGTGGTTAGGTTCTACCTTAATTACTTTCTTGTACTTACGGATGTTTGCAAGGGGTATAATCACAAGTATGTATTAGTCTTGGATGGGGTGGTACATTAGCACAGGTTCACCCACACTACACTTAGCAAGCTAGAGAAGATTAATCAACTATATGAAGCGAAAGCACTTCGCAGTCTTCCCATGTGTCCTCGAGAACGTTTGGTCATCTTAAGTAATACAACTGGCTTGTCCTTTGATGCATAAAGGATTGGGCCACTTGGTGCATTCATTCCTACTGTATTTTATTTAGTCGTAGTTTGTTTACTTGCTTTATCGAAAACCCCTAAAAATCCGTTTGCTAAGTATTTGCAGAGAATTCCTGATCCATACTACTAGCCAGCACCTTCTGCTCCTCGTTGGGTTCGACACTCTTACTTATCGAAAATACTGCGATACACCCCCTATACTTGTGGGTCATCAGGAACACCTAATCCCTGATTTTTCTTGACTTTGAGGCCCATAGCATCAGTCAAGTGGGCCTCACGAAATTTCTCTTCAAGGTTAGGAGCCAAGCATAGATTTACAAGATGCCCCTGAGGACCAATCTCAAGATTGTACAGCTAAATCTCTTTGAAGAGATGCTTATTGTTGTCCTTGACCATGAGGTTATTGCAATAGACTTTTTGACTCAGGGCATCAGCCATTACATTAGCTTTCCCTGGAGTGTAATCAATCGAGACATCAAATTCTGAGATAGTTTCCATCCATCTTCTCTATCGCATGTTCAGGTCAGGCTGTGTGAAGATGTATTTCAGACTTTTGTGATCAGTGAAGATTTCACAATGGTTGCCAAGCAAATAGTGTCTCCACGTTTTCAACGCATGAAGAACCGCTGCATGCTCTAGATCATGAGTAGGATAGTTTATCTCATGGGGACGCAATTGTCGAGATGCATAAGCCACGACTTTTCTTTCTTCCATCAGAACAGCACCAAGACCTTGGATGGAAGCATCACAAAATATTTGGAAAGGCTTGGTTGTATCTGGAGGAGCCAGAATAGGATCTGAAGTGAGCTTTTTCTTAAGAGTATCAAAGCTCTCTTGACAAGCTGGAGTCCAACAGAATTTCTTATCCTTCTTCAGAAGCTCAGAAAGAGGTTTTGCTATCTTGGAGAAATTCTCAACGAATCGGCGACAATAATTTGCCAAACCGAGGAAGCTTCGGACTTCCTTGACATTCTTTGGAGGAACCCAATCAACGATAGCCTTGATTGTTTCAAGATTGGTTGCAATGCCTTTATCGGAAATGACATGGCCTAGATAGACAACTTCGGAAAGCCAGAACTCACACTTGGAAAACTTTGCATACAAGCGATGCTCTCGGAGCTTGGAGAGGATAAGTCGAAGATGTTCTTCATGTTCTTCCTTCGACTTGGAGTAAACAAGAATATCATCAAGATATACCACAACGAACTTGTCAAGATATTCCATGAAAACCGAGTTCATGAGGCGAGAGAATGTTGCAGGAGAATTTGTGAGACCAAAGGACATAACGGTGTACTCATACAAGCCGTATCTGGTGGTGAAAGTTGTTTTAGGAATATCCTCCTTTCTAATTTTGATTTGGTGGTATCCACTTCTCAAATCAAGCTTAGATAATACTTTTGCTCCAGCGAGATGATCAAAGAGGTCTGTGATGCGAGGGAGATGATATTTATTCTTAATTGTCTTTGCGGTGATACCACGCTAGTCAACAACTAGACGATCAGTTTTATCTTTCTTCTTGACAAAGATGGTGGGGCTCCCCCATGAAGAAGTGTTATGCTGAATATGGCCTTTACTTTCAAGTTCATCAAGTTGCTTATTGAGCTCGGCCATTTCATTAGGACCCATCTTATATGGATGCTTGGAAATTAGAGCTGTTCCGGGTTCCAATTCAATCACGAATTCAACGGCACGTTCAGGTGGCATTCCTGACAGCTCTTTAGGAAACACATCTGGAGATTCACAAACCACATGTACATTTTCTAGTGTTAGCAAAGGATCAACATTGAGGGCAAATACTTTTGTTGAAGGAGTTGCACTTGGAGAATAGATTATGTGGCCACTTGGATGTAAAAGAGATACCGACTTGTTCACATAGTCGATAGTTGCACCATTAGCTTTGAGCCAATCCATGCCCAAAATGACAAAGGACAATTAGATCAACAAGGAATTGACAACCTCCAATGAGAATTTGATTTCCATAACTCATCATAGAGGACATCATCTTGGCACCGGGAGATTTAACCCAAAGGTTCATTTGAAGAATTTCCAATGGAAGATCATGCATTTGTGCAAATTTTTGCAAAACAAACAAATGAGATGCACCAGTATAATAAAAAAACTTTTGCAAGAGTAGAGTTAACAGATAGTGTACCGATGACAACATCAGACGCCTACTCTGCTTCTTCTGCAAGGACATTGTTCACCATGACATTTCTTTGAGTAGGCCTATTGTTACTGTTGGAGGCCTTTTGCTGCGGAGGAGGAACTCTCACCAAAGCTTTGGAAGCCTGAGGAGGGGGGGTGGAGGAAGCCTCTCCTGGTTTGGGCATGCTAGAGACTTGTGACCAGGTTCTCGTAACTTGAAGAAAGTTACAGTTCTAGGTGCATACGGCCTCTGAGGAGCACCGAAAGGAGCACAAGGTTGTTGTTGCTTGTACTACTGCTGCTGTGGGTGAGGGCCTTGCCTGATATAACCTTGAGGAGGCATTTGCTGAATCATCTAAGGACGAGGAGAATCCTGCGGTTGCCTCTGTTGATAGAAGTTCCTAGCAGGTTCGGGAGCTTCCTGCTGGTAAACACGGCACCTTTAAGGCGGGCTAGAGTGAGAGGCTGAGCCACTCTCACAAGCATGTTTCAGGGTTTTTTCATACTCACGTCTGCCAGTTTCAGCCTTGATTGCCAAATTAACCAACTCTTCAAAGTTCTTGCAAGTTGTGAGATTTAAGCTGAACTTGATAGAAGGCTCAAGACCATTTCTGAATCGAGCTTGCTTCTTTTCATCAGTTGAAATTTCATCACCAACATAGCGAGCCAAGAGGGTGAATAGCTTGCTGTAAGTAGAGACATCATTAGAACCCTGATTGAACTTCATGAACTCCTCTTTCATTTTGTCCAATTCACCTTGAGGTATGTGATAAGCCCGGAACAATTTTTGGAATTCTTCCCAAGAGAAAGGAACATTTGGATCGCTGACATTCTGGATAATTTCCAACCAGGCTGCTGATTCACCAGTAAGCATATAGGAAGCAAAAGACACTTTGTCTTCATCAGTGACTTTAGCGTTAACCAACATGAGATTGATATGCGGAGCCGATCATCTGCGTCAAGATGTTTCTTCGGAGTGTCAAAGTTCTTTGGGTAGAGACTAAGAAAATCCCTGAGCGTCACCCTTGGAACAAAGTCCTGCTGAGCAAAACGAGCCTCGGTCTACTGCTGACCATGAACAAGCTTCCCCAACAAGTTTGACATTGTCAACATCGCTTCAGCCAACTGAGGGTGAGGCGAGGGAGGTGGTGGGGAAGGAGATCTTCTAGGCGCCATCCTGATGACAACATCAAGACATGAGTTAGCACATGTTCAGGATAATAAAATCCAACATAAATGCAAGAAGATATAGAGTTAGAACATGAATGAGCCATAGATATCATCAAGGTACAATTAAAGTACACAAGAATTAACCATAACCACATGTATAATTGAATGATAGCATTTAACATATTTCACCCATTATAAGTGTCATATTGCTATAGAAACCAAATTACAATTACGAGTGTCGGAACGACCCAAGTTATGTATTTTAGCAGACTAGATTTGATAGCATTCAACATATTTCACTCATGATCAGTGTCATATAGCTATACTAAAACATTACAATCGCGAGAGTCCAAAACAACCCAAGTTATGCATGTATTAGAGAAGAATTGAAGACAAAGTAAAAACTTCCGGTTAACGCGTCAGTAACAAAGAACAAGTCAACAAGACCATACCAACAAGTCGAATGGTTTAAAACTTTTTGATTAAAACAGATGGATTTGATGCAAACATTTTGAATAAAACCAGGAATTTTAGAGGTTTCAAAGGATTCGAGAGAAACAACGGACTTGAAGGTACAAAGGTTTTTCATTTGAAGCAACTTCACTCTGACATCAACAACAAACTTACGACGGTACTACGGATAGCCGAAGACGTTCGAACCTAAAGCAGGTGATGAGAACAGATAAAATATTGCACTTCCTTACCAGAAAAAGGGTGGGAGGGTGGGAAAAGAAATAAAGAGCAAGAAGTCCTACTCTCTGATTAGTTTTTCCTTAGTATATAGCTACCAAAATATTTTTCTAGACTCAACAATGTCCGCTGCAAGGGATCCTAGCATTCCGACTATGATCTAATACCAACTTGTAGAGCTCGGCCATACGACGCGCCTAAACCCCTAGCCGGTATAACCCCACTACATGGTTATAGATTCTAGAGTGAGCACGTGTTGTCCCGATAATCGCGCCTCAGCGTACAAAAGTGAGTATGTACGTCGGAGACATACAAGCCACATATCAGAGCACGTCATGTATAAAGAAAGGAAATATAGTCAATAAGATTCAAATATATAGATAGGTAGCACATAGAAGACAGAGGTCCCAACAATACATCATACATCAAGCGGAAAACGTGATATAACATCCGAGTACGGATAAGACCCAAATGGGCATAAGATCCCAAGAAATAAGCAAGTGAGCTCCATGCCCATACATCTCAGGACTTCCTGGTAGGATCCCGGCTACTGCTCGTAGTAGTCCTCATCAGCATAATCAACGTAGTAAGAGCCAGACTCGTCCACTGGGTCACACGTACCTGTACAACAGTAAAGATCCAACACGAAAGAACAATCAAGACAAACAGGAGCGTCAGTACTGAGGCCAGTACACAGCGAGACTAGAATTCAACAGTCCTCGCCTACGGGGATATATGGTGTGCTGAGCGGCAGCAAAGCTTGTGACTAGCTAAGTTATAGAGACACGCTACAACTTTGGCTATTAGAGTGGAAGAAGAGAGCGCTAATCGGTAATAGCAGTATAACTCCAGGCATAACCCATCCGAGGCATTCCCCCTCGAAATCCAGTCGAGGAAATGGTCCCGCGGAACACACATGTTGCAATTTTAATTAAGCAGTTGTTTAGTTGGTAAGACTAATTACTAGTCATATTGTTAGGCAAATCATTAGTGACGTTGTCTATGATCATAGCACTGTACTCCTGAGGCGTCCATAACCGTGTACACACGGCTTCCCGAAAAGATTTACCCTGCAGGGGTGCACAACTGTACCCAAACGCATGTTCAACCCTTCAAGCACTAAAACGCAAATAGACGTGTCATCCAAGTCTCACGACAAGAACTATCCCATAACTACACGCACATCCAGGGGTATCAACTACTGAGTTTGATCCACACTAGAGATACAACTGATTCTCTAGGTGGCACAGCGTTTGAGTCTATGGTCTGTCGATGATCGGAAGATAACTTGTAGAGCTCCATCCCACCTCCGACATGGTATCCTGATTTATGCAATGCAAGCCATGGCAATCCACCAAAATCATATCACAACTCAGCCCATGTCCGAGGACATATTATGCGTATGCACCAAATGGAAAACCAATTTTGTAAACCCCTGGATATACGAGTAGTGCCGGTAGTTGAGGGAGGATCCCAGGGGCCCCACGTTTGGTTAGCGCGATCAACTCAGAATTGGTATCGTAGAACGAACGACTCCTAGGTCGACTCAAGCAGTCCCCAAAGGTGGTCGCTGCCGGGGCCTTATCATTAGGTGAAACCATAACCATAACCAGCATAACTAATTTAATTTATCATGTTATCAACCATAACCAGATATCACGGTTCACCTGTATGACAGCGGGAACATACCTAAGTATGCGCTACGACTCGCAAGGACAAAGCTAGTTACTCAAAAAAAGGTAATAGGATAACCAAGGCAATATAGTAGAGCAGGTAAAATAAGGAAACGGTACTAAAGCATCGACAATAAGGATAGCAATAGATCAAAGGAAGGAAGTAAAGACTATAAATGCAAAATAGATAGAAGGGGGAGAATGCTCGCCTGACTGATCAAAGGACGAAGTCGGTTCAAGCTCGAGAGGGTACTCGTAAGACTGTTCAAACTCTTGCTGGTACTCGTCTGGATCGCCTTCTACCGAGAAAAACCAAATGCCATACATAAAAGAAAAAGGCGCAATCAAATCATGAACGATGTGATGCAATCAATAATACAGCATGTCAGTATATGATGTGGTATGTTTAATGATTCAAGTTTAAGTGGCCGAGGGACAAGAGCATAGTAATAAAGTAAACCGGCCACATGTTACTTGGGTGTTCGGGTGCAAATTTTATTAGGAAATGATGATGCATGATGCAAAAGAACAAATGAATACCACGGTTGAATTCATGTCGTTGAGCTGACCGATTTAGACATATCATTTGTCCAATTTGGAGTTACGGATAAAATGTTTTTAAATTGCGTTTTTAGGGCCAAAAGGGCAAAGATGTCAATGTTGTAATAGTTGGGGGTGTTTCTGTGAAATTTCACTTGTGCCATTTTATTCATCTCATAAAATCACTTACTTTTCATGTCAAAAATATTTGCAAATTCAAAAAGGTTTTAAAGTTATTGGTATTTGACTGAATTTGCATTAATTGAATTAGCAGAAAAAAGATGGTGGGCAGAAATGAAGAAGAGGGCCGACGGCGCAAACTATCTGCAGCCCCAGGGGCAAGCAGAACAAGGTGGGCCGGCCTGGAACGGTTCAGGCAAGAGGGCCACGGGTTGAGCAAAACAATTGGTCAGGATCCTTTTTGCAAAATCGTCACGAACAGGTAGATGGTCTGAATTTCGAATCTGGAGTTTTGATAGCAAAACGACCTGACTTCAGATGATGGTGATGACTAATCTGTGAGAAATTTGGAGAATCCATAAAATGAAAGTTATAGATCTCGCAAATATCTACAACTTTATAGAAGGAAATTTCTTCAATTGGGCCTGTGTGCGCCGAAAAACACGGAGATACAGAGTGGATTCAGGTTTTTGAACGAAAATCACAGAATATGTTCCCGACTTCAGATCAAGATTCCAGCGAAACTAGCGAGAAATTGGATAATCTGCAAAAACGAAAGATGGAGATCTACTCACGATCTACAACTTTGATGAAAGGTATCTCCTCAGATAAAGACTCGCCGGAAACCTAAAAGGAACAAAGCGGCTTCAGACGGGCATCCAGGAACGGAAATTTTGCCTCGACTTCATCAGATGTTTTCTTTGCCTGTGGATCTCGGTTTGGGTTGGCGTTTCCTCCTAGAGATAGCTAGTAGGTAGGGGATCCTCTTTGCTGTACGTAGTTTCGTCAGGGGAAGATTGTAGGCGCCGGGAGGAATATGAGAAGATGGGGTCGTGGAGTAGCTCTCGCTGCTGCAAAAGTCGGTCACGTTCCTAAGCATGGCGTCTGCGGGCGCGGCGGCGAGCTGCACGAGCGAGGGGATGGCCGGGAAGGACAAGGGACAAAGAGGGAAAGGCGGCGGCAACCCGCGGGGTGGTCGGAGGAGGTGGCTCGACGGCGAGGCAACGACGGCGGGACAGCGAGGAAGGAGAGCTCCACGGCGTCGGCGTCTGATACGTGTGCGCTACCCTTATCCTCCTTACTCCAGTTAGCAGGAACGACGACGAGGCTAGGCGGTGGTGAGGTTAGAAGGGGAAGAGGGACGCCGACGAGGCAGTCATGGCCGACGGCAGTGGCCTGGGGTTTTCTTGCGGAAACGGATGGCGAAGAAGTGGTTGGGAGAGCGCTGTTGTGTTTGCTTGCTTTATTGGAGAGAGCGAGGGGGAGCGGGCAGTGGACGCGAGAGGCGGTGACACGCTGGCATGCGGGCAGGTGTGGCTTGGTCGCGTGCAACAGCGCTGGTTGTGTGTGTGTGCTGTTAAGGCTGCATGCGCTGCTGCTAGTGTGTGTGTGGTTAGCCTACAGTGTGGGTACAGTGTGCGTGCGGCTGCTGCTAGCGTGCAATGCTAGCTGGGGCTAGGGTGTGTAACACTGGGTTGATTTTGTGTAGCCTGTTTGATCAGGAGTAAGCCGCTAGCAGGGAAAATATTTCCAGGTTGGATGTTGCCCAAAAAATAGGGGTCTCGGGTAGATTAGGTGGTTTTAAAAAAATATGATTGATTTAGACTAGGATTTAAACAGGAGTTTTAGGATAGATGAAGAAAGGTAGATAAAAGGGTTGGAGATAGACTTTTAAATAGGAGATAAAAGTGAGACTATTATGTGTAGGGTTTCGTAGCAGAAAACAAAAAAATTCAATCTACTCGAACACTAATACCAGGATCTATACTACGTAGACATAAGTAACAGAGAAGGGATACAGTATTCATACCTTTTAAGACCGAGGCATGCCTTACGCAAGAAGGCATATATTGATGAAGACGAGCAGCACCCCAAGTGTGGTGCCTCTGAAGTTCGTCACACGTCCGGTGTAGGAGACTTCAACGAGACTCCGATCCAGCCGAGCAGCGGAAGAAGTAGATACCGGATCGTAGATCACACAACGGCAGTGTGAAGATGGAGAACTCACCCACGAGGTCCTCCCCAATATTACAGAGAAGTCCTCAATGGATGAGAGAGAGAATGAGAGGGAATGGGGTGATTCCAAAGGGGGAGGGGAGACCCCTATATATAGTGGGAGGGGGGCGCACCACCTTAGGGCCAGGCGGTGTGGGACTAACCCCCACACCCGCCGACCACCTAGGGGCAGCCGCCGGCCTAGGTGGGCCCCATTGGGGCGGCCCACTACGCCTAGGCCAGTTGGCCCCATCTCCCTAGGCCCCATGCCCTATTGGGCCTCCCTTCGGGTGAGGCCCATTAGCATTATGATGCCTTTAATAATAAAATAAAATATATATTTAATATTAATTCTCCAATTACCATTCAAATACACATATTGTATTATTCCTTCATTTCGGAACATATTCCGAACCCCTTCCGATCTCCATCGGATGTAACCCGAAACTATTCTGGTTTCTCTTTCTTTATTTCTCCTACGATACCTCATCTACCCTAAGCGTCCCTACCCTTAAGCGTGACATCCTTCGGTTCGGAAACACTCCGGACATGATCAAGACTACTCTCACATCAATGATCAACAGAGGGCCCTGGATGGCCATGTGACCCCCGTGCGTTTCACGAATACAATCGCTCGAACCGTGAGATAGTCGTTCCCCGTTCCCTTTGTCATATGATACCTAATTCATTCGAGACTTGATCTTGGTATCCGCATACCTTAGTTCGGTCTCGTTACCAATGAACTTGTTTACTCGTTCTTGTGTCATTGCATTCCATGACCAAGTCACATCCTTGCAAGCGTCATTAATGCAACGTCACCGAGATGGCCACATGTATCTGTCCATTACATGGACTAGACAAATCCTGGTCTTGATATGTACTCCTCTACGCATCCCTTCAGAAAACCCGAGTGGCACGTTTTTGATCACCCTTTTACGAGATGACTCTTGATAACCATCTAAGCTTCTTCCGGAATGGTGATTTGCATTACCTCATAGACAAAGGATCAGGTTGCGAGGTCCTCTGTGTTTTATCATCAATGGTGAACTTTGTAACTAGATCTCATTTAAGATATAACAATCGGATGTTTGTCTATCATGTTATTCAACCAATAACATGACCCCATTGTCAATTGGCATAAATGCCCATGATCTTGAATCTTAGATCATCCTCATGACCAATGAGTTATTTCGCTAGAGGTAACTAGAGACACAGTTTGTTTACATACCACACGTGTATTAACGTTTCGCATTAACACAGTTATAGCACAACATGAAACGTATTATGAACATATAGGAGATATATCAAATAATACACTTTATTATTTGCCTCTAGGGCATAACTCCTTCAGTCTCCCACTTGCACTAGAGTATAAACAAAACTAGTTTACAATAGGCAAGAACCTAACACCAATGGAATCTCGATGTTGTTCGTGCTTTTCTTGATGGAGAGCTTTAGTCAAAGGATCTTCCATATTCAGTTCCGTATCTACTTTGCAAATCTTGACTTCACCTTCATCAATGTTTTGTCGGATGACGTGAAATCTACGCTCGATGTGTTTGGCTGTGGAATGAGTTCTTGGTTCCCTTGCATTTGCAATAGCTCCCGTGTCATCACAATAGATCGTCACTGGGTCTTGTGCATTTGGAAAAACTCCCAATTCGATGACGAAATTCCTTAGCCAAACAGCTTCGTTTGCTGCATCGGCCGCAGCAATGTATTTAGACTCCATTGAAGATTGCGCCACCACCGGCTGCTTCTTACTCTTCTAGCTTACTGCCCCACCATTCACTAGGAACACAAATCCTATCTGAGACTTCGAGTCATCATGATCTGAGTTCCAGCTCGCATCCACGTAACCCATTACATTTAGAGCTTCATCACTTCCTCCATATATTAGGAACATATCCTTTGTTCTTCTCAAACACTTTAGGATATTCTTTACAGCTGTCTAGTGATCCAGTGCTAGATTACTTTGGTATCGGCTCGTCAAACTAAGAGCCAATGCCCCATCAGGTCGTGTAGTTAACATTGCATACATGATAGATCCTATGGCTGAGGCATAGGGGATGTAAGACATCTTGTCTCTATCATCATCCGTTACAGGACATTGAGTCATATTCATTTTGCAATTCTTCATCATGGGTGTAAAACCCCTTTTGGTGTTTTCCATTTTGAACCTTTTCAAAATCTTTTCGATGTAAGTACTCTGACTTAATGCAATTAGGTGCCTTGATCTATCTCTATAGATCTTGATTCCCAATATGTATGCAACTTCACCTATATCCTTCATGGAAAATTGGTTACTCAAATATGTTTTCACGCTTTTCATAAGATCCACATCATTTCCCATGAGTAATATGCCATCCACATATACTACTAAGAAAACAACTGAGCTCCCACTCGCTTTCTTGTAAACACAGAACTCTTGTTGATTTTGGACAAATCCAAAACTCTTGATCACTTGATCAAAACATTGGTTCTAGCTCCGAGATGCTTGCTTCAATCCATAAATGGACCGTTGAAGCTTACATACCTTTCTAGCATCCTTAGGATCAACAAAACCTTCCAGTTGCATCCTATACAACTCTTCATCAATGTGATTATTGAGGAATGCAGTCTTGACATCCATCTGCCAAATTTCATAGTCGAAATGTGCAGCAATTGCTATTAAAATCCGGACAGCCTTAAGCATCACTACGGGAGATTAAGTCTCGTCGTAATCAACTCCTTGAATTTGTCGAAAACCCTTTGCGACAAGTCGAGCTTTGTGAACGGTCACATTACCATTCGCATCTGTCTTTTTCTTAAAGATCCATTTATTTTCCGCGGCCTTGCGGCCTTCTAGAAGATCCACCAAGGTCCAAACTTGGTTCTCATGCATGGATCCTATTTCGGATTTCATGGCTTCTAGCCATTTCTCGGAGTCAGCACTATCCATAGGTTCTTTGTAGTTTGTAGGTTCTTCCTGTTCATCTAGGATGACAGACATTACAAGGCTACTGTACCAATTAGGAGTGGCACGAACCCTTGTAGACCTGCGAACCTCAGGAGTCTCGATGTCGTTGTTTTGATCATCATCAATGGGCTCTTCCTCCATGTTGGAGAGCGGTTTCGGAACAACTTTTGTTGCACTACTCGGAATTTGGAGAGAAGGGTCAACAATTTCATCTAACTCAGTTTTCCTTCCACTCACTCCTTTTGCAAGAAACTCTTTTCTTGCGACAAACGTTTTGCCTTCGGCTTGGTTGTAGAAAGTATACCCAATGGTTTCCCTTGGATATCCCACAAAGATACATTTTTCTGATTTCGGGTTCGAGTTTGTGAGGCTGTAGTTTCTTAACGTAAGCCTCACAACCCCAAACTTTCAGAAATGACAACTATGGCTTCTGCCCATACCATATGTCATATGGGGTTATCTCCACGGATTTGGATGGTGCTCGGTTCAAAATAAAAGCGGCGGTTTCTAACGCGTACCCCCAAAAAGACACAGACAAATCGGTTAAAGACATCATGGACCACACACTATCTAATAGGGTTCGGTTACAATGTTCCGACACACCATTGCGTTGTGGTGTTCCGGCTGGCGTAAGCTGTGGGATAATCCCACAGTCCTTCAAGTGCATGTTAAACTCATAACTCAAACACTCGCCTCCTCGATCCGATTGAAGGTGCTTGATTTTATTGTTAAGTTGATTCTCTACTTCTTTCTAAAATTCCTTGAACTTTTCAAAGGTTTTAGACTTTTGCTTCATTAAGTAGATATATCCATATCTGCTTAAGTTGTCAGTAAAGGTAACAAAGTAATGATAACCATTGCATGTTGAGACGCTCATTGGTCCACATACATCCGTATGTATGATTCCCACTAGGTCTACAGCTCTCTCCACTATCTCGGAGAATGGTGTCCTAGTCATCTTGCCCATGAGGCATGGCTCACATGTATCAAGGGATTCGAAATCCAATGATCCAAGAACCCCTTCTGAATGAAGCTTCTTCATGCGTTTTACGCCAATGTGACCAACACGGCAATGCCACATGAACATGGAATTATCATCATTATGCTTACAACGTTTAGCATCAACACTATGGATGTGTGTATTACAATCAAGATCAAGTAAGAATAAACCATCACACACAGGAGCATGAACATAGAAAACATCATTCATACAAATTGAACAACCATTTGTTCCTGATTTCAACGAATAACGGTCTTGCAACAAGCAAGACGCACTCACAATATTCATACTCAATGCGGGTACATAGTAGCATTTATTCAAAACGAACACTAATCCTGACGGTATACGGAGATGCAGGGTGCCGATGGCCATCACTTCGACTCTCGAACAATTGCCAACACGCATCGTCACCTCGTCCTTCCTGAGGCGCCTTTTACTCTCCAGATCCTGCTGAGAGTTACAAATGTGATCAATAGATCCGGTATCAAATACCCAGGTGTTACTCCTGGCACTTGTAAGGAATACATCAATAACATGTATATCATATATACCTTTGTCCTTGGCGGCTATCTTGCCGGCTCGCTTGTCTTCAAGGTACTTGGGGCAATTGCGTTTCCAGTGCCCATCCCCTTTGCAGTAGTAGCACGTTGTGCCAGGCTTAGAGCCAGGTTTGGCAGTCTTTGAGGTACTGGCAACAATTTTGCCATCCCTATTGGACTTTTTACCCTTGCCTTTCCTCTTTTGCCCTGGCTTCTTGAAGTTGGTGGCCTTATTTACCATCAACACCGTGTGCTCCTTCTTGATTTCAACCTCAGCAGTTTTGAGCATGGCGAACACCTCAGCAAGGGTCTTAGTCATCCCTTGCATGTTGTAGTTCATCACAAAGCTCTTATAGCTAGGGGCAGCAAGTGCAGCACCCTATCAATTGCGAGCTCCTCCGGGATTTTGCAATCTAGGGCGTTCAAACGCTTAACGTAGCCAGACATTTTGACCACGTGCTCACTTATACTATTGTGCTCTTCCATTTTAGCAGACAAGAAGAGCTCGAAAGCATCATACCTCTCTACATGGGCCTATGGAGCAAAGACAGCCTTGAGATCCTCAATGATCTCAAAAGCATTCATCTTCTCAAAACGCTTTTGAAGTTTCGGCTCCATGGCATAGAGCATTCCACTCTAGATGAGAGAGAAATCGTCCGCCTTGGACTGCCAGACATTCTTTTCATCCTAGGAGGCGGATTCTGTAGGCTTAGCCGGAAGATCAGCCTTGATGACATAAGTCAACTTGTAGGGGACTAGGAGGATCCTAAGATTGCGGAACCATGCGGTGAAGTTGGTTCCATCAGTTTTTAGCTTGTCCTTCTCGAGGAAAGCGCTAAGATTGAAGGTGGGTGGGCGAGACATCTACAATGGATTTGCAAAGTGTTTAGACCATGTTCATAATTATGAGTTCAAGTTTTAATCATGTATTCGAACTTAAAACAAAATAACTCCCACTCAAACAAACATCCCTCTACTCGTTTAGTGATCACATGATCCCTATCCCCTGCACCTCCCCCGATCATCACGGCCATCAGTGGAGTATCAAAGGTGGACATTCCCTAATGTCGATCACATAAACTATGTGATTCATAGTCGACCTTTCGGTCTCCTGTATTCCGAGGCCATGTCTCTGTAACGTGCTAGGCTCGCTAGTTCTAACTTGTGTGTATTCGCAGTGCAACATGGCTTACACCCACTATATGCGAACGTAGATATGTCTCACCCCTACTCACCACAGAGAGCCTCATACCGAAGAACTTTCTTGGTGGTGCACACACAAGGGGAATACGATAACTGGAATACTACGAGGGATTATCTTATTATGCTACCGTCTAATAAAAGTATATCAGCATAATAAGTAATACTTCAAAAGTAAAATGTTATGACATGGATATAGCATTATGATCATCATCAATAGCTTCAATGAAAGTTTCATAAACTTGTCATTGCCATGTTATAATACTTGCCCCTATGCAATAATAAAGATAGACACTTCTATATTATCTATTGCAAGTTTTACGCGGCTTTAGGGCTTTCGCAGTAGAACCCCTTCCCACCTACGAACATAGATTCACAACATGGATTCAATGATTACCGTTCCTCTTCCCTTTTTAGGGCCCTCCAATGTCAATGCCATGTCAACTACTGTAGAGAGACAGACATTCCCCTAAGCCACTTTGATTCATGGACCAGTCTCGTGAATCACCACGTGAGGTCGATTGGGGGCCGCTTCATCAAACAGTGTCACGATATGAACAATAACATTAAAGAGGGTAGAAACAAGAGAATCAATGCCCACATATTGCTATGTGTTCTATCTGTATGACATGTCTACCCATAGACCCGCTCTGATATCACTGTAGGGTTCTGTAGCAGAAAACAAAAAATTTCTATCTACTCGAACACTAAACCAGGATCTATACTACATAGACATAAGTAACGGAGAAGGGATACGGTATTCATACCTTTGAAGACCGAGGCACACCTTACGTAGGAAGGCGTATATTGATGAAGACGAGTAGCACCCCAAGTGTGGTGCCTTCGAAGTTCGTCACATGTCCGGTGTAGGAGATGTCAACCGGACTCCGATCCAGCCGAGCAGCGGAAGAAGTAGATGCCGGATCATAGATCACACGACGATGGTGTGAAGGTGGAGAACTCACCCACGAGGTCCTCCCCAATATTACGGAGAAGTCCTGAATGGATGAGAGAGAGAATGAGAGGGAATGGATGATTCCAAAGGGGGAGGGGAGACCCCAATATATAGTGGGAGGGGGGCGCACCACCCTAGGGCCAGGCGGTGTGGGACTAACCCCCACACCCACCGGCCACCTAGGGGCAGTCTTCGGCCCTAGGTGGGCCCCATTGGGGCGGCCCACTAAGCCTAGGCCGGCTGGCCCCATCTCCCTAGGCGCCATGCCCTATTGGGCCTCCCTTCGGGGGAGTCCCATTAGCATTATGATGCCTTAATTCTCCAATTAACATTCAAATACACATATTGTATTATTCCTTCATTCCGGAACATCTTCAGGACCCCTTCCGATCTCCATCGGATGTAACCTGGAACTATTCTGGTTTCTCTTTCTTTATTTCTCCTACGATACCTCATCTACCCTAAGCGTCCCTACCCTTAAGCGTGACATCCTTCGGTTAGGAAACACTCCGGACATGATCGAGACTACTCTCGCATCAGTGATCAATAGAGGGACCTGGATGGCCATGTGACCCCCGTGCGTTTCACGAATACAATCGCTCGAACCATGAGATAGTCATTCCCTGTTCCCTTTGTCATATGCTACCTAATTCATTTGAGACTTGATCTTCGGTATCCCCATACCTTAGTTCGGTCTCATTACCAATGAACTTGTTTACTCGTTCTTGTGTCATTGCATTCCGTGACCAAGTCACATGCTTGCAAGCTTCATTAATGCAATGTCACCGAGATGGCCACATGTATCTGTCCGTTACATGGACTAGACAAATCCTGGTCTTGATATGTACTCCTCTACGCATCCCTTCGGAAAACCTGAGTGACACCTTTTTGATCACCCTTTTACGAGATGACTCTTGATAACCATCTAAGCTTCTTCCGGAATGCTGATTTGCATTACTTCATAGTCAAAGGATCAGGTTGCAAGGTTTGTGTTTTATCATCAATGGTGAACTTTGTAACTAGATATCATTTAAGATATAACGGTCGGATGTTTGTATATCATGTTATTCAACCAATAACATGACCCCATTGTCAATTGGCATAAATGCCCATGATCTTGAAAGTTAGATCATCCTCATGAACAATGAGCTAGTTCGCTAGAGGTAACTAGAGACACGGTTTGTTTACATACCACACGTATATTAACGTTTCGCATTAACACAGTTATAGCACAACATGAAACGTATTATGAACATATAGGAGATATATCAAATAATACACTTTATTATTTGCCTCTAGGGTACAACTCCTTCATTATGTGTATGTGTGTATGCACACACGACAAAGAAGGAGATCAAGAAAAGGGGAATCGACAAGAAAACACAAACAAAATGCAATAAGAGACAATGGGGATTATGTATAGATGTATAGGTGAGCAAGAATTAAAATGCAAATAATTCCAACAAGAAGCCCACATTTATAAGATGGAATAAGGGATGATGGAATTGTTAAATGTTAGTAGTAGGAAAGAAATAAAGAGAGATGCCCCCAACTCCAACTAGGCATTATATAAATTTTAATAAAAGCAAAATACAATTATAATCAAGAACCAAGTCAAATACCAACAAATAAATATGATGCATGCATAATGAAGACAAGAAATGCACAAATCATGACAAAAGGTGGGGATTGGAACCTTGGGATGTCACAGTAAGAATATTTGATTTCAATCTAAGTATTTTGCATAATGTTTTCTAACATTGATATCATTTTTATGAGTGAGTAGTCCTCACAGACTGTGGGTTTGGGTAAAGCATCGCCATGACTATGTGCATATAATTCATGGGAGTATTGTGTGTTGATTGAATAGAGATTTGTATCTTTATATCTTTGTCTCTTTTCTTAATTCATGGACTTGTAGGTATCCAAGATCCCAAGGATAGGTAAATACATGAGGTGAGATCAGTGGTGCACGACGCTTTCATGCGAAACCCAGTGGAAGCAAGGGAGTATGGTCTTCATTTATGGATCCATTTGGGAGTAACGGCAATATCACTTCTGAAGGCTTTGATCTGTATTTTACTATTGGATCAAAAGACTTGCTATGTGATAAGGGGTAACCTCAAGGGTTTCCCGATATTCACTGATCTCATGGTCAAATTGATGGGAAAGCGGGGGAAAGGGAGAGGGTAGGGAAGCAAACACACACCTCGTGAAGAACACGATGAACACACGCAAAACTCACATGTACAAGGCTAATTTATCCCACTGGCGGCCACCGGTCCAATAGAATTCTCGTAAGGAAAGATCAATCAACATGCTCCCTCAATCCCAAGCAGAGAGGGAAGAACACCTTGGAGAGGGTCTTGACAACTATGCTCACGCACTCGCAAATATAGGCCTTGTATAACGAGGGAGGCGCGATGCAAACTCCAAAGGGGATGAGGCAAAACTAGAGATTCTACAAAGGGGGTTGTATTTAGTCTATCATCTATGCCTAAGGGGCACAATGAGGGGTGGGTGCTCTTGATATAGGCTAGCCACTAGAGTAGGGGTAGTTTGGGCATAAAACTAGGGTTTGGGGAGGAATAAGGGGTACATGGGCCAAGGGCCCAGCTGGCGGCACGCAGGCCCATTCACTCAGGCCGAGACTATGGTGTGCAAGATCTGGAGACTCCGATGTGGCCAGAGACTCTGGCCTTGGCACAAGTCTCCGGTGTAGACTCCGGAGTGGTGTACTGAACAGTCCTGGTAGTGGTCTAGAGTTTGGCCGGAGACTCCGGTGTCGGAGGTTGGAGACTCCGGTCTTCAAGTCCAGAGACTTCGGTGCTTTTGGTGCTGCTTCTTTCGTCTCTCTTCCAAGCCTCCATATTGTCAGGCTTGGTGCTTCGGGGTTCCTCCCTTGCCTCATTACTTGTCGGTATGAACCTATCATGAATATGTGACAGAGTAAGAAGTACCATACCATTCAATAGGGTAGGAAGTGGGCTCCCATAGAGGAACATTTTCACCTTTGGAGTCCATGACGACTTTGCAGAAGTTGGAGACCTTGATATGATAATGACCGTAGGTCGGGCTACATCAGCTCCCCCCTTCAAAAAGATTTATCCTCAACTATTCATGCTCATCAAAAGTAGAATTGGTCGAGATACCTTCTTGATCCTAGGGTTCACCATATAGTCGTCCTCGGGAAGATTGAATTGATAACACCTCAATGTTCCTTCACCTTCCATGAAGCCTACAAAGCTCACGACAAAAGCAAAGAAACACTAAAAGAGTAGCCAATTCATGAAGATTATAGCATGAGTATTCAAGTAGAGTGAAGTCACCTTAGGGTGTAGAGATAGCTCGTTGAAGGGCAGACATAGGTGACGCTCTACGATTTGTCTTGTCAACTTATGGTCTATAGAGGTTGACACGTAAGAAATTGTACCTTCACACAACAAAGACCAAGCAACATATTTTTGTGTGTGATAGAGGATCATGTCATTTGTGGCATGTCCATTCTTATTCACAACACTATTAGCACAACTCAAGTATAGCAAACGGGATGCACATGCAAGGTCAAAGTGCATGGAAATCGTTGGAACATCATCCAAATGTGGCAAATCAAAAACTCCATATAACATCTTAATGTGGAACTCAAAGCAATTGACTAAAGTATTGATCAACATATTTGATGCAAAGCTAGGATAATTCAGCAAAAACGCATGAGGAGGGATATACAAAACAACATCATTATGTGTGCAAACTAACCATTGGTAATAGAAATTGTTCAATATGTTGGATGCCATACAGAAATCATCGAAAGAAAATATCATGGGCATACGAGTATCACAAGCGGAAGCCAAAGTAACGTGTTTGCAAACAAACCAAATGAAAGGGCAAGTGGTCCTTATGTTTGTTGCAACAACTTAGGTACTTGGAAGCTCTCGTGACAATACATGCTCAAAATGGCATTATGGTTGCACACAGAACATCGGAAAGAGAAATTGTTCAACATTTTTGTTGCAACACACAAAGCATCAATATCCAATAGCAATGAAACATTATTGTCACAAGGTGAAAGAATACCATCAACATGCTTGCAAGCTAACCATAGGAAAGAGCAATTTGTCAACAAGAAGATGCAAAGCATGCAAAGGGTATCAGAGCTGGGTTCGATCTTGAACTCACTTGTGGGATGCTCTCTAGATCTCTTTTTGTCAACTCGTGCTTAACCGAGGTTGACATGATCGTGCGGGTACCTACACACATCATACACAAAAGGAAGAACATGTGTGCATGGTAGAGAAATACATCATACATCATGACATATCTCTTCTTGTGCACATCACCATTAGTGTCAATCAAGTGTAAAATAGATGCATGGTGAGTATGCAAGTGGAGAACATGCTTATCATGGCATTTACCAAAATCTTCAAAATTTGAGAATGCTATGGGGGCCATCTCAATAGAAACCATATGAGAATTATTGTTGCAATAAAAACAAGTGAAACAACAATCATCCATATTATTGCTAGCAACGGGAGAAATTGTAAAACATCCATGACAAAGCATGGTCCTAGGGGAACCGTTTTTAACATCATTGCAAGCAAAACATTTCAAAGAGCAATTGTTCAACAAAGTGCACTCAATGATATCATCAACATAATGTTTAGAGCACATCATGTCTATGGCAATATCATGACAATAAAAGGATTCCACATGGTCATCATGATGCATAGCAAAATCAACACACAGGAATAATAGTGGAACATTTGTCATGTCATGGCTGTGAAATATAGCCATCTACATCCACATTTAAACTAGATATTATTCATATTTTTGATGAAATATCTCTCTAAACCCGGCCACTAATGCCTAATGATCAAAGGGGTATGCAATCCTTTCTTTCTATTTTTCCCTATGGAGATAATGACGTTTGATGATGGGAATCACAAAATTAAAGTAAAAGATACAAGATTTCCAACAACCCAAAGAAACCAGGGGTTGTGAAGTGGAGACAGAAGCTTTAACGACCAACTATATGGCGGGAATAAAATTCTAGCCGTATAGTTGTCATCGACACCAGTAGGTCAAATAGAACAACCTTCGCGAAGGGACCCCTATATGAAGAGGCTTCGGGTGATGATAAACAGGCGCCCCCAGAACCCTAGAAACCTGCATCCACAACACTGAAGATCCACCGGAGGAATCTCCACCACCATAGCCATATTCCACCACTTGTAATAGTAGATCTCATCTTCGATTGGCGAAATTGTAAGACTATTTGCTATCAATCTCATGATTTCCATTGCAATGTTTATGATTGTTGATTTCATATCTATGCATGAGTAATTCACTTTGGGCTATGGGCTTCGGCCTATCCATGTAGCTTTTGTGCATGTTATTTATGATAGATGGGATCATGTATTAGTTTGTATGACATGATGATTATTGTATCCTCTCTTGCCTCAATCCAAGGACTTGTCAGGTATCCCAAGACCCCGAGGATTGAGCCAGGTATAGGGAGTATGAGTAATGACTAATCTACATGTTGGGAACCCTAGTGATAGAAGGGGTAGTATGGCTGTATGTGAGGGATTTACTTGGGATTAACGGTGACATCACTATGCATATCATTAGTTCTCTTCCTTCTATGGATGAGACTAGTAGGTTATTGCTATAAGCGGTTGAAGAGGCAATAGCAATTATGGATGCGCTGCTCACATATAATTATCTTGCTCTAACAATTACATGCATACTTTATTATTATCTTTTATTCCCATTAGATGTTTTGCATAGCTACAGGTGAAACCGAAATCCCTAGGTCCTCTCTCTCCATCATTGACAACAACAAAAGACAGCAAACTCTTGGTTGGTAAAACACAAAAAGAATTGTAGAACTCCCGAAGGTCCGTTAAAGTAACTTCACTATGCTTTCTGCTTCCCGATGTTTCGATAACCTAGGTCTACTAGGGAAAAGAGCTATAATACATCCGTAATCCAGATCGAAGGTATCATCATGTCACAAGTATCATCCATAGCATGCAAATCTTCACAAGCCATCATGTCCACTATTGGGATCATGGCATCCTCAACACCCATATATTTACCTTGTTCATACCTCTCATATGAAGTGGGTGTTGTGGTAGTGTTCGCCTCCATGTGGGTGACTTCTTCATCCAATATGGGGATGGCATCATCTTCATACACCATGTACATCTTCTCGGTCGGAGGCATCATCATCTCCAAGCTTGGCTCTTCTTGAACCATGGAACCTAGCATATCATGAGAAAACACACTAGAGGTAGAGGGTAAGTCATTAGAAATCAAATGCGTCTCACATGACCTATCAACTACCACTCTCAACTCAATCAGTGTATCACTCATGACCTCCAAGTGGAAGCACTCAATCTCACGTATGGTGGAGTCACTCATCTCACTCTTGCTTTCACTCACGTGGGCTAAGTGTCTCTCATACTCACATGGGATTGGTACCACATCATCACTCAAGCATATAGGGGTAGGATTAGTTCTCTCAACTCCATGCTCCTCCTTTGGTGAAGGGGAAATCCCATGCTCACCATTCTCATCCTTGCCGTCGTCTTGTACTTAGTGTACCATTATGGTGGTGGAACTCATTTGGGAAGTATTGGTCCTTGATGCCATCTTCTCCATTGTGTCCAATTGTTGGCAAAGCAACTTGTTTTCTTCTATATCATGGGGGTCATATTTTTTGACGGCCTCATCCAACTTGGCAAATTATTGGTCCATCTCTTGCTTGAATGACATTCTTGTAGTGCTTGGAGAAGATGTTTCATTGAAGCTCTTGTAGTTCGATGCTTCATCTTGAACTTGAAGTTTTGGCGTTGAAGCTTGATGGTGTTGAAGAAGGCTTGCTCTTGGTGCCATTTTGGTGGTAGCACTTGTAGTTTAAGGTGCCTTGTGATGATGGTGTCGATGGAGGTCATTGGCATTCCTTGCCGAAAGTTTATGCTGATGAAGCACTTGGTCATCCACATGACGCTCGTGACGATGATCATTTTCTTTGGCACTCTTCTTATGATGTTGGTGCCTTCTTATGATGGATTATATAGCATGAACCACTTATATGATGATGTATAGCTCCTTGTCCTCTTCGAAACAAGCTAAAGAACACCAAAATCCAAGTTCGAATGAAAAAGTTATGCTTAAAACCGTCAAATAGATTTGCTGTCAGTAAGGAGCAGAGACTCTGGTCTGGGGGGCGGATACTCCGGTCTTGGGCGGGAGACTCCGGTCCGGTCGATTTCTGTACATCAAGAACTCGAACGAGGCGCGTTTTGGGCAGAAAAACTCGAACCAAAACCTCAAATTCATGGGGAAATCAAGGAATTAGGCTATGAAAACGCAGGGGAAGGTAGATTAACAAGTTTAGCAAGTAATCCATGGATCAAAACCTACCAAAACTCACTCAAATCACAGATCAAACCAAAACGCGAATTGGGGCTGTTTTGGTGGAATTTTCGAATTTATAGGGAAAAGACCAAATCGGTGAGAAATCTATGGCAACCAAAAGTTGATAATACCAGATGATAAGGGGTAACCTCAAGGGTGGCCCGATATTCACGGATCTCGTGGTAAAATTCATGGTAAAGCGAGGAGAAAGGGAGAAGGTAGTGGAATAAAGCACACACCTCGCGAAGAAAACGATGGACACTCGCAAAACTCACACGATACAAGGCCAATTGCTCCTGCCGGCGGCCACCAATCCGATAGAATCCTCGCAAGGAAAGATCGGTCAACATGCTCCCTCAATCCCAAGAAGAGAGGGAAGAACACCTTGGAGAGGGTCTTGGCAACTAATCTCATGTAAACGTAGGCCTTGTACAACAAGGGAGGCGCGATGCAAACTCCAACAAGATTGGTGACGATAGTCGGTTCCCTTTTGGTAAAGGGGATGAGGCAAAACTAGAGATTCCACAAAGGGGGTTGTATTTAGTCAATCATCTATGCCTAAGGGATACAGTGAGGGGTGGGGGATCTATATATATGCCAGCCACTAGAATAGGGGTAGTTTGGGCATAAAAATAGGGTCTGGGTGGAATAAGGGGTACATGGGCCAAGGGCCCAGCTGGCGGCGCGCATGCCCATTCACCCAGGCCAGAGACTCCAGTGTGCTCGGTCTGGAGACTCCAGTGTAGCTGGAGACTCTAGTCTTCGCGCCAGTCTCCGGTGTAGACTCTGGAGTGGTGTACTGAACGGTCTTGGCAGTGGTCCGGAGACAGGTCCGGAGTCCGATCGGAGACTCCGGTGTCGAAGGTCGAAGACTCCGTTGCTTATGGTGCTGCTTCTTTTGTCTCCTCTTCCAAGCCTCTATCTTGTCGGGCTTGGTGCTCCGAGCTTCCTCCCTTGCCTCTGTACTTGTTAGTATGAACCTATCATGAATATGTGATAGAGTATGTAGTAGCATACAATTCAATAGGTTAGGAAGTGGGCTCGCATAGAGGAACTGATTCACCTTTGGAGTCCATGACGACTTGGCATAAGTTGGAGACCTTGATGTGGTAATGACCGTAGGTTGGGCTACATCACTATGTATGTGGCTCGGTGCTTTGTAGTGTAACGATTGGATCAAAATACTATTGCTATGCATGTGGCTCGCAGGGGCTTTAGTATATTTGGATGTGCTTCCCACAACCTTATCTTTGTGAAATCATTTCACTTGAATGTGAATATTATTATGTTTATCCCATTTGATGTCCAGCTGTAGGTGAATCTTCAACCCTGGCTTATTTCCATCTATTGCAACAACCAACGATTTAAAGTAAACTAGAAAGGTGTAGTAAATGTAAGGTAAAACAAACAAACAAGTCTTGTAGATGTGCCTCATTTATTTTCCATTTAGCATTGTTTCCCAAGGTTCGATTAAACCTAGGTATACTAGGGAAAAAGCTACTATACTACATTCATAAAACCGGATCGAATGTATCAACCCTTTTTCTGGCACCGTTGCCAGGGAAGCAATTAACTATCCTCGTGAGGTCACTAGAGACCTTGTTTTTAGCTTTATTTTTGTTTTTAGTTTATTTCTTGTTATTAGTTTACTTTTTGTTGTCTATTGAAAACCCAAAAAATAGTTACTTACTTATTTGTTTCTCTTATTCCAAAATACCAAAAAGAAAAGAGCCATGGCTCAGAAGAAACTTGGGGAGTATGCTACTCCGAATGATGATTTTATTCGTGCACCTACTACTCAGCCCGCTGTTGACGCAGAAACTTATGAAATTAAGCCTAACCTTTAGAGTTTGGTTCAACAGAATCAATTTGGAGGCTCATCTACTTAGGACTAAGGTTTTCACCTAAACATATTTACTGAAATTTGTGACATGATGCACATTAAAGATGTTGACCCCAATGTTGTGAAATTATGTTTATTCCCTTTCCCTTTAAGAGGAAAGGCTAAGAACGGGTTGCTAGCTTTGCCTAAAGGCACTATTACATCTTGGGAGGAATGGCTAACCTTTTTATGACTAAAATTTTCCCTCCATCTAAGACTATGTAGCTAAGATCCAACCTAACAAGATTTAGACAAGAAGACCACGAGCCACTAGCGCTTGCTTGGGAAAGAATGAAAGAAACTGTAATGAATTGTCCTAGTCATGGGATGCAAGGATGTCTTTGTCATGGTGGTGTCACGGCATATGCCATGGGTAGGCTAAAGTTGGGGCCGATAGACGATGGAGGAATCCGGGGAGGGATGATGAAGTGAAGACCTCATACGGAAGAACTCAGAGAGGCACGATATACCCAGGTTCGAGGCTCTCCTAGTGATATAACACCTCTACTCCTGCATCTAATCTCATATATCTTGCCATGCTTGTGGCTACAATGGTGCTCCTTGACCTGTACTCTTATGCCTCTCATGGAGAGAGCAGAGGAATAAGAAACCATGCTCCTAGTGAGCAGAGGGAGAGGAGCCCTTCAGGGGCCTCTCCTATAACGTTACCCCTGGTGCTCCTTATAAAGGGGAGCCCAGGGGACATGGTATGTCATCACAAGTACTCCTATGAGCTGTCTAGTGGGGGCTTGCCCAGTCATCTTGTCCTTTAATGAGTCACCAGTCTTATCCCTTCGGCATATTCCTTAGCATCTTAGGAGATGCCTGGCATATTGCCTAGCATCTCTCTAGATGCCCAACATATTCCTTGGCATCTTGGACCACAGGGGCCAGTCTGAGCCAGGAGCATCCCAAGACTGGCACCTGACGTAGGCTTGACGTGACGTGGAAGCATGTCGATGTAGAGGTTGATGGTGGGCCCAAATATGAGCAAAGTGGCGTCCGGGACAAAGTAATTCGGTCCAGGGAGGTCAAATTCGGTCATGGGTGGAAATAATTCGGCCTAGGGGTAAAATGGGGCCCACCTAGGCCGTGAACAGTGCCCGTACCGTATTAATTTAGACCCAGCCGGATTAACTTACAATTCGGCCAAGGCCAGTGAGCCCAAAACGACCCAGCCGGGGTTGAAGCAAATTCGGCCTGAGGTGGCCCTGCTGAAGTTGGAGCTAATCCATCCCGGGGTGGCCTAGCCGGGGCTGGAGTGCAGCCGGCCTAGGGGAGGTAGTCCGGTGTTGACGAGGCAGACCCGTGGTGGGCCGTTGTTCCATTGGTTTGGCCCACCTAGGAACTTCGTGTTGGAGGTGGCTCGGTGCAGCGAGGGATCGCGGGAGGTTCCCCACGGTTGGCCGAATCCACTCCACCCGGGGGAAGCGGGCGAGGTGGCGAGGCATGTTGGCGGGAAGCTAGCAATGGGAAGGGGTTGCTGGGGTACTGGCGCTGGAGGGGCCCTGTGGTCGGCTGTCCGAGGTAGGTGGACCGGCTGGTTGACTTGGCCCAACCGGGTTTGGACATGGCTCGATCAGTCAAAACGCCAGCTGGACCTCAGAACCCTTATTCGGCCTGGAAGGGACCGAACCAGGCCGAATTCAGTCTAATTCGGTCTAGATTCATTTTTTCTCCTCCTTTTCTTTATTTAGCTTATATGTCACATCCTCAATTGAACCACTTAATGCTCCAATGAGCCACTTGATACACCAACTCTGGGGTACCAAGGGTTACATCCCCAACATTAGTCCCCGAAGCTATGTGGGATTCGTAGAGTCGTGCATAGGCTTCAAATAAAATATCCCTAGAGTTGTTACCGACATATAGTCCTTTTTCTCCATTTTAATATATCCTTGGCGAGAATTGATCCAAATTGACATATAGCCCTCTTGGGCATTCGTCATATGCCCCTCTTTGGGTAAGTTTGTGACTTATGGCCTGCTTTGGCTCTATTCTTAACCCTTTTTGGGTAAGTCTTTCGGCTTCTGGCCTGATTTGGCTCTGGCCTTAACCCTTTTTGGTAAGTATCTTGGCTTCTGGCCTGATTTGGCTCTAGGCTTAACCCATTTGGGTAATTCATTTAGCTTCGGGCCTGATTTGGCTCTGGCCTTAACCCATTTGGGTAAGTCTTTTGGCTTCTGGCCTAATTCGGCTCTGGCCTTAACCCATTTGGGTAAGTCTTTTGGCTTTTGGCCTGATTTGGCTCTGGCCTTAACCCATTTGGGTAAGTCATTTGACTTCTGGCCTAATTTGGCTCTAGCCTTAACCCATTTGGGTAAGTCATTTGGCTTCTATCCTGATTTGGCTCTAGCCTTAACCCATTTGGGTAAGTCATTTGGCTTCTGGCTTGATTTGGCTCTAAACTTAACCCATTCAGGTAAGTCATTTGGCTTTTGGCCTGATTTGGCTTTGGACTTAAACCATTCAGGTAAGTCTTTTGGCTTCTGGCCTGATTTGGCTCTGGCCTTAACCCATTCGGGTAATTCTTTTGGTTTCTAGCCTGATTTGGCTCTGTCCTTAACCCATTCGAGTAAGTCATTTGGCTTCTGGCCTGATTTGGCTTTGGCCTTAACCCATTCGGGTAAGTCTTTTGGCTTCTGGCCTGATTTGGCTTTGGCCTTAACCCATTTGGGTAAGTATTTTGGCTTCTGGCCTGATTCTGCTCTGGCCTTATACCCATTTGGGTAAGTCATTAGGCTTCTGGCCTGATTTGGCCCTGGCTTTAACCCATTTGGGTAAGTCATTTGCCTTCTGGCCTGATTTGGCTTTGGCGTTAACCCATTCGGGTAAGTCTTTTGGCTTCTCGCCTGATTTGGCTCTGTCCTTAACCCATTCGGGTAATTCTTTTGGCTTCTGGCCTGATTTGGCTCTGGCCTTAACCCATTCGGGTAAGTTTTTTGGCTTCTAGCCTAGTTTGGCTCTGGCCTTAACCCATTTGGGTAAGTCATTTGGCTTCTGTCCTGATTTGGCTCTTGCCTTAACCCATTCGGGTAAGTCTTTTGGTTTCTGGCCTGATTTGGCTCTAGCCTTAACCCATTCGGGTAATTATTTTGGCTTCTGGCCTGATTTGGCTCTGGCCTTAACCCATTCGGATAAGTTTTTTGGCTTCTAGCCTGATTTGTCTCTGGCCTTAACCCATTCGGGTAAGTTTGTGACTTCTGGCCTGATTTGGCTCAAGCCTTATGAATTGTAATCCGAGTTATTTCATCCGAGATGACTCAAAATTGACATGAGTCTCTGTTTTGAGTTATTTGACTAAAAATTCAAGTTACTTGACTCAAATCCGAGTTACCTGACTCAAATCTGAGTTACCTGACTGAAATCTGAGTTACCTAACTCAAATCCGAGTTACTTAACTCAAATCTGAATTACTTGACTCAAATCTGAATTACTTGTCTCAAATCCGAGTTACCTGACTCACATTTGAGTTACTTGACTCAAATCCGAGTCACAGTTGCTGAGATATGATATGGCCTTCCGATATGCTGGCAAAGTGCCATAGACTTGGATCCGAGTTACGGATCCGAGATATGGTTTTGAGTTATGACATGACTTTGTGATATGGCATCATACTTCCATAGATATGGGTTCGAGATATAGATCCGAGATTGAAAATAATGAGTTATTGATATGCTAGCACATTGCCATCCAAGATATGGAACAAATTGATTTGAGGTACAAGATAACCTGGTAAGCTGAGTTAAAATCCGAGTTACCAAGTAAGTTGGTGAGCTGAAATAGAATCCGAGTTACCATGTAGCTAGGAAATTGAAGCAAATCCGAATTACCCCTGTAATTAGGCAAACTGAAGTAAAATCCGAGTTACCATGTAACTAGGAATCTGAAGCAAATCAGAATTGCCCTGTAATTAGGCAAACCGAGGTAAAATTCGAGTTACCATGTAACTAGGAATCCTGTAATTAGGCAAACCGAAGGAAAATTTGAGTTACCATGTAACTAGGAATCTGAAGCAAATCTGAATTACCCTGTAATTAGGCAAACTGAGGTAAAATCCGAGTTACCAGGTAACTTAGCAAGGCGAAGCAAATACCAGTCCAAATTATAGATGACATGGCAAGCTGAAAACATCATCCGAGTTAAATCTGAGTTACCAGGTAATCCGGCTGACTGAGTCAAATCTGAGTTACAAGGTAACTAGGGAAGCTAAAGTACAATCCTAGTTACTAGGCAACTAGGTGAGCTGAGTTAAATCCAAGTTATAATGAGCCTCAATGACTTGGTGAGTTATCTTATCATCCAAGGTAGCCTAAAGACACAAAGCAGTTGAGACATACGAGATCATGGGTTATCTTAAGCCTTCTTTGAGTTATTGTTCTATGCACGGAGACGCCGAGTCCTCGAGATACTTTTTCTACCCTTAGGTGACTCAAATGACATGTTTGCTACTCCCCGGCTTGAGTTATCTCTTCCCCAGGGTGAACACCTAGGTGATTGAGGGTGATAGTCCTCGAGTGTCATTTGGGGGTATCTCATGTGCATGTTGGTTGAATTACTCGTTACTCACTGCATCTTTGGTGAGAGGTTGAGGTATCTAGTTGAGTCACTCCCATAGAGTCAGCTAACACTTACAGTACTGTTGGTAAAGAGGTTGAGGAAGAGGTTGAGGAAGAGGTTGAATCACCTCAACAAGGGAGGCTTGTGTGCCAACTCCCCTGCTCTTTGTACGTTTAGGAAGAGGATGCAAAGACCTTTGATCGATGGTGAAGCAGGGGTTGATGAAGACGTTCCCGTCCGGATGGTGACCCAACCGGCGCCTCTGATCAGCCCCACGATGGGCGCCAAATGTCGTGGCGGTGTCACGGCATATGCCATGGGTAGGCTAAAGTTGGGGCCGATGGACGATGGAGGAATCCGGGGAAGGATGATGATGTGAAGACCTCATATGGGAAAACTCAAAGAGCACAATATACCCAGGTTCGAGGCTCTCCTAGTGAGATAACACCTCTACCCCTACATCTAATCTCATATATCTTGCCATGCTTGTGGATACAATGGTGTTCCTTGAGCTATACTCTTATGCCTCTCATGGAGAGAGCAGAGGAAGAAGAAACCATGCTCCTAGTGAGAAGAGGGAGAGGAGCCCTTCGAGGGCCTCTTCTGTAACGTTACCCCTAGTGCTCCTTATAAAGGGGAGCCCAGGGGACATGGTATGTCATCACAAGTACTCCTATGAGTTGTCTAGTGGGGGCTTGCCCAGTCATCTTGTCCTTTAATCAGTCACCGGTCTTATCCCTTCGGCATATTCCTTAGCATCTTAGGAGATTCTCAGCATATTCCCTAGCATCTCTCTAGATGCCCAGCATATTCCTTAGCATCTTGGACCACAGGGGCCAATCTGAGCCAGGGGCCTCCCAAGACTGGCACCTGACGTAGGCTTGACTTGACATGGAAGCGTGTCGATGTAGAGGTTGATGGTGGGCCCAAATATGAGCAAAGTGGTGTCTGAGACGAAGTAATTCGGCCTGGGAAGGTGAAATTCAGCCATGGGTGGAAATAATTCGGCCTAGGGGTAAAATGGGGCCCACATGGGCCATGAACAGTGCCCCTGCTGGATTATTTTAGACCCAGCTAGATTAACTTACAATTCGGCCTAGGCTAGTGAGCCCAAAATGACCTATCCGGGGTTGAAGAAAATTCGGCCTAAGGTGGCCCAGCCGGAGTTGGAGCTAATCTGGCCTGGGATGGCCCAGCCGGGGCTAGAGTGCAGCCGGACTGGGGGAGGTAGTCCGGTGCTGACGAGGCGGACCCGTGGTGGGCCGTTGTTCCCTTGGTTCCGCCCACCCAGGAACTTCATGCTGGAGCTAGCTCGGTGCAGCGAGGAATCGCGGGAGGTTCCCCGCGATGAGCTGAATCCGCCCCACCTAGGGGGAGCGGGCGAGGTGGTGAGGCGGGTTGGCAGGAAGCTAGCAACAGGGAGGGGCCGCCAGGGTACTGGCGCTAGAGGGGCCCTGCGGTAGGCTGTCCGAGGTAGGTGGACCGGATGGTTGACTTGGCTCAGCCGGGTTTGGACCAGACTCGGCTAGTCAAAAGGCTGGCTGGACCTCAGAACCCTTATTCGGCCTAGAAGGGACCGAACCAGGCCGAATTCAGTCTAATTCGGCCTAGATTTATTTTTTCTCCTCCTTTTCATTATTCATCTTATATGCCACATCCTCAATTGAACCACTTAATGCTCCAATGAGCCACTTGACACACAAACTCTGTGGTACCTAGGGTTACATCCCCAATAGTCTTATATTACATTTATTTTACAATTCTCTTAACCCTATCTCTAAGTCTATGCTAGATAATGTAGTAGGAGGAACCTTCACGAGAAAGCAAGTGAATGTTGCAAAACAACTACTTGATAATCTGCAAAATATCCAATTCCCAATGGCATGTAGAGAGAACCTCCTCAAAAATGGTGAATTTAATCACCGAGTAACATAGTGAAGATCTTACTGCAAAGGTAGATGAGTTACTTAATATTGTGAATGGTAACGAAGATACCCTAATTAGTTCTATCACTACCAGTGCTAATGAAGTAAATTTTATAGCTCGTAATATGTATAAACCTGCATGGAAGAGTCAAAACTATGGCTCAAATTTTCAAAAACAATATTCTAATCATGTAGGTGCTCCACATAACATTAATTATGATAATCATAGTGGAGAAAATGATGGCAATCTCCCTTTTTAAAATATTGTTAGAACATTTATGCAAGCTCAAACTGAACAAAATAATATGCTTATTAAAATAACAAAGAACCATGATAATAGTATTGGTAAATTATCTAACTAGGTCATTACAATTATAAATGATGTGTAGGCTCTACAGGAAAGAACCAAGACCGTGGAAGTACGATTGGGCAAGATAGCCAAGATTCAAACTCTCGTACTTGCAAGATTTGCTGCAAAGCCCGGGCCAAACCCAGTGGAAGACCTCAAGATGATGAGGGTAAAAGAAAAATATGAGAAGCCTCAAGATATAGACTATAGCAATGTGCCATCACCAGATTATACCGTGGAAAATCTTTAAATATGATCACGGTAAAGAATCCCGATATTGAAACAAGGTAAAGATGCCACATAACAACAGTTTATTAAATAAGTAGCATATAAAGTTCGTGAGCTAGAAATGGAATATAAGAAGCTAGCTGATAAACTTCCATCTAAGGTAGATGATATTTTTGAGCCCACTAACAAAATTAAAATAGGAGTTAATGAGATAGCTGCAATTTGAGGTCTTTGTGCAAGCATTTCAACATTTTCTCCAAGTTTATTAATAAACAAAATCTTGGGCCATCTACAACAACTAAAATGAGACTCCATAAGATGATTTAACTTATAAACAAGTTGTTGGGATCAAAGAAATATAGTTGTTGAAATTAAACGATGTCCTACTCCTATTGATCTTGTTATACTAGACATGCCTAAAGATCCCATAGAACCTATAATTCTAGGTAAGCCATTTCTAAGAACTATTAAAGATTTGATTAATTTACATGAAGGGAATGTGAGAATAGGACTACCATCTAGAGATCCTTTTATAGTCCACTTCCCTAGGAAGAAAATGCCAAACCTAATGATGATGGTGTAATCACTTTAAAAGATAACTATTTTGGAGTGGGTGTTCCACTTCCAAAACTTGAATGATCACTGTCTGGGTCAAGCTAATTGACCTTAACTAGAAACGCTTCATGGGAGGCAACCCATGTGAAATAAAGTTTTTACTTGTGTTAGTTTTGTTTTTTGTTTTTTGTTTTTTGTTTTTAATAAAGAGTGTTTAACAAGGTCCTTTGAAGAGAGTAAAAGAAATCAAGGAAACCCTCAATCTATGATATTCACTAACACATGGCCTTAAGGTACTGCAATTTTTATGAAATATTGGTGTTGTCATTATTTTGTTAAAGTATATGTGCAAAGGCATATGAAGTTTCTAACTGGAAAAAAATCAAGTTTTGAAGCTTACTGCGCTTAACGACCAACTGTACGACCAGAGTCGGTCGTACCATGCACCCGTACCACATCTCGACACAAAAGAATGCATTTTCTGATTTTTACATAGGATACAGAGGGTTTAACAACCTACAGTACGACCGGAGGCAACCGTACCGCCTGCCCATACCGTACCCCGGAGGAAAACATCGAAAATGAAGCAAATGTACTGGATGGTTAACGATTTGCAGTATGGGCATGGGCGACCATACCGCGCGCCCATACCGACTGTATCGTCTGAAAGAGCCATCGACCCCAAGGTAACAACACTCGGTACGGGCAGGCTCCGGCCGTAGCACCCTCCCGTACCACCTATTAGGCTGTGATTTTGCTCTAGGAAAGACGCAAAACCTAAACCTAAAATCACTTATTCTCTTTCTTCTTCCTCCAAACTCCAAACCGCCTCCATTGGATCTTCAATTATGCTCCTTCTTTCTTCAATTCCTCGTAGCCAATTGATCTAAGGTATGTTTCTCTCTGATCCCCAACTTATTTGCATCAAAACCTTGCTCCATCTTTCACCATTATCAATCTAGACTTAGGTCGTGTTCTTGAGCTAATCTTGATTATGAGCATTCTTACTTTTGTTTTTGAGGAGTATCTTTTGTAGAAAGTGTAGAGGATTACTTTTTCTATGTTTCTATTAGATCAAATTTTTAATTAGCTTTATTTTTTATTTTTAGAAGAACACAAGTAGTCATACACGTGTGATGGTTGTGGAACAATTCGAACCACCCGTTGATGAGCTAACCCTCGAGTCACTTGACATCGAGTTCACTAAGGAGTGCCAGCTCACTTGTTTCAACCGTCTCAAGAGCCGAGAAATCAAGTCCACCAAATGGGCGTGTCCCTATATCCTTAACCAATTTTTCCTTACACATGATTTCAATTCACTTTTCAACAATGTTGGTTTGCTTCACTTTATTTTTTTAGGACACCACCACATATCGTCGCTTGACACTTGAGTTCCTCAGCACCTTGAAGCATACGATGAGTTTGTACTACTGCACTGAGGTAGATAACATGGGAGTTGATCATATCACCTTCTTCCTAATGAACCATGCGTACACCTTAACACTCTATCAATGGGATCATCATTTTGGGTTTGTTAAGAACACCACCGACATACGCTCCACCAATTTTGTTCTTAATCCGACACCCTTGGAGTACTTTAACTCTATGAGAATCTATGGAAACCCACCCATGAGAAATCAAATTGACTATCCTGATGTTCGTTAGTTGTTCTATGTTATTGCTAACACCTTGCAGGCACGTGGTGAGTTTACTAGATTCAATGAAGAGGAAATGATGAGCCTTGCAAGAGATACTATTCCGAACTGTAACTTGACACCAAACTTGGTAGGCCTTCTATTGTTTTATCTTAATCATCAATCTCTTCAATCTCGTGGTTCCATATGTAGAGGAGGAGTTGTCACCGTTCTCACTTGAGTACTCCTCATCAACCTAGGTAATATCCAACCATTGGTAGGTGCTCGGTGTCTCGGTTTCGATACTCTCAAAGCTTGGGGTATGATTTCTAAATCAAATGGTAGATACTTATTTGATATACCTAGAGTCGATCACTTGATCCCATCTCCTTTTCCTAATGGTTTGTTCTCTATCGAGGATGGACGTTCCCGTTATGACGCGTAGGTTGAAGCAAGTTTACCCCAACAAGAAGTACCCATGGATGAAGAAGTAGAACAAGAAGGCCCCGAATAAGAGCAATAGCCACAACACTACTACACCACCTATGAAGATATGTACTCACTCGAAGGAAGCATCCAGAACATAAGCAACATCTCCATCAACCTTTGAGACGCCACCATGAACCTCTCAACCCAGTTCACCAATTGGAGCAGCCAATCGAACTTGGGAGAATATCCACCGCCACCACAATGAAAAAAAAGGGCTTGTAAAATCCTGATCTTGGGGATGTGTTCCCTAAGCATTCATATTTGTGTGATAATGAGGTTGTACTCCATCTTTGTGTGAGCTTTGAAACACTCGTGTTGGGCTTGTTCCAACACTTGGCTTTTTCTTTTGCTTTTCATTTTCATTTTCCTTTATTTCGTTTGTTTGTTTTCTTTTCTTATTATATTGATTGGTCGCAAGCCTTTTCTATTCTTTAATCCCCATCCTCAAAAATATAAAAAGATTTTTCCTTTTTTCCTTCTTTCGTGAAAGTGGATTTTCCTATTGCCTCTTTGCTTCAATATTATTTTGAGAGTGATTTGAGTTGAGTTTTAAAGTAATACATTCCCATAATAAAGATGATTATGAATTCACTAATGAGAGGTATGTCCTATGTCTCCCACTTTGGAAGTTCAAAATGATTATCCTAGTTAGTTGATTTGTGAAGATGCTATGCTAGTAATTCAAAATAGTTAGAGTAAAGCTTTTTATTTGTATGAGTAATTAGTTGTGGAAGTCTTTGCTCTAGTTCTTGTAGTTAACTAGGTCTTGCATTGGAAATAATATTGCCAAACAACTAAAAAAAGAAAAACTCCAATTTTTGACTTGTATGTCGAGTGATTGTCTTAAGAGTTTGTCTTTGAAGATATTTAACCCCATAGATATATTCATAGACTTGATGGCACTCTTGAAAGGATTTGTTAGATTGAATTGAATTGTAGTGGTAATTGTGATTCATGACAAAGCTAAAACATTGTGGATCAAAATTGATGTTGTTTAAAGTTCATTTATATAGTTTTGATGCACACCTTTGGATGCTAATAACTCTACTGGCCTACGAACAATCAATGGTACATCTCCTGATTTTGGGTATGAGTTGACGACATGGGTATCACGTGTTACCATAATGGGCAAAATTATCGGTACTCTTGAAGGTTGTGCAAGCCGTTGCTTAAAAAGATATCTCAATGATTCTTGTTGGAAACTATCTTTGAGAATAAATATTCACACAAAACATTCTTTGGCATGGTCTCGTTACTACTTTATGAATTTTCTTGAAATACAATGAATTGAACAGTAGTGTTTGATAGGCTTGATCTATTGATGTGGGCGTCAATAAGACACTTCATTGTTATGCTACTTAGGACATGATCTCTCATACTTAATTATGCTATTATGAAATATTCTAGTGTTCCTTGGAAAGCTAAGAGTTAACTAGAGGAATTGGAATGATTGTTACACTTCTAGTTGTTTATACTTATATTAAACTCTATTTTGATTGTTTTAAGTTAATAAAGCTTGTATAGTACTCTTGGCACTTCTCTAACTTTTATGAGCCTTTCAAATGGAAGAAAGGGTTGGATGCATACGACTACCAACCATAAGTGAATGCATATTGTTGTTATTTTACTTTAAACGCTCAGTTCTTTATGGTTTTGTTTGTTTCTTTCTCGAGGACGACCAAGGTTTGAGCTTTGGGGAAGTTAATGGCTGTCAAAATAGCCATCTTTCTTCGTGTTTAAATCGCATTTTTTGTCAAACAATTAACCAACAATCTCTGTAGCCTTGCTACTAATGATTAATTATGTCAAAGATGTGCAATCCTTTGTCTTGAATTGTGTTCTGCAGGAAATCACACTTTTAAGGAAAAATCGAGAGCTTTTATTGAAGATTATGATGTTGCCTACTTAGCCAAGTTAACTGGGTCAAAAAGGAGCCCATGGAAGGTTTAATGACCTGCCATATGGGCACGGTCCGCCCGTATCATGTGGCAGCAGCTTTGTTAGGTCAGACGTAGCAACTTTCGTGAAGGCGCCTATATATTTCGAGACTCCAGGCGCCGCGTAGAGAGTCGCCATTCTCAGATTGCATCATAACACCACCAAAGGACATCCACAACCATAGTTCATCCTCTCCACCCTCCATCCACTCCAAAGCCATATTCTTGAGATATCCTTATAAGAATTGGCAACCATTATAAGAATTTTTGATTTCAACCTAAGTATTTTGCACAATTTTTTCTATCCTTGATCTTATTGTTATGAGTGAGTAGTCCTCACGGGCTGCAGGTTGGGGTGAAATGTTGCAAAGATTATGTGCATCTAATTCATGGGAGTATTGTGCGGTGATTGAATAGAGATTGATATCTCTGTCTCTTGTCTCGATCCATGGACTTGTAGGTACCCAAGATCCCAAGTATAGGTAAAAACTTGAGGTGATATGAGTGGTGAACAGCGATTTCATACGAAACCCATTGGCAACAAGGGAAGTATGTCCTTCATTTAGGGATCCATTTGCGAGTAATAGCAACATCACTTCTTAAGGCTTTGATCTGTATTTTACTTAATAATTGTTATAGCCCGGTGCTTCATGGAGTAACGGTTGGATCAAAAGACTATTGTTATGCCAGTGGCTCGCTGGGGCTTTAGTATATTTGGATGTGCTGCCCACAACCTTATCTTTGTTAAATCATTTCACATGAATATGTGTATTACTATTTTTATCCCATTTAATGTGAAGCTGCACGTGAATCTTCAACTCTGGCCTTTTTCCATCTATTACAACAACCAATGATTCAAAGTGAACTAGAAAGTTTTGGTAAACATAAGGTAAAATGAACAAACAACTCTTGTAGACATGCCTCATTTATTTTCCATTTAGTATTGTTTCCCAAGATTCGATTAAACCTAGGTCTACTAGGGAAAAATTTATTATACTACATCCGTAAAACTTGATCGAAAGTATCAGGTATGCTCAACAACATTTCGGATTTGTAGGTTTGTTCCTATGCCTTTCTAGGTAGCTCTACGTTTGTTGTAGGGTACGACTAGCGCATGAAAAAGTATTTTTCGCACTACCAGCTTATCCTCTCCGTCCGCTGGATCTGTAGTTGACGAATAATACATACGTTGCATAATGGAATAGTTTGATCGTCTAAAGGGTTAGTGCGCTTTTATAGGCTTCACTTTCATCTTTTTCGTTCGTCTTACCTTCTAAATGTTTGTTTTGTTTATTTTTGTAGCTACTTACAAGGGTAGGTCTTTCCTTGGACCGCCTGAATATGGCTACCAGTACCATGAAGCTATTTTTTGGTTCCACGAGAGGTATCATGTAGTATAAGCTCAAGATGGCATGAGGGTTGTTTACAATTTGTGCTACAAAGGAGGGAAGTTGCATGGCCCTTGATTCGCGGAGCCGCCTCAACCTCTATGATATCTTCTCAAGTTTAATGGCCCTCCGTGGTCTAAGAAATTCTTGGTGAAGAACAGACACTATAATTGTTTATTCAATTTCACCTCTATGGGAGGTAAGATCACTACAAGCAGCAGTGACTCAAGAGGACCTTCATTTTTGGCTATCATGGGATCTATTTATCATTGTACTGGTAGCAAGCTTCCTATGAGAACACTCGTTGATGCGCACGGTGATGCACCCATTGAGTTCGATAGGCTGAAATTTCTTTAGCTATATTTTTACGATACTGAAAACAAGATTAATAACAGATTGAAAGCAGTTAGAGGCGAAGAGATTGAAAAGGACATTGACACGTATATTGAAGTGGAGCTCTTACAAATGGTATATGTTTACAACAAGTTAGCTAAGACATTCAAAATGGAGAGAGACAAATTGTCTATTCATGCAGAAGATGAATGTGTGTCTATCAGATTAGTCGGTGCTAGAAAGGGTGACTTTGTACAGTATATCGATCCAGCATGTGATGAGTTGGCGCTATTGATGGTAGGAAATATTCATAAGGATACCAAAGGGCATGACATAATACTCCAGGAGAGGAACTAAAACTGAGGTGTATTTCGTGTCTACATCCGGCTTTTATGGCTCTGAGGTACCCGCTTCTCTTTTCTTATGGTGAGTGCGGTTTTCATGTCGGTTTTCCATATGCTAACATCATAACGAATTGAAATCACATGATGATGCATCAGTATGACCGATTTTGTCTCCACTATAGAAAGAATCATCATAACTCGTATACATGTAACATATGCTTAAGTTCACAAGCAATAGTTGACTTGTGGGCTTCCATAGAGAAGTGTTGACTTTCCATCATTATGAAACGTCAGAAAGATATTAGGGTCGAGTGAGTGCAAGGAATATCGCATGCTGTAATAATGGATTAACGAGTGGATAGGATGTAGGAAAACGGATTGTGTTACCTTCTAGCCACATAGGAGGAAGACGATACACCGTCCAAAATTACAATGCCCTCTCCATCTGTAGATAATGTGGCATGCATGATATTTTTATCATGTGCACCTGCAACCCCAAGTGCTCCGAGGTTGGTACCGCCCTTGTGTACGAAGAGGGTTAGAGACCGAATGACAAAGCAAACACTGGTGTCTGGATCTTTCATATGAAGCTTGACAATATAACTAGTCTCTTCAAAGATGGCGTGCCTTTCAGACAGCGCAACACTATGTTGTATGTCATTGAATCCTAGAAACATGGTCTGCCACATGTTCACATCCTTCTATGGCTCAAGAGAGATGCTTCAGAGTATAGTACTAAGCTCATAGATTCCTTCATCAATGCTGATATACCTGACATCATGCTGATATACCGTTCATCAATGCTGATATACCTGACCGTCTATGGATCAGTTATGCGTTGTTTATGGAACACATGATGCACGGTCCGTGCGGCGAAGGTCATGAGAAGTTCCCATGCATGGAAAGGGAAAGTGGTGTAAACACTTTCCAAAGGAATTCTGCATCAAGACAACTATCAAAGAGAAGACTTCTGATTCAATGAACCCCCAAAGGAACAAAAAGGAAGAGACGGAATAGATCGAAGGCTGCGATCGGCGCGTACCTGTTCGCGCGTGGCGGTAGGATCGAGATACGGGAATGTGCCAAATCGTAGGTACAGCCCGCCAAAGCCCGTATGGGCCCGAAGCGCATCAACGTAAAGGTATTCTCCTGCATGCAACGTGGATACGAACTGTCCAACTCGTCTGCTGATGTGGCAACACCGCTTACGTGGTTTAGGCGTGTTTGTTGGGGGCTTGTTCGTCTGCGGTACCAAAGTTGGCAGGCCAGCGCATGGCGGTACCTAAGTTGCCTGAAATTACCGCGTTTCAAAACGTTGGGCCGCCAACTACTGAGAGGGGCCATTTCAAAGAAAACTCATCTCACCCCTACCAAATACAAACATTCTGTTAAACCGCCCCGTGAAGTAGACGGTCGGGACCCACATGTCGGTTATCTGTCCGTGACGCGGGCGCAACGCAGCAACCTCTTAGGCAAATCAAGCAGCTAAGTGGATTGGATGCGTTGACCAATTTCACAAATCCATTCCCAGCTTTCCCCTAGCACCGGTGGCGTCGGAATCCACCCTCCAGGCAGGACGATCCCTTCGGACATTTGATTTCCGGGGCCAAGTTGCTGCGCCTAGTTGCTGATACCGAGCTCCAATGGCGCATGCCGTAGCCGCCGTTGGGAGGCTCTAGCCCGCCTCCGCCACCGACGAGCCGAGCAGTTCGGAGGATGGCAGATCCTACTATCAAGGAAGAAGAAGTTCTGGCTACAAGCGGGTGAGCTACCCTTCTCTTTGCTATTCGCACTAGTTACAACTGCTAGCTGGCTACTGAACCTCAAATTATTTGTTAGCCCAACGCTGACAAACATATTTTGTCCACAGTTTTCTATCAAGTGGGATCTGCGCGGACCCCCTTACCTGGTTATGGTAGTCCTCTACAGGTACGACTCTAAGGGCAAGTGGTATGGAAGCCATTGTTTCATGATGGAAGAAGCGCCTACGCAGATCTGCACTATATCTGGTATGGTTGCTGCTCTGCGTAATCATGTTGAATTATGGCCGAAGCAGACAACAAAGTTTAGCTTCATGGATGAATGTGTCATCATGGTTCCTATCACGTGAGACAGTCAACTAATTGGGTTGATGAAAAGGTATGCTTCGGCTGCCATGTTTGACCTGAAATGTCATGTACTGGATGTGGAAGCTGCTGCAACTGGGAGTCGCCCTTCTATTCTTGGATAGGGTGGTTGCTCGAACCCAATTAGCTCCTGGTAAGAAAAAGTCTCTTGGGGTTCGCATGTTTGTGCTGAATTGTAATTTTTATTTTATTTACTCTGTAGATATTGGGCAATTATGCAACAGTCTTGTTTCTTTGACAGGAAGGGCCGCAAGGTTAGAAACATGACTGCCGGGTCAGTCATTTTGCTGCCCGAAGAAATTAAAAACGAGTGGAAAGATGTCATTTTGCTGCCCGAAGAAATTAAAAACGAGTGGAAAGATGATGCTAGACACGATTCTGGTGCCCATTGTCCCGGCGATGCAGAGTACGTGAAGCTAAGAAAATTGGCACCGAGGAAGAGGAAGAAGGCAGGAAATGAAGAAGCCATTGGACATGAAGGCTTGGCACCCAGGCTGCGGAAGAAGGCTGCTGGCAATGAAGATGCATAGTAATGTATTGAACTTGAACCTATATATGTAATTCTATTAAATTCTGATTGCTCTGTGTGTGGCATGTTGCTGGGCGAAACAATCTACCCACGTTCTCTGAGTAAAATGTACCGCAACTTAGGGTTTGGAAACACCCGAGTCAGTAGTTGAATCCGAAATTGTGATTGTGCCACTTCTATCTAAAAACAATGATCCACCGGTTCCAAGCTTGCTGAGGGGCAGGAGGTCTCCAAATACGACGGAATGTAAGTGGCACATAAATAAATTATTTAAGCTGCCACACTCCACGAAGCAGCAACTTATTCCAGATGCTGCACAATGACGTGGCAACATAAACAACAATGTTCACACCGATAATGCCCAGATGAGGAGGAAATGGGTACCACTTTCTGGCCTAATCTTGAGCCCGTCTATGTCACTGCCTCTCTGCTCCTGCATCCCCTGCATCTGGCGAAGCTCCTGGATCTCCAGTAACCGGGTGTACGTGCTTCCACTTTATAAATTGTGGTTGTGCCATTTGGATGCGGCACAATCCACGTAGATTACGTTTAAACAAACCACCAATATCAGAATACAATAGTAGAAAAGGTGTCTTTGGTCCACGGTTACGTTCCCAATCCGAGACAGAGATCTAAATCGAGGCAGAAATTGATCCAAATCATAAATTCTTCCACAAATTAATGCGGGGTCAGAGCAATTTTTTTCCTCCCTGGAATCCGGGACCAATAGTTCAGATCTCTAGGTCAACAAGTACAAATATTACAACTTAAAAAGGCACGGAGCTTAAGCTAACTAGAACTAGTTATCACACATCTCCTTGATCTTCCTAATCTTGGCCCGATGCGCATCTTCCTGCGAGAGCAAGGATCGAATTGTCTGCTCCTTCCTTTTAGCATCTTCCTTGCACAGCTTCAATTTTTTCTCTACATTTTTCCTCATGCACTTGTCAGTACTCGTAGTTGTGTACTGCAGGACTTTGGCCTGGTGGAGATCGTTCCTTGTTTGAGTCAGTTCTTGCTCTGCTTTAGCCTTCAGGGCCAACGTCGCGTCCCTCTCCTTCTCGACTTTGATAACCTTGTCTTGCACCCACCTGAGATCTTGCTTATGCTTGGTCGTGTCAACTGGTTCCCATAGCTTCATCTCAACAATGTCAAGAAGTGAGCTGAATACGGATTCTTTCAACTCGACAGTCATTTCCCATAGTTTGTCCAGCGTTTTCTGCATCGATTTGGGCCACTCTAGATCTACCCATTTGACAACACCGCAACTTTCGCCTTGCATCATTGCACGATGTCCTTGACACCGTAGAAATCTCCTGCCTGCGTTTCGTCCTTCGAGGGCTACAAATTTAGCGAGCACATATCCATGTTTACATACCAGAGGACTGTCTTCATCCTCTAAACCATGATAGTCGGAGTCATACATCGTTTGGTTGTCCTAACACATCATACGCACATGAGTAAATAGATTAGATCTAGCTCAAAAAATAGATAACTGGCCACAGATGATACAAATAGAGATGAGACGACTCACATCGAAATCACCGTCCCTGTCGTCACGACGCGTTTCCTCGTCGTCTCCCCTTGAACCCATGGCAAGAGGGGTGGGGGTGGCTGCCGGAGAGGGGATTGGGATGGAGGCGCCGTCGGCTAGCGGCTACGGCAGGATGGGAGTGAAGTGGGGAAAGTGGCTTCGAGGGTAAGGAAGAGAAGTACGAGGAGGAAGAGAAGTAATGGGGACGTGACACTAGGATGTGGCCCACTGAACTCATGAGACGTGACACTCGAAACAGGGGAGCACCCGGTGTTGCCAGTTTGTCCAAAGCAAGCGTGGCCAATCATGCCGCAAAACAGCCTACTCACGGATCGCTCTCACGAAGACCATCCCAATCGTCCAAGCGCCCCAATCAAACGGTATGTAACAATCGTCAAGAAGAATAACTATGTTAGGGCGTGCCTTCTAGAAGACTCGGTCTAACGGCTACCCATGCAATGACAATGGGTGTGGTTCATGAAAAGAACAGACATGGAATGACATCGGTGGATCCATGCGTGGTTTATGGAAGTAACAGACATGCAATGACTTTAGCTATGGTTAATGAAAAGAACACGCATCCAATGACACTAGGTGTGGTTCATGAAAAGAACATACATCCAATGACACTGGTGGATCCTTATGTGGTTCATCAAAAGAACAGACATGTAATGACACCGGTGGATCCTTATGTGGTTTGTTTAGAGGAACAGACATGCAATGACTCTAAGCGTGGTTCATGAAAAGAACAGACATGCAATGACACTAGGTGTGGTTCATGAAAATAACAGACATGCAATGACACTGGTGGGCCCATCCTTATGTGGTTCATGAGAAGAACAGACAGGCAATGACACTGGTGGATCCTTATGTGGTTTGTTTAGAAGAACACACATGCAATGACACTGGGTGTGGTTCATGAAAATAACCCACACGCAATGACCCTTGTGGATCCTTATGTGGTTTGTTTAGAAGAACAGACATGCAATGACACTGGTGGATCCACGTGTGGTTCATGAGAAGAACACACATCCAATGACACTGGTAGATCCTTATGTGGTTCATGAAAAGAACAGAAATGCAGTGAAACTGGGTGTAGTTCATGAATAGAACAGACATGCACTGACACTGGGTGTGGTTCATGAAATGAACAGACATGCAATGACACTGGTGGGCCCATCCTTATGTGGTTCATGAGAAGAACAGACAGGCAATGACACTGGTGGATCCTTATGTGGTTTATGGAAGGAACAGACATGCAATGACACCGGTGGATCCACATGTGGTTTATGGAAGTAACACACATGCAATGACACTGGGTGTGGTTCATGAAAAGAACAGACATACAATGACACTGGTAGATCCTTATGTGGTTCATGAAAAGAATAGACATGCAATGACACTGGTGGATCCTTATGTGGTTTGTTTAGATGAACGGACATGCAATGACTCTAGCTGTGGTTCATGAAAGGAACAGACATGCAATGACACCGGGTGTGGTTCATGAAAAGAACAGACATGCAATGACTTATGTGGTTTGTTTAGAAGAACACACATGCAATGACACTGGGTGTGGTTCATGAAAAGAACAGATAGGCAATGACACTAGTGGATCCTTATGTGGTTTGTTTAGAAGAACACGCATGCAATGACACTGGGTGTGGTTCATGAAAAGAACAGACATGCAATGACACTGGTGGATCCTTATGTGGTTTGTTTAGAGGAACATACATGCAATGACACTAGGTGGATCCATATGTGGTTTATGGAAGTAAAAGACATGCAATGACTCTAGCTATGATTAATGAAAATAACAGACATGCAATGACACTGGTGGATCCTTATGTGGTTCATGAAAAGAACAGATAGGCAATGACACTGGTGGATCCTTATGTGGTTTGTTTAGAAGAACACACATGCAATGACACTGGGTGTGGTTCATGAGAAGAACACACACGCAATGACCCTGGTGGATCCTTATGTGGTTTGTTTAGAGGAACAGACAAGCAATGACACCGGTGGATCCACATGTGGTTTATGGAAGTAAAAGACATGCAATGACACTGGTAGACCCTTATGTGGTTCATGAAAAGAACAGACATGCAGTGAAACTGGGTGTAGTTCATGAATAGAACAGACATGCACTGACACTGGGTGTGGTTCATGAAAAGAACAGACATGCAATGACACTGGTGGGCCCATCCTTATGTGGTTCATGAAAAGAATAGACATGCAATGACACTGGTGGATCCTTATGTGGTTTGTTTAGAAGAACACACATGCAATGACACCGGTGGATCCACATGTGGTTTATGGAAGTAAAAGACATGCAATGACACTGGTAGATCCTTATGTGGTTCATGAAAAGAACAGACATGCAGTGAAACTGGGTGTGGTTCATGAATAGAACAGAGATGCACTGACACTGGGTGTGGTTCATGAAAAGAACAGACATGCAATGACACTGGGTGTAGTTCACGAAAAGAACATACATGCAATGACACCGGGTGTGGTTCATGAAAACAACAGACATGCAATGACTTATGTGGTTTGTTTAGAAGAACATGCATGCAATGACACTGGGTGTTGTTGATGAAAAGAACAGACACGCAATGACATTGGTGGATCCTTATGTGGTTTGTTTAGAGGAACAGACATGCAATCACACTAGGTGGATCCATATGTGGTTTATGGAAGTAAAAGACATGCAATGACTCTAGCTGTGATTCATGAAAAGAACAGACATGCAATGACACTGGTGGATCCTTATGTGGTTCATGAAAAGAACATACGAGCAATGACACTGGTGGATCCTTATGTGGTTTGTTTAGAAGAACACACATGCAATGACATTGGGTGTGGTTCATGAGAAGAACACACACGCAATGACACTGGTGGATCCTTATGTGGTTTGTTTAGAGGAACAGACGTGCAATGACACCGGTGGATCCACATGTGGTTTATGGAAGTAAAAGACATGCATTGACACTAGTAGATCCTTATGTGGTTCATGAAAAGAACAAACATGCAGTGAAACTGGGTGTGGTTCATGAATAGAACAGACATGCACTGACACTGGGTGTGGTTCATGAAAAGAACAAACATGCAATGACACTGGTGGGCCCATCCTTATGTGGTTCATGAGAAGAACAGACAGGCAATGACACTGGTGGATCCTTATGTGGTTTGTTTAGAGGAATATACATGCATATGCAATGACACGGTGGATCCACATGTCGTTTATGGAAGTAAAAGACATGCAATGACCGAAGATCCTTATGTGATTCATGAAAAGAATAAACATGCAGTGAAACCGTGTGGTTCATGAATAGAATGACATGCACCGACCGGTGTGGTTCATGAAAAGAACAGACATGCAATGACACTAGTGGGCCCATCCTTATGTGGTTCATGAGAAGAACAGACCGGCAATGACACTGGTGGATCCTTATATGGTTTATGGAAGGAACATACATGCAATAACACCGGTGGATCCACGTGTGGTTTATGGAAGTAACACACATGCAATGACACTAGGTGTGGTTCATGAAAAGAACAGACATGCAATGACACTGGTAGATCCTTATGTGGTTCATGAAAAGAAAAGACATGCAATGACACTGGTGGATCCTTATGTGGTTTGTTTAGAGGAACAGACATGCAATGACTCTAGCCATGGTTCATGAAAAGAACAGACATGCAATGACACCAGGTGTGGTTCATGAAAAGAACAGACATGCAATGACTTATGTGGTTTGTTTACAAGAACACACATGCAATAACACTGTGTGTGGTTCATGAAAAGAACAGATAGGCAATGACACTAGTGGATCCTTATGTGGTTTGTTTAGAAGAACACGCATGCAATGACACTGGGTGTGGTTCATGAAAAGAACAGACACACAATGACACTAGTGGATCCTTATGTGGTTTGTTTAGAGGAACAAACATGCAATCACACTAGGTGGATCCATATGTGGTTTATGGAAGTAAAAGACATGCAATGACTCTAGCTGTGATTCATGAAAAGAATAGACATGCAATGACACTGGTGGATCCTTATGTGGTTCATGAAAAGAATGCATGTGCAATGACACCGTGGATCCTTATGTGGTTTGTTTAGAAGAACACACATTCAATGACACTGGGTGTGGTTCATGAGAAGAACACACACGCAATGACACTGGTGGGTCCTTATGTGGTTTGTTTAGAGGATCAGACATGCAATGACACCGGTGGATCCACATGTGGTTTATGGAAGTAAAAGACATGGAATGACACTGGTAGATCCTTATGTGGTTCATGAAAAGAACAGACATGCACTGACACTGGGTGTGGTTCATGAAAAGAACAGACATGCAATGACACTGGTGGGCCCATCCTTATGTGGTTCATGAAAAGAATAGACATGCAATGACACTGGTGGATCCTTATGTGGTTTGTTTAGAAGAACACACATGCAATGACACCGGTGGATCCACATGTGGTTTATGGAAGTAAAAGACATGCAATGACACTGGTAGATCCTTATGTGGTTCATGAAAAGAACAGACATGCAGTGAAACTGGGTGTGGTTCATGAATAGAACAGAGATGCACTGACACTGGGTGTGGTTCATGAAAAGAACAGACATGCAATGACACTGGGTGTAGTTCACGAAAAGAACATACATGCAATGACACCGGGTGTGGTTCATGAAAACAACAGACATGCAATGACTTATGTGGTTTGTTTAGAAGAACATGCATGCAATGAAACTGGGTGTTGTTGATGAAAAGAACAGACACGCAATGACATTGGTGGATCCTTATGTGGTTTGTTTAGAGGAACAGACATGCAATCACACTAGGTGGATCCATATGTGGTTTATGGAAGTAAAAGACATGCAATGACTCTAGCTGTGATTCATGAAAAGAACAGACATGCAATGACACTGGTGGATCCTTATGTGGTTCATGAAAAGAACATACGAGCAATGACACTGGTGGATCCTTATGTGGTTTGTTTAGAAGAACACACATGCAATGACATTGGGTGTGGTTCATGAGAAGAACACACACGCAATGACACTGGTGGATCCTTATGTGGTTTGTTTAGAGGAACAGACGTGCAATGACACCGGTGGATCCACATGTGGTTTATGGAAGTAAAAGACATGCATTGACACTAGTAGATCCTTATGTGGTTCATGAAAAGAACAAACATGCAGTGAAACTGGGTGTGGTTCATGAATAGAACAGACATGCACTGACACTGGGTGTGGTTCATGAAAAGAACAAACATGCAATGACACTGGTGGGCCCATCCTTATGTGGTTCATGAGAAGAACAGACAGGCAATGACACTGGTGGATCCTTATGTGGTTTGTTTAGAGGAACAGACATGCAATGACACCGGTGGATCCACATGTCGTTTATGGAAGTAAAAGACATGCAATGACACTGGAAGATCCTTATGTGATTCATGAAAAGAATAAACATGCAGTGAAACCGGGTGTGGTTCATGAATAGAACAGACATGCACTGACACTGGGTGTGGTTCATGAAAAGAACAGACATGCAATGACACTAGTGGGCCCATCCTTATGTGGTTCATGAGAAGAACAGACCGGCAATGACACTGGTGGATCCTTATGTGGTTTATGGAAGGAACAGACATGCAATAACACCGGTGGATCCACGTGTGGTTTATGGAAGTAACACACATGCAATGACACTAGGTGTGGTTCATGAAAAGAACAGACATGCAATGACACTGGTAGATCCTTATGTGGTTCATGAAAAGAAAAGACATGCAATGACACTGGTGGATCCTTATGTGGTTTGTTTAGAGGAATAGACATGCAATGACTCTAGCCGTGGTTCATGAAAAGAACAGACATGCAATGACACCAGGTGTGGTTCATGAAAAGAACAGACATGCAATGACTTATGTGGTTTGTTTACAAGAACACACATGCAATAACACTGTGTGTGGTTCATGAAAAGAACAGATAGGCAATGACACTAGTGGATCCTTATGTGGTTTGTTTAGAAGAACACGCATGCAATGACACTGGGTGTGGTTCATGAAAAGAACAGACACACAATGACACTAGTGGATCCTTATGTGGTTTGTTTAGAGGAACAAACATGCAATCACACTAGGTGGATCCATATGTGGTTTATGGAAGTAAAAGACATGCAATGACTCTAGCTGTGATTCATGAAAAGAATAGACATGCAATGACACTGGTGGATCCTTATGTGGTTCATGAAAAGAACAGACAGGCAATGACACTGGTGGATCCTTATGTGGTTTGTTTAGAAGAACACACATTCAATGACACTGGGTGTGGTTCATGAGAAGAACACACACGCAATGACACTGGTGGGTCCTTATGTGGTTTGTTTAGAGGAACAGACATGCAATGACACCGGTGGATCCACATGTGGTTTATGGAAGTAAAAGACATGGAATGACACTGGTAGATCCTTATGTGGTTCATGAAAAGAACAGACATGCAGTGATACTGGGTGTGGTTCATGAATAGAACAGACATGCACTAACACTGGGTGTGGTTCATGAAAAGAACAGACATGCAATGACACTGGTGGGCCCAGCCTTATGTGGTTCATGAGAAGAACAGATACGCAATGACACTGGTGGATCCTTATGTGGTTTGTTTAGAGGAACAGACATGCAATGACACCGGTGGATCCACATGTGGTTTATGGAAGTAACACACATGCAATGACACTAGGTGTTATTCATGAAAAGAACAGACATGCAATGACACTGGTAGATCCTTATGTGGTTCATGAAAATAACAGACATGCAATGACACTGGTGGATCCTTATGTGGTTTGTTTAGAGGAACAGACATGCAATGACTCTAGCCGTGGTTCATGAAAAGAACAGACATGCAATGACACCGGGTGTGGTTCATGAAAAGAACAAATATGCAATGACTTATGTGGTTTGTTTAGAATAACACACATGCAATGACATTGGGTGTGGTTCATGAAAAGAACAGATAGGCAATAACACTGGTGGATCCTTATGTGGTTTGTTTAGAAGAACACGCATGCCATGACACTGATTGTGGTTCATGAAAATAACAGACACGTAATGACACTGGTGGATCCTTATGTGGTTTGTTTAGAGGAACAGACATGCAATCACACTAGGTGGATCCATATGTGGTTTATGTAAGTAAAAGACATGCAATGAATCTAGCTGTGATTCATGAAAAGAACATACATGCAATGAAACTGGTGGATCCTTATGTGGTTCATGAAAAGAACAGGCAGGCAATGACACTGGTGGATCCTTATGTGGTTTGTTTAGAAGAACACACATTGTAACATCCCAATTTCAGCAACCCTGATTAGTTGTCTAGAATGCAAAAATCAGGGGGAACAAAAACTTTTTCTTGTTTAATGCTGAAGTGTTTGCTTGTTGTTTGGATATGCTATGCCTATGATTGTGTATTAGATGATATACTCCTTACCTCAACACCAGTTGACAAAAGCTACTTACCAAAACTGTCTTGGCTCAATCTCCATATTCTCAAATGTTCTGGCATTTCAAAACCTGAGCCAAGAAGCCTCTGCAAACCAACTATTTTAGTAGCTTCTATTGATCAAACTATGGAGAGCTATATAATATAATCTCCTTATGTTTTCAAGACAAAACCTTCTAATACTCTTACCTCTAGATTTAACAAAACCTTTTTGTAAACTTTTGAATTCTACTCTTGGTAGAGATACCAAGGACCTTACCTTGTTCAAATTCCAACCTATTTCAAAATACCCATCCTTACCTCAAGCTAAGCTTAGTTGTAACCCCAGTAGTAGTTGATTTGTTTGTAAGATGAGTTGCCTTGATCTGCTGTTTGACTTGATTGCTTAGAGATAGTATGAGCTACTCTAGGAGCTCATCACTAGGATAAAGATGTTTACAAATCATCAACCCCTAAGCAAGAATACAAATCTGGATATGATCCCTAGCTACTAGGTGATCATCTCAAACCCTTAACCAGATCAATCCTGAAGATTTTCCATTCTAGGAGCTTCCAAGTCCATGAAGAATAATATCAAGAATGGATCCTTACTAATCAATCTACACCTCAACATCATCCACTTGATGATGCTTGGGACCCTTGCAACCCATAAAAAACATCTCCTCTCATGCTCTAGTCAAAAACCCTAAATCTGCCAAATTTGACCAAGTCTGGAAAACTATTTCCAACATCACTTTTTTGAATGCCTCCCTTTCTCAACCCTTGTGCATTTTTGGAAATGCATCTGAACCATCTAGTTAAACATCCTAAGTACTACCAAGACCCACTCTTACACTTGGTGAAATCATCCTAGAACCCACTTGTTCTTGATGCTTTTGCAGGCAAGAAAATAACTATTCTTCCAAATCTAGTCAACATGCCTACTTTGGCAGAAGCTCACACCACCATCCAACCTTCTATGAACCAACTCTTGGCATGGTTGTGTTCTACTCATATAGGTCTATCATTACCTACTTCACTTGTTCCAATTGGATCCTTGAGCTATTTAAACCCACAAGGTTTTGGAGCCTAGTTGATAATCTGCTTTGGCAGGCTTATTTTATTCAAAGTTTGGAATCAATTCTTGGTGAGCTCTAGCAGGATCAAGCTCAAAACCCTACACCACTGCAAACTAGATTACTTGGTCTATCCATCCATATATCCCGTGCCGCAAGGGGAGATCTGAACTCCAAGATACCACTAGGTTTTAATGGCATGAAATTAACATCACCCTAGATCCTTAATCTAGGGTATTCCACCAAAATCAACTTGGATTCTCCAACCCCAAGGTTGCAAATGCTTGCTACTCCTTGTCTACATCATATCCATTGATCATCAAGATTTATCCACAATTATCTATATTTATTATGGACCAAAACTATTTAATTTCCTTTAATAGGCAAAACCTCAAAAACATCTTCCACAAAGGAAAGTTTGGTTTTTGCAAAAACACTTCCCCAACTTTTGGCCCAATTGAGGTCCACACATCATACCCTAACTTCCAACTTCAAAAATAAATATTTTTGAAGAGTTTTATTATTTCTTTTTGCCCATTCTCTTAAATGGCTAAATTGGAATAATAATTGTTTTAAATACTTTTGAGCCCTAATAAATCTTGGGAAAATTCTCCTAAGTGTGTATTCACATTTGGGACCATCTCACATCAAAGGCTCCACTTGTACAATGTAAAAATTTCAAATGAGCTCCAATACTTCACTTGTGCAGTTTTTGAACAAATGGATTTAAGAGAACTTATAAGTCATGGAAAAATCTCAAATAATTCCTAGAGAGGTATCTCAACCCCATCTACCGACTAGTACCATCTCCCCACCTTGTTCATTACAAATTTTCAAACTTCCTTCACAAGCCTCATTTTGATCAAAATTGCTAACTAATCAAATCCACTACTCAAACCCGCTCCAATCCTCATAAAAAGCTTGACCAGCATCTCTCTCCAGCACCCACCTCACTCCTGGTCGAAACCCCAGTAGTACACCCCTCTCCCTTGCCCCATGTGCTTATAAGAAAGAGAGAGAGAGAGACACACACGCACACACAAGTGGGACCAAATGTGTGCAGCAGCCTCCACCACCCCCTCCCTATCTCTCAGCACGACCAGAATTCCCCTCTTACCCCTCCCCACCTCCCTTTTAGACCAATCCCAGCCAGTTCTCCCCTCCTCCTTGTCCAAGATGGACATTTCCCCTCCTCAAGCTCTCATTTCAGTATAAAGGGGGCCAGAGGCCCTCCCAGCACGCTCTACCCCCTCCATTTGATTCCACTCTCCTCCCTAGAGCCCTCTCTTTCTCCCCCTTCCTCTGTCCTGCTCAAGAGAAGGAGAGAGAAGCATCTCGGCCTCCTCCATGGATTTGAGCTAAGCTCCCTCCCCTCTGCTCCCCTTACTCTGCATGTCGTCCCCCGAGGTCCCCTCTTCCTCCTCTACCTAACCCTAGTCTTATTTGTGTCCAGGACAACCTCTACTGGCCACACCGGGAAGCTCCCGATCCACCACTGTCGGCCGCTATCGCACGAACCACCTCTCTTCATCGAACCCACCCTTGTCGACCATCGCTGGGCTCGCCATCGAGTGCTACATCACCTCCGCGCCTCCCTCGTCGTTGGCATGGCCCCTAGGTGAGATCCCCTATGCCGCCCCGTCGCCCTAGGGTTTCCCCCGTCTGTCCGCGCGTCGTGAGGTAGACGATGCACCGGGGCCGTCGATCCCAACTTGATCGAACGACCCACCGTCTCCCGTACCGCTTCGGGCGTTGACTCTCGCTGGCAGGCGGGTCCCGCCCCGCGGGTTTGAACTCCCTCTCCCGCTGGCGTAGCCCACCGTGGGTTGGGCCAATTCGGCTCTGCGAGGCCCAACTGCTCCTAGATCTCAGCCCAGTAGCCATCGCCCCTTTTCTTTTTATCTTCCTTTCCAAATCTGCTATTTCAAGCTGCTAGGTTTAAATCAAAACAAAAACGGAAAACCCCATATTTTGCATAGATACAAATTTATGGATGTTCCAACATGTTTTCCACATCATCCAAAACTAGTATTTTGCCCAAATTAATTTTCATTATTTCTGGGTATTATTGCCACCAAAATGTGTCTACCCCACCAATTAAATTCCTCTGTAAGCTTCACATCTCCAAATGGAATGAAATCAAGTTCCACTGGTAGCTTTTGGATGTACCTATCACTGGACCTTGGTCTCATGCCAAGGTGGATAGTAGGTTAGCTTGAGGAAAAATAACAAAAACAATTCAGTTATGACTTTAGGAAATTCCCTACACCAAACCTTGAGTCAAATTGACCCAATTCTAATTATCCTGGATGTGGTACACTCAGGCCTATCCAAACCCAGGAGCTCATGATTTATTGAGCCTTGGATGTTTTTCTGTGAATTAAACTATTTTGTCCATGGTTTATTCACCTCTTAATTCACCACAGTAGTTCTGCTAATCCAAAGATGATGATTCCAATTTCTAAAGAAAGGTATTGGAAGTAACTACCATGTGTACTTGGAATCAAATCAAAAGCTATTTTAGATTTAATCTGGTCAAAAAGACAAGCTGTGTATAGAACTTCCTTTGGGAATTTCCTGAGGGCATTCTGGTACTTATATGGAACTGATTCCAACTCTTAGTGATCAAGTACACCAAGCCCTACCTAGCCATCCAAGAAAATAATTTTTGGAGCTCCAGAACCTCTCTGGTGAATTAATTCCTAAAACTAGAGTTTTCCCCACTAGAATATTCATTACAACTCCTTGGAAATTGATAAAATAGTGAAACCACTTTTGTTGGTTTCAGTTTATCAGTACCTATCTATTGATATCATGTTTTCACAATGGTACTTTACATAATATGGTCTTGCTCCAAAATCCATCTCTTAGGTAATTGCTAGACTATAAATCCTAAGGGATTTTCTTCTATTTTTCCAAGACAAAGCCAATCCTATTAAATCCATTCTTCCTAAGACCTAAGGATCTGTGAACTTGTATTGTTCATTGTTTGTTGTATGTATTGGTTCTTGAATGCATAGTGTTGATTGTGGCTTGGTTTGCTTGCATGTGTTGTCGGGACGATGATAGTTGCGATGAAATCGGAGAGCAGAAGAAGGGGTATTTATTATTGATATTGGTATTCTGGGGTATCTAAAGAAGAAGTCCAGGGACATTTATGCCATACCGCTGATCACAGGCAAGCCACCTTCTTTCTCATAAGACTTATCCTATTGTTTTACTTATGCATGTTTTACCTTCTGTTTATTAAAAACTGCATTGTTTTACTATATATTGATGTATGTATATAAATATGGTAATGGTTTGGCTCCTCCAAACTATTACACTTGGTACTACTAAGTACAACCCCCTTGGTGACACCTACTTGTCCCTAGTAGAATAGATGGTGCAAATCCACCATGCCCCTTTGGAGACCCTGTTTTAGCCGAAGCAAAAACTAGAGGATGGGAAGACCCCGAAAAAAGTTTTACCAAATGTTTTATGATAAAACCTTGGTGAGGTGGGACCTCCCAAGAGATGTTGAGAAAGAAAAAGGTTTTGTTTTATAAATGATGGAGGAAAACCAGAGGAAAAAGGCTTACGAAAACGCACCTGGTTCTCTGCAGTTTTGCTAGAACAATTAACCCTCTGCAACCACATTACTCTAGAATGGGACAGGGCTGGATTTGATGTTTGTCTGTTCTGGTATAAGCTACCTCGCAACTACTACAGGGGATCGGGGATCCCTGGAGGGTGGGCCTTCTCCGATAAAGGTGGGACCTAGAGAAGGAACAAAGGGTCGGCAGGCCTCCACGCGTTACTATGAGCCCCTCATTGAAAGCGCACACTCGAGAAGTGGAAAAAGCGCTCCGGTTGGTCCTCGCCCGACGTCCCGGGTTTGAGGGGATTAACACTCATAGGGTAGGCACTTATATTGGAGTGGGCCTGAGAGTCTTGATCGGTTACTCGACCCACGATCGGTGAAGATCAGGGTAGTGTACCCGGATGGTGTGGGTAAAGTGCGTAACCTCTGCAGAGTGTAAATCTATTCAAATAGCCGCGTTCGCGGTCATGGACGGTTGGGAAGGTTGCTGTAGAGCGGTGCTGGTTTTGTTTTCAAAAAGGATTTCGGAAAAGAAATGTTTTGGGAATGTTTCGACCATGGGATGGTTGGGAAGGATACCTGCTTTGGCCATGGGATGGTCAAAGAGGTATGGAAGGAGTTTGGTCGTGGGATGACCTGAAAACAGGAGCAAATGGGTGACCCAGTCCTAATGTTTTCCAAAACTTTTCAAAAAGGTTTCCAAAATGTTTACAAAAGTTTTCAACAAAGATATGTAGATGCTATATCTACAAGAGAAACTATTTGAGAAAAGAACCTCTCTTGGAGCCCTCCTACTACCACAGCCAAAATGCATATCCTCATGTTATTATTAATATCTTAAGGTGGTTTGCGAGTACATTCAATGTACTCACTAGCATTGTCCCTGTCTATTAACTTGGTCAGATATCAAGAAGAAGATGATGTGGGCGACTATGCGAGCTAGGACATTCTCCCAGTCAGTTGCCTGTAGGTTAAGGCATGGCTCGGGCTCTACGCTTAAGGAAGTTCCGTTGATGATTATTGATGTAGCCATAATGGCATTTATGTAAGTCTTGTAAAATTCGGTATGTCTCGGATGTTGTAATGATACTTGTCGGTTATGTGCCACGACTAACTGATCATGGGATCGTGGTTGTATGCATAACAGGGATTCTCGGAGGATTAATCCGGGGTCCCACAGACTTGGTATCAAAGCCATCATGACTATAGGAGAACCTTAGTTAGCATGGTCGTTGGACAGGAACCTTATTTTGAAAACCTCGGCTTTCGAAAACTAGTTTCTTAGTGAGTTTCAAAAAGTTCTACTTCTTCTCTTACCCTAAGTAAATGCTTTCGAAAATGGTTTCCTCTAACTCTCATCCAAACTTCAAACCTATGTATTTTACATAACTAGGACCCAGAACCCGGCGAAGACAATGAGAGCAAGATGAAGACAAGCAACTACCAGCAAACACAAGGAGACTACAATATCGCTCTACCAGCGGAATCCTCCCACTTAGAAGACATCAGTTGTTGCCCTATCAAGAAGCGTCCAAGATACGATGAAGGCTTCATCTGCAAGACAGTGACCCAGATCTCAATCCCGCGATACCTAGGGTCAATAGTCCTAAGAATAGGATTCCCCTACATCGCGAGTAGTTAACTCCTTGGTTCCTAGCGTTGACCGTGTTTGCTTGCCTAAGTGCATCCTGTGTTGCTTGATGTGTGATGTGTGCCAAGAACATTGCGACTCTCTCGCTCTTTTTGCCTTGTTGCTATGTTCTGGTTTGCTTTGACCTCTTTAAAAATGTGACTGGAGGAGCGATAACCCACCTAGTAACTCGGGAAACCCCCTGTGTTAGTTGTCGGTATTGAGACCCAGACTAACTTCGAGAGCATATGAGAGGAAAGGCATCGCAAGACCCAGGAGTTCGACATGGTCAAGTCAGAATCAACTCGAAGATTCCACCTCAGCAGGACGGCATACCTCATCAACTCACCTCGCAAGACTCGTCAATAGCACCACACTCCCTTATTCCTCGATATATTACAGCAAAAATCCCGTTGGAGCTGGAAGTCAATCACCGACGGATCATCAATATCCACCAGAAACCACCCGATCAGTCAGCCAAGGCAAGGAGTGAAGACCAACCCCACTAACCTATAGTATATTAGAGTTTCTGTCCATCTCAGGAGACTAACCAATCCAGTCGACCCTACCCAAACCGATGGGAAGTTTCTCCCTAGAAGGTCAGAACCACCTCTGAAGCCAGATGATAAAGAAGTGTGGAAGACAACTAGTCTACTCCGTCTTCGAGCAGAAACAACGCCAAGTGTTCAAGCAATGACAACCTCTCTAAAACTAGATGTCTTTACTTTGATTGAAGACTATCCCGAAGAGTCGTAAACCACTAACTTACCCTAAGCTAACACCCCGTTCTAAGCTTCGTTTGGAAACCACCCCCGCCAAGATTAATAAATAAGGCGTCACTCGAAGACCCCAGCTCAGGACTCCGGGAATATACAGCTATCCGCTAACATCAAGTTAGCACTCCAAGAAAGAAGATCCGCACCCTCTCAAAGTACCTTAGTAAAGATCTAAGGTGGAAAGACTGCGTCTTTCCGCTCAATCCTCAGAAGACTATCTACCCGAGGATACTCTAGAAAGATCGCTAGATTTGACGCCTTCTCGCCAAACAACAACCCCTAAGTTATCCGATGAGAAACTAACTGAAGATTCTACGGAGTCCCTCCGCTACTGCAGCTGAAGACCCACCCGAAGGACCGCCGAACCGCTAACCCCTAGGTCCTTAATGCTTAGAGGATGTGAGACTCCAGTGACTCCACCAGGCTAAGAATGAATAATAGTAGTAGATAATCCTCGTAGGCCATAGCTTCACGGACGCCCTCTGAAGATCTCGACTCCAGGAGACAGAAAGATGGCAGTCTTCCAAACTTCATTTAATGACTTCAAGAAGGAAGGACATGTTAACCCCTAGCTAACCTAGTCTAATCCTAAGGGGGAAAGACTGAGTCTTTCCCACAAAAATAGGGTAACCCTTCGCTGAAGCAAACTCAGGAGTTCCGGCCCTAAAATCGTTAAATAGGATACGCTATGACCCTAAGGAAGAGATATGAATCCTTAGAGAAAGGTACTCCCAATCGTAGATTCTATCCTCCGACGAGTACCCCGTGAAGTTCAGCATCAAGAGAGTCTGCGCAGTCTAAGCCCTCAATTATATAGAGTCCGTAAGGAAAAGAAGGTCATCTCTCAAAACCAAGACTTGACTCTGCTCAACTCTCAGTGCATTCCCGAAGACTAAAGCTCAACTTCTTCGATAGGGTAACTACTTTCAAAGACGAAGTCCGTAAGATAGCACGCTTGAAACCAGTAGCGCTAACCTTGACTCAAAATCCCCAAACTCTACTCTCCTGAATCTCGGGACGAGATTCTTTTAAGGGGGAAAGATCTGTAACATCCCAATTTCAGCAAACCTGATTAGTTGTCCAGAATGCAAAAATCAGGGGGTACAAAAACTTTTTCTTGTTTAATGCTGAAGTGTTTGCTTGTTGTTTGGATATGCTATGCCTATGATTGTGTATTAGATGATATACTCCTTACCTCAACACCAGTTGACAAAAGCTACTTACCAAAACTGTCTTGGCTCAATCTCCATATTCTCAAATGTTCTAGCATTTCAAACCCTGAGCCAAGAAGCATTTGCAAACCAACTATTCTAGTAGCTTCTATTGATCAAACTATGGAGAGCTATATAATATAATCTCCTTATGTTTTCAAGACAGAACCTTCTAATACTCTTACCTCTAGATTTAACAAAACCTTTTTGTAAACTTTTGAATTCTACTCTTGGTAGACATACCAAGGACCTTACCTTGTTCAAATTCCAACCTATTTCAAAATACCCATCCTTACCTCAAGCTAAGCTTGGTGGTAACCCCAGTAGTAGTTGATTTGTTTGTAAGATGAGTTGCCTTGATATGATGTTTGACTTGATTGCTTAGAGATAGTATGAGCTACTCTAGGAGCTCATCACTAGGATCAAGATGTTTCCAACTCATCAACCCCTAAGCAAGAATACAAATCTGGATATGATCCCTAGCTACTAGGTGATCATCTCAAACCCTTAACCAGATCAATTCTGAAGATTTCCATTCTAGGAGCTTCCAAGTCCATGAAGACCAATATCAAGCATGGATCCTTACTACTCAATGTACACATCAACATCATCCACTTGATGATTCTTGGGTCCCTTGCAACCCATCAAAAACATCTCCTCTCATGCTCTAGTCAAAAACCCTAAATCTGCCAAATTTGACTAAGTCTAGAAAACTATTTCCAACATCACCTTTTTGAATGCCTCCCTTTCTCAACCCTTGTGCATTTTTGGAAATGCATCTGAACCATCTTGTTAACCATCCTAAGTAATACCAATACCCACTCTTACCCTTGGTGAAATCATCCTAGAACCCACTTGTTCTTGATGGTTTTGCAGGCAAGAAAATAATTATTCCTGCAAATCTAGTCAACATGCCTACTTTGGCAGAAGCTCACACCACCATCCAACCTTCTATGGACCAACTCTTGGCATGGTTGTGTTCTACTCATATAGGTCTATCATTACCTACTTCACTTGTTCCAATTTGATCCTTGAGCTGTTTAAATCCACAAGGTTTTGGAGCCTAGTTGATAATCTGCTTTGGCAGGCTTATTTTATTCAAAGTTTGGAATCAATTCTTGGTGAGCTCCAGCAGGATCAAGCTCAAAACCCTACACCACTGCAAACTAGATTACTTGGTCTATCCATCCATATATCCCATGCCCCAAGGGGAGATCTGAACTCCAAGATACCACTAGGTTTTGATGGCATGAAATTAACATCACCCTAGACCCTTAATCTAGGGTATTCCACCAAAATCAACTTGGATTCTCCAACCCCAAGGATGCAAATGCTTGCTACCCCTTGTCTACATCATATCCCTTGATCATCAAGATTTATCAACAATTATCCATATTTATTATGGACCAAAACTATTTAATTTCCTTTAATAGGCAAAACCTCAAAAACATCTTCCACAAAGGAAAGTTTCGTTTTTGCAAAAACACTTCCCCAACTTTTGGCCCAATTGAGCTCCACACATCATACCCTAACTTCCAACTTCAAAAATAAATATTTTTGAAGAGTTTTATTCTTTCTTTTTGCCCATTCTCTTAAATGGCTAAATTGGAATAATAATTGTTTTAAATACTTTTGAGCCCTAATAAATCTTGGGAAAATTCTCCTAAGTGTGTATTCACATTTGGGACCATCTCACATCAAAGGCTCCACTTGTACAATGTAAAAATTTCAAATGAGCTCCAATACTTCACTTGTGCAGTTTTTGAACAAATGGATTTAAGAGAACTTATAAGTCATGGAAAAATCTCAAATAATTCCTAGAGAGGTATCTCAACCCCATCTACCCACTAGTACCATCTCCCCACCTTGTTCATTACAAATTTTCAAACTTCCTTCACAAGCCTCAGTTTGATCAAAATTGCTAACTAATCAAATCCACTACTCAAACCCGCTCCAATCCTCATCAAAAGCTTGACCAGCATCTCTCTCCAGCACCCACCTCACTCCTGGTCGAAACCCCAGTAGTACACCCCTCTCCCTTGCCCCATGTGCTTATAAGAAAGAGAGAGACACACACACACACACACACACAAGTGGGACCAAATGTGTGCAGCAGCCTCCACCACCCCTCCCTATCTCTCAGCATGACCAGAATTCCCCTCTTACCCCTCCCCACCTCCCTTTTAGACCAATCCCGAGCCAGTTCTCCCCTCATCCTTGTCCAAGATGGACATTTCCCCTCCTCAAGCTCTCATTTCAGTATAAAGGGGGCCAGAGGCCCTCCCAACACGCTCTACCCCCTCCATTTGATTCCACTCTCCTCCCTAGAGCCCTCTCTTTCTCCCCCTTGCTCTGTCCTGCTCAAGAGAAGGAGAGAGAAGCATCTCGGCCTCCTCCATGGATTTGAGCTAAGCTCCCTCCGCTCTGGGCAAATAATGGAGGTGTATTAGAATATGAAGAAGTTGCAGGGGTGATTGAGGATGTTCTTAAGGATCTTTCGGCTAACTGCAGGAGAAATAATAAATTCCTGCCAATTTCATCTTTGTACGATTCTCCGGATGAAAGGTAAGCTTAAAAATTGTTTTATTTGCCATTTTATCATTTTTTTTATCCTCATCAACTGATGCTTAATGCAGCGTGGGCTAGCAGACTAATAAGAGGAGCAGAAAGATGCGGGCACAGTAACGTCATATGTTGAATTATATCATTCAAACTAAACTAGATGTGTCGTCTTTATTTATATCTGGCGCGTGCAACGTGTCTGTGATGGGGTCATGTGGACTAGATTACATTTTTTTAAATATTATTACATTAATTTTTTACCTGCGTTTGGACGCGGCTACTAGTTCCCATCTCCCTTGCATTCCCATCTCCTCTAGCGCACTCCAGAATTATGGCTGTGCCATCAAGTAGCAGAGTCAGCGTATTGTCCCATCAGGTTTGAACGCAATGACTTTGTTTGTTCCGAATTTGACGACTTTTGATTAGTTTGAAAGACAGAGAAACCTAAAACATGTATCTAGACATGTTTTGGGTATAGACACATTTATTAAATATCTAAAAAAACTAAGTCAGTTATATCTGGAAAGGAGTAGTACACTATTACAACACGCTCGATCCCTTCTCCTCTGGCGCTCCAAATTATGGCTGTGCCTTCAAGTGCTGGGAGCAGAGTCAGCGTATTGTCCCATCAGATATGCCAGGAACGTGCGAAATTTATTTTCAGGATTGGACGAGTTTCGATCGACTAGTTTCAAAGACAAAGACAACTAAAATATGGCCAACATATATAGATTATGACGATAATCGACCATGACTCAAGTGACCCAGATCCAAAGAGCGCATTAAGATACCATACATAGATTTAATTTATGCTTAAGTGGCCTTAATCGACTATGACGCTCCACAGTCTCCATCATTGACGACGTTGTCCGCGTCGCCGCCAGCCTCCTCCGCGTCGGAATCGATGATGACGTTCCCGACAGCGTTCCTCCTCCTCATGGATTCTTCACCGCGCGCTGCATCGATAACTGTGGAGGTCGTACACCGAGGCACTGCCCAAAAGAGATGCCTCCCGTCGGGGTTGTGCAGATCCGGGTGGATCTCCCGCCGGTGGGTTCCGCATAGCTCAATCAACACAGCCCGCTCCTTCTTGAACAGCTTTCGCTAGTACGCGCTCATACGTGAGTACCGCGCCATTGCCCTCTTCCGCTCCGACAGCTGGCAGCGATGCTCCTCGATCTTCCTCGCCAACGCGCTGTCGCGCAAGAGCGGCGCGACAGGAACCCTGGCGTAGCTGACCTCGAAGCCGGCCGGAAGCCTCGCGAACGACGGTGCGAGTATGTCGTAGTGGGCAAACATCTGAGCCTCGTGCAAGCTGAGTTTGGGCCTCTCCCTCTCCATGGCGATGAAGGAACACGATCTGATCTTCAGCCCCGAGGTTAAGGGGATCGGGTCTTCTAGAAGCCCAGAGCGGTTGCTGGTTAGCTCTGTGTCCCGATTGTTTGTGGCCAGTGGCTGAGATTGAAAACAATACACATTTCAATGACACTGGTGGATAAATATGTGGTCTCTGAAGAGAACACACATCCAATGACTCTAGCTGTGGTTAATGAGAAGAACACACATTTCAATGACACTGGTGGATCCATATGTGGTATGTGAAAAGAACACACATTTCAATGACTCTGGTTGTTGTTAGTAAAAAGAACACACATGCAATGACACTAGTGGATCCATAGGTGGATTGTGAAAAGAACACACATGCAATGACACTGGTTGTTGTTAGTAAAAAGAACACACATGCAATGACACTGGTGGATCCATGTGTGGTCTCTGAAAAGAACACACATTTCAATGACTCTGGTTGTTGTTAGTAAAAAGAACACACATGCAATGACACTGGTGGATCTATGTGGGGTCTCTGAAGAGAACACACATCCAATGACCCCAGTTGTTGTTAGTAAAAAAAAGCACACATGCAATGACACTGGTGGATGCATATGTGGTATGTGAAAAGAACACACATTTCAATGACTCTAGTTGTTGTTAGTAAAAAGAACACACATGCAATGACACTGGTGGATCCATAGGTGGATTGTGAAAAGAGCACACATACAATGACTCTGGTTGTTGTTAGTAAAAAGAACACACATGCAATGACACTAGTGGATCCATGTGTGGTCTCTAAAGAGAACACACATATCAATGACACTCGTGGATCCATATGTGGTATGTGAAAAGAACAGCCATGAAATGACTCCAGTTTTTGTTAGTAAAAACAAAACACATGCAATGACACTGGTGGATCCATAGGTGGTATGTGAAAAGAACACACATGCAATGACTCTGGTTATTGGTAGTAAAAGAGCACACATGCAATGACACTGGTGGATCCATGTGTGGTTTCTGAAGAGAACACACATGCAATGACTCTGGTTGTTGTTAGTAAAAAGAGCACACATGCAATGACACTGGTGGATCCATAGGTGGATTGTGAAACGATCACACATACAATGACACTGGTGGATCCATATGTGGTATGTGAAAAGAACACACATGCAATGACTCTGGTTGTTGTTAGTAAAAAGAACACACATGCAATGACACTGGTGGATGTGTGGTCTCTGAAGAGAACACGCATTTCAATGACACTGGTGGATCCATATGAGGTATGTGAAAAGAACAGTCATGAAATGACTCCAGTTGTTGTTAGTAAAAAGAACACACATGCAATGACACTGGTGGATCCATAGGTGGTATGTGAAAAGAACACACATGCAATGACTCTGGTTGTTGTTAGTAAAAAGAACACACATGCAATGACACTGGTGGATCCATGTGTGGTCTCTGAAGAGAACACGCATGCAATGACTCTGGTTGTTGTTAGTAAAAAGAGCACACATGCAATGACACTAGTGGATCCATAGGTGGATTGTGAAAAGAACACACATGCAATGACACTGGTGGATCCATAGATGGATTGTGAAAAGAGCACGCATGCAATGACTGTAGTTGTTAGTAAAAAGAACACACATGCAATGACACTGGTGGATCCATGTGTGGTCTCTGAAGAGAACACACATGCAATGACCCTAGTTGTTGTTAGTAAAAAAGCACACATGCAATGACACTGGTGGATTCATAGGTGGATTGTGAAAAGAACACACATGCAATGACACTGGTGGATCCATGTGTGGTCTCTGAAGAGAACACACATGCAATGACCCCAGTTGTTGTTAGTAAAAAAAGCACACATGCAATGACACTGGTGGATCCATATGTGGTATGTGAAAAGAACACACATTTCAATGACACTGGTGGATCCATATGTGGTATGTGAAAAGAACAGTCATGAAATAGCTCCAGTTGTTGTTAGTAAAAAGAACACACATGCAATGACACTCGTTGATCCATAGGTGGTATGTGAAAAGAACACACATGCAATGACTCTGGTTGTTGTTAGTAAAAATAACACACATGCAATGATACTGGTGGATCCATGTGTGGTCTCTGAAGATAACACACATGCAATGACTCTACTTGTTGTTAGTAAAAAGAGAACACAAGCAATGACACTGGTGGATCCATAGGTGGATTGTGAAAAGAACACACATGCAATGACACTGGTGGATCCATGTATGGTCTCTGAAGGGAACACACATGCAATGACCCAAATTGTTGTTAGTAAAAAAGCACACATGCAATGACACTGGTGGATCCATATGTGGTATGTGAAAAGAACACACATTTCAAAGACTCTGGTTGTTGTTAGTAAAAAGAACACACATGCAATGACACTGGTGGATCCATAGGTGGATTGTGAAAAGAGCACACATGCAATGGCACTGGTGGATCCATGTGTGGTATGTGAAAAGAACACACATGCAATGACTCCAGTTGTTGTTAGTAAAAATAACACACGTGCAATGACCCTAGTTGTTGTTAGTAAAAAGAACACAGATGCAATGACACTGGTGGATCCATCTGTGGTCTCTGAAGAGAACACACATTTCAATGACACTGGTGGATCCATATGTGGTATGTGAAAAGAACAATCATGAAATGACTCCAATTGTTGTTAGTAAAAAGAACACACATGCAATGACACTGGTGGATCCATAAGTGGTATGTGAAAAGAACACACATGCAATGACTCTGGTTGTTGTTAGTAAAAAGAACACACATGCAATGACACTGGTGGATCCATAAGTGCTATGTGAAAAGAACACACATGCAATGACTCTGGTTGTTGTTAGTAAAAAGAACACACATGCAATGACACTGGTGGATCCATGTGTGGTCTCTAAAGAGAACACACATGCAATGACTCTGGTTGTTGTTAGTAAAAAGAACACACATGCAATGACTCTGGTGGATCCATAGGTGAGTGAAAAGAACACACATGCAATGACTCTGGTTGTTGTTAGTAAAAAGAACACACATGCAATGACACTGGTGGATCCATGTGTGGTCTCTAAAGAGAACACACATGCAATGACTCTGGTTGTTGTTAGTAAAAAGAGCACACATGCAATGACACTGGTGGATCCATGTGTGGTATGTGAAAAGAACACACATGCAATGACTCTGGTTATTGTTAGTAAAAAGAACACACATGCAATGACACTGGTGGATCCATATGAGGTATGTGAAAAGAACAGTCATGAAATGACTCAAGTTGTTGTTAGTAAAAAGAACACACATGCAATGACACTGGTGGATCCATAGGTGGTATGTGAAAGGAACACACATGCAATGACTCTGGTTATTGTTAGTAAAAAGAACACACATGCAATGACACTGGTGGATCCATGTGTGGTCTCTGAAGAGAACACACATGCAATGACTCTGGTTGTTGTTAGTAAAAAGAGCACACATGCAATGACAGTGGTGGATCCATAGGTGGATTGTGAAAAGAGCACACATACAATAACATTGGTAGATCCATATGTGGTATGTGAAAAGAACACACATGCAATGACTCTGGTTGTTGTTAGTAAAAAGAACACACATGCAATGAAACTGGTGGATGTGTGGTCTCTGAAGAGAACACACATTTCAATGACACTGGTGGATCCATATGAGGTATGTGAAAAGAACAGTCATGAAATGACTCCAGTTGTTGTTAGTAAAAAGAACACACATGCAATGACACTGGTGGATCCATAGGTGGTATGTGAAAAGAACACACATGCAATGACTCTGGTTGTTGTTAGTAAAAAGAACACACATGCAATGACACTGGTGGATCCATGTGTGGTCTCTGAAGAGAACACGCGTGCAATGACTCTGGTTGTTGTTAGTAAAAAGAGCACACATGCAATGACACTAGTGGATCCATAGGTGCATTGCGAAAAAAACACACATGCAATGACACTGGTGGATCCATAGATGGATTGTGAAAAGAGCACGCATGCAAAGACTGTAGTTGTTTGTAAAAAGAACACACATGCAATGACACTGGTGGATCCATGTGTGCTCTCTGAAGAGAACACACATGCAATGACCCTAGTTGTTGTTAGTAAAAAAGCACACATGCAATGACACTGGGGGCTCCATAGGTGGATTGTGAAAAGAACACACATGCAATGACACTGGTGGATCAATGTGTGGTCTCTGAAGAGAACACACTTGCAATGACCCTAGTTGTTGTTAGTAAAAAAAGCACACATGCAATGACACTGGTGGATCCATATGTGGTATGTGAAAAGAACACACATTTCAATGACACTTGTGGATCCATATGTGGTATGTGAAAAGAACAGTCATGAAATAGCTCCAGTTGTTGTTAGTGAAAAGAACACACATGCAATGACTCTGGTTGTTGTTAGTAAAAATAACACACATGCAATGACACTGGTGGATCCATGTGTGGTCTCTGAAGATAACACACATGCAATGACTCTACTTGTTGTTAGTAAAAAGAGCACACATGCAATGACACTGGTGGATCCATAGGTGGATTGTGAAAAGAACACACATGCAATGACACTGGTGGATCCATGTATGGTATCTGAAGAGAACACACATGCAATGACCCCAATTGTTGTTAGTAAAAAAGCACACATGCAATGACACTGGTGGATCCATATGTGGTATGTGAAAAGAACACACATTTCAATGACTCTGGTTGTTGTTAGTAAAAAGAACACACATGCAATGACACTGGTGGATCCATAGGTGGATTGTGAAAAGAACACACATGCAATGACTCTGGTTGTTGTTAGTAAAAAGAACACACATGCAATGACACTGGTGGATCCATAGGTGGATTGTGAAAAGAGCACACATGCAATGGCACTGGTGGATCCATGTGTGGTATGTGAAAAGAACACACATGCAATGACTCAAGTTGTTGTTAGTAAAAAGAACACACATGCAATGACACTGGTGGATCCATGTGTGGTCTCTGAAGAGAACACACATTTCAACGACACTGGTGGATCCATATGTGGTATGTGAAAAGAATAGTCATGAAATGACTCCAGTTGTTGTTAGTAAAAAGAACACACATGCAATGACACTTGTGGATCCATAGGTGGTATGTGAAAAGAACACACATGCAATGACTCTGGTTATTGTTAGTAAAAAGGAAACACATGCAATGACACTGGTGGATCCATCTGTGGTCTCTAAAGAGAACACACATGCAATGACTCTGGTTGTTAGTAAAAAGAGCAGACATGTAATGACACTGGTGGATCCATAGGTGGATTGTGACAAGAACACACATGCAATGACACTGGTGGATCCATAGATGGATTCTGAAAAAGAGCACACATGCAATGACTCTGGTTGTTAGTAAAAAGAACACACATGCAATGACACTTGTGGATCCATGTGTGGTCTCTGAAGAGAACACACATGGAATGACTCTGGTTGGTGTTAGTAAAAAGAGCACACATGCAATGACACTGGTGGATCCATAGGTGGATTGTGAAAAGAACGCAAATACAATGACACTAGTGCATCCATGTGTGGTCTCTAAAGAGAACACACATGCAATGACCCCAGTTGTTGTTAGTAAAAAAAGCACACATACAATGACACTGGTGGATCCATATGTGGTATATGAAAAGGACACACATTTCAATGACACTGGTGGATCCATATAGGGTATGTGAAAAGAACAGTCATGAAATAGCTCTAGTTGTTTTTAGTAAAAAGAACACAGATGCAATGACACTAGTGGATCCATAGGTGGTATGTGAAAAGAACACACATGCAATGACTCTGGTGGTTGTTAGTAAGAATAACACACGTGCAATGACACTTGTGGATCCATGTGTGGCCTCTGAAGATAACACACATGCAATGACTCTACTTGTTGTTAGTAAAAAGAGCACACATGCAATGAAACTGGTGGATCCATAGGTGGATTGTGAAAAGAACAAACATGCAATGACACTGGTGGATCCATGTGTGGTCTCTGAAGAGAACACACATGCAATGACCCCAATTCTTGTTAGTAAAAAAGCACTCATGCAATGACACTGGTGGATCCATATGTGGTATGTGAAAAGAACACAGATTTCAATGACTCTGGTTGTTGTTGTTAGTAAAAAGAACACACATGCAATGACACTGGTGGATCCATAGGTGGATTGTGAAAAGAGAACACATGCAATGGCACTGGTGGATCCATGTGTGGTATGTGAAAAGAACACACATGCAATGACCCTAGTTGTTGTTAATAAAAAGAACACACATGCAATGACACTGGTAGATCCATGTGTGGTCTCTGAAGAGAACACACATTTCAATGACACTAGTGGATCTATATGTGGTATGTGAAAAGAACAGTCATGAAATGACTCCAGTTGTTGTTAGTAAAAAGAACGCACATGCAATGACACTGGTGGATCCATAGGTGGTATGTGAAAAGAACACACATGCAATGACTGTGGTTGTTGTTAGTAAAAAGAACACACATGCAATGACACTGGTGGATCCATGTGTGGTCTATGAAGAGAACACACATGCAATGACTCTGGTTCTTGTTAGTAAAAAGAGCACACATGCAATGACACTAGTGGATCCATAGGTGGATTGTGAAAAGAACACACATGCAATGACACTGGTGGATCCATGTGTGGTCTTTGAAGAGAACACACATGCAAGGACCCCAGTTGTTGTTAGTAAAAAAAGCACGAATGCAATGACACTGGTGGATCCATATGTGGTATGTGAAAAGAACACACATTTCAATGACTCTGGTTGTTGTTAGTAAAAAGAACACACATGCAATGACACTGGTGGATCCATAGGTGGATTGTGAAAAGAGCACACATGCAATGACACTGGTGGATCCATATGTGGTATGTGAAAATAACACACATGCAATGACTCTGGTTGTTGTTAGTAAAAAGAACACACATGCAGTGACACTGGTGGATCCATATGTGGTATGTGAAAAGAACACACATACAATGACTCTGGTTTTTATTAGTAAAAAGAACACACATGCCATGACACTAGTGGATCCATGTGTGGTCTCTGAAGAGAACACACATGCAATGACTCTGGTTATTATTCGTAAAAAGAGCACACATGCAATGACACTGGTGGATCCATAGGTGGATTTTGAAAAAAGCACACATATAATGACACTGGTGGATCCATATGTGGTATGTGAAAAGAACACACATGCAATGACCCCAGTTGTTGTTAGTAAAAAAAGCACACATGCAATGACACTGGTGGATCCATATTTGGTATGTGAAAAGAACACACATTTCAATGACTCTGGTTGTTGTTAGTAAAAAGAACACACATGCAATGACACTGGTGGATCCATAGGTGGATTGTGAAAAGAGCACACATGCAATGACACTGTTGGATCCATATGTGGTATGTGAAAAGAACAGTCATGAAATGACTCCACTTGTTGTTAGTAAGAAGAACACACATGCAATGACACTGGTGGATCCATAGGTGGTATGTGAAAAGAACACACATGCAATGACTCTGGTTGTTATTAGTAAAAAGAACACACATGCCATGACACTGGTGGATCCATGTGTGGTCTCTGAAGAGAACACACATGCAATGACTCTAGTTGTTATTAGTAAAAAGAGCACACATGCAATGACACTAGTGGATCCATAGGTGGATTGTGAAAAAAGCACACATATAATGATACTAGTGGATCCATATGTGGTATGTGAAAAGAACACACATGCAATGACCCCAGTTGTTGTTAGTAAAAAAAGCACACATGCAATGACACTGGTGGATCCATATGTGGTATGTGAAAAGAACACACATTTCAATGACCCTGGTTGTTAGTAAAAAGAACACACATGCAATGACACTGGTGGATCCATAGGTGGATTGTGAAAAGAGCACACATGGAATGACACTGGTGGATCCATGTGTGGTCTCTGAAGAGAACATGCATTTCAATGACACTGGTGTATCCATATGTGTTATGTGAAAAGAACAGTCATGAAATGACTCCAGTTGTTGTTAGTAAAAAGAACACACAAGCAATAACACTGGTGATCCATAGGTGGTATGTGAAAAGAACACACATGCGATGACTCTGGTTGTTGTTAGTAAAAAGAACACACATGCAATGACACTGGTGGATCCATGTGTGGTCTCTAAAGATAACACACATGCAATGACTCTGGTTGTTGTTAGTAAAAAGAGCACACATCCAATGACACTGGTGGATCCATAGGTGGATTGTGAAAAGAACACACTTGCAATGACACTGGTGGATCCATGTGTGGTCTCTGAAGAGAACACACATGCAATGACACCAGTTGTTGTTAGTAAAAAAAAGCGCACATGCAATGACACTGGTGGATCCATATGTGGTATGTGAAAAGAACACACATTTCAATGACTCTGGTTGTTGTTAGTAAAAATAACACACATGCAATGACACTGGTGGATCCATAGGTGGATTGTGAAAAGAGCACACATGCAATGACACTTGTGGATCCATATGTGGTATGTGAAAACAACACACATGCAATGACTCTGGTTGTTGTTAGTAAAAAGAGCACACATGCAATGACACTGGTGGATCCATGTGTGGTCTCTGAAGAGAACACACATTTCAATGACACTAGTGGATCCATATGTGGTATGTGAAAAGAACACACATGCAATGACTCTGTTTGTTGTTAGTGAGAAGAACACACATGCAATGACACTGGTGGATCCATAGGTGGTATGTGAGAAGAACACACATGCAAAATGACTCTGGTTGTTGTTACTAAAAAGAGCACACATCCAATGACACTGTGGGAACCATAGGTGGATTATGAAATGAACACACATGCAATGACACTGGTGGATCCATAGGTGGTATGTGAGAAGAACACACATTTCAATGACTCTGGTTGTTGTTACTAAAAAGAACACACATGAAATGACACTGGTGGATCCATAGGTGGTATGTGAAGAGATCACAGATGCAAAATGACTCTGGTTGTTGTTACTAAAAAGAATACACATGCAAAATGACACTGGTGGATCCATGGGTGGATTGTGAAAAGAACACACATGCAGTGACACTGGTGGATCCATATGTGGTATGTGAAAAGAACACACATGCAATGACTCTGGTTTTTATTAGTAAAAAGAACACACATGCCATGACACTAGTGGATCCATGTGTGGTCTCTGAAGAGAACACACATGCAATGACTCTGGTTGTTATTCGTAAAAAGAGCACACATGCAATGACACTGGTGGATCCATAGGTGGATTTTGAAAAAAGCACACATATAATGACACTGGTGGATCCATATGTGGTATGTGAAAAGAACACACATGCAATGACCCCAGTTGTTGTTAGTAAAAAAAGCACACATGCAATGACACTGGTGGATCCATATGTGGTATGTGAAAAGAACACACATTTCAATGACTCTGGTTGTTGTTAGTAAAAAGAACACACATGCAATGACACTGGTGGATCCATAGGTGGATTGTGAAAAGAGCACACATGCAATGACACTGTTGGATCCATATGTGGTATGTGAAAAGAACAGTCATGAAATGACTCCACTTGTTGTTAGTAAAAAGAACACACATGCAATGACACTGGTGAATCCATAGGTGGTATGTGAAAAGAACACACATGCAATGACTCTGGTTGTTATTAGTAAAAAGAACACACATGCCATGACACTGGTGGATCCATGTGTGGTCTCTGAAGAGAACACACATGCAATGACTCTGGTTGTTATTAGTAAAAAGAGCACACATGCAATGACACTAGTGGATCCATAGGTGGATTGTGAAAAAAGCACACATATAATGATACTAGTGGATCCATATGTGGTATGTGAAAAGAACACATATGCAATGACCCCAGTTGTTGTTAGTAAAAAAAGCACACATGCAATGACACTGGTGGATCCATATGTGGTATGTGAAAAGAACACACATTTCAATGACCCTGGTTGTTAGTAAAAAGAACACACATGCAATGACACTGGTGGAACCATAGGTGGATTGTGAAAAGAGCACACATGCAATGACACTGGTGGAATCATGTGTGGTCTCTGAAGAGAACACGCATTTCAATGACACTGGTGTATCCATATGTGTTATGTGAAAAGAACAGTCATGAAATGACTCCAGTTGTTGTTAGTAAAAAGAACACACATGCAATAACACTGGTGATCCATAGGTGGTATGTGAAAAGAACACACATGCGATGACTCTGGTTGTTGTTAGTAAAAAGAACACACATGCAATGACACTGGTGGATCCATGTGTGGTCTCTAAAGATAACACACATGCAATGACTCTGGTTGTTGTTAGTAAAAAGAGCACACATCCAATGACACTGGTGGATCCATAGGTGGATTGTGAAAAGAACACACTTGCAATGACACTGGTGGATCCATGTGTGGTCTCTGAAGAGAACACACATGCAATGACACTAGTTGTTGTTAGTAAAAAAAGCGCACATGCAATGACACTGGTGGATCCATATGTGGTATGTGAAAAGAACACACATTTCAATGACTCTGGTTGTTGTTAGTAAAAATAACACACATGCAATGACACTGGTGGATCCATAGGTGGATTGTGAAAAGAGCACACATGCAATGACACTTGTGGATCCATATGTGGTATGTGAAAACAACACACATGCAATGACTCTGGTTGTTGTTAGTAAAAAGTGCACACATGCAATGACACTGGTGGATCCATGTGTGGTCTCTGAAGAGAACACACATTTCAATGACACTAGTGGATCCATATGTGGTATGTGAAAAGAACAGTCATGAAATGACTCCAGTTGTTGTTAGTAAAAAGAACACACATGCAATGATACTGGTCGATCCATAGGTGGTATGTCACATCCCAAGATTTTCCAAATCTTGTAATGTGAAAAATAAATGAATAAAACAAAACTTTGTTTGATTTTCAGGGCCAGAAGAAACTTTTTGTATTCAATTGGGACTTCAAACCAGTTGGATCAAATAAAATCTTAAAGGGATTTATAAAGATAAACATTTAATAAAGGCAAATAAAATGTTTTGGAAATACTATTTTGGATCTTTTAATAAAAGATTTTGTTTTCAAATGAAAAGGTGGTTTTATAAATAAAGTTTATATTTTATAAAGCCAAAGTAAACCTTGGCCAAGACTTTGAAACAAAAGGTTTTGTTTTGATTAAAATAATAGAGGTTTATTTAAAATAAAATAAAAAGGATTTAAATATCCAAGTTTTATTAATAAAGGTTTTACTATTTTCAAAACATCAAAACTTATTTATTTATTTAAAATAAGTTTTCCCAAGTATTTTGTTTTCTCAAATAAAACCTACTGATTTGGTTTTGAAAATATTTGGATTTCAAATGGAGATTTTATTATTTAAATCAAACCCTATTTTATTAAATAACTAAAGATCCATTTTATTTAATTATTGAATGGATCCTAAAAAGAATAAAAATATTAAATTATTTTGAAATTTGGATTATGTTGATAAACAGAACCAAATTCAAAAGAAAAGTTTGTTGTTTGTTTGAATTAATTTGAACCTTGTTTGAATGTTGTTTGAAATGTTGATTGAAATTCAAAACAGAAAAAGAACTAGAAAAAAAAGAAAAGCAGAAAGAAAAAAATAAGAAAAAGGACTCAGCCCACTAAGGCCCAGCAGCAGCCCACCTAGCCCACCTATTCTCTTCCCTGAAGCATTCCTTTCTCACCCAGATTCTGACCCGCAAAGACAATGACTGGTGGACCCAAACCCTTTCCTTTTCTATCTGACAAGACGACCCCACCTCTCCCTTTTCCCCGAGCGAACCGTTTTTCTTTACATGGAAAAAGAACCCACTCAGTCACAGACAACCGGGACCCACTCCCACTCTCTCTCTTTCGCTGACAGACGGGTCCCACACCACTGTGCATCGTCCTCACCCGCGCCAGCCGTTTCTTCCTCCTCCCTCAACGTCGCTCTGCTGCCATTGATTTCGATTAATCTGCGTTGATGACAGGCTTAACTCACCCAGAGACCATGCCCCCTTAAAAGCCTCCCTCTCCTCTGTCATTTCCCCTAGACACCGCCTCCCCTCTGCCTCCAGGCCGCCCCCATTTCCTCCCCGAGCTCCTCTGTCTCCGACGAGGTTCGGCGACGATTCCGGTGACTCGACACCGCCCTGAGCCTTCCTGAGCACGCTGGCAGCTTTCCCACTCTCAGGCGCATCTACCGGCATCAAACTTCGCCATGGAGTGCCTCAGAGCTTCGGCAGCGATGGCGACCACCGTCCGCCACCGCTGCTTCCTCCGGTGAAGCCGGGTAGTTTCCGCCGCCTCTACCTCTCGATCACGCACACAACTTTGTTATGATATCGCGCCTAACCGCGTCATCATTTTGTCTCGAGGTGATCCACGACCGTACCCAACCACAACCAGAGCACGCCGTCGACGCAACTCCGACGAAGAATTCGACGACACCGGCGCCCTTCACCAACCAGTACCAGGTTGAGCACCCGTGCCTCGGCGATCACCGTGAGCCACCTCCTCCTCTCTCGCTTCTGTGTTAGCCGAACTCCACCGCCTTGAGCCGCTGTCTGCTGCAAGGCCGCCCATCTGTGACGTGCAACAAAGCAACCATAGGATCTAGTTTCAGCGAATTAGATCACTTAACCGCTGACGAGTCCTGCGCCGCACGACCTAATTTAGATCCAACGGCTGCAGCTGTGCGATCCACCCGAACCGGTATGGACCAATAGGAACGCGACGCGTGGCCAGTGTTTGTTTAAAACAGATTTGAAAAACAGATTTAAGTGCCATTTTCAAACCCTTGTAACTTTGGATCCACACGTCCAAAAATTACAAATTTTATGTCGTTGATTTCAGGAGAGCAAGCCCTAGCCAACCATGCCCTTAGTTTAGCAAATAGTATCTGTTAGCTTGTGTAACTTTGCAGTTTCTTTTGTGTGCTTGTTTAGATTAGAAAAATTGTTTAAAAATGTTTTTAGGGTTAAAACCTTTGCAAAATGGTTTGTTGTGACCTTACTTACCCTAGGAATCAACCCATGTTTTGGAAAATGAATTTGGAAAAGTTTAGAATGGATTAATTGGTTTAGTCCATTTCTAGCTAAATAAAACTATTGTTTTGTTTATGAAAATGGTTTTGAATGGAAAACTTTGGAGGAAATGTTTTGAACCAAACCTACTGACCAAAAACACCAAGTTATGCAATAGCAAATCATTTGGTGAAACAAATAATGATTCTTTGATTTAAAACCATTTCTAGTCAAATAGAAATGTGGTTTATTTATTAAAAATGGTTTTGGAAGAAAACCTTTGGAAAATGTTTTGTTTTAAACTCTCTGACCCCATAAACCAAGTTTTGTGATTTTAAAACATATTTGGTGAACCCTATAGGATAATGCCTTAGTAAAAATATTTCTACACCACATAAAATGATACTTTGTTTTGAAAATGGTTTTGAAGTGAAACCTCTTTGCAAATGACTTGGCCACTTTACAAATGACCAAATAGGTGTTTTCAAATGTTTATGACCCACTAGGAACCACTTTTTCAAACAAAACAAATCTTGGCATGCTTGCATGCAATACTTTGACTTTGTTATTTTATGTGTGTTGTTTTTACTTGATTGGTAGAATGAGTTTGTGCCTTGTTTGATTGAATTGTAGTGACTTGAAGAGTGTGATTGTTGCAAGGACAAGGAGTGAGCCTATACCCTCTACCAAAAAGGCAAGTGATGCTTCATATCTATTGTCCCATTATTTTCACTATGCATTAGTGATATTTCTAAGTATAGGATTTGCATGGATTTTTGCTAAGAGTAAACTATGCTATGGGAAAACCTAGTAGAGGAAACCTTAGTGAAAATTACCTAAGTCAAGATTCCTATTACTATCATGCTTAGCTTAGCTAATAGAAAACAAGGGTGGAATATATATTCATGCTATGAAAAATTTCTAAGTCTGAGGACTTGTGTTTTGATTAATAAAACAACTAAGTTAATGAATCACCTGGGTGGAATGGGACTTGCTTGGTGGTTTTTGGTTGAGTGGTTCACAAGGCCCATTTTTATGGTTTACCTTAGTGTATCTCACTTGTGGATGGCCACCCAGGAACAAAGAGATTTGAGATGTCAAATGTTGAGAAGCTTCAAGTGCAACCACTTGGCAATATGGGCTCTACCATGATCATATAGGTTGCTAGAACTTAGTCTCTTGGACATTTGGTGGTAGAGGGAATGATAGGTTGGAGCGCGTCCATTTGACTAAGGAAAGGCTTCTGAAAGATCTTGTCTTGGGAAACCAAGTCTTGTGGGGAAAGTGCATGACCTCTGCAGAGTGAAAAATCTAAGTACTTAGCCATGTCCCTGGTAAAGGACAATTTGAGCATCAAGACATGGAAGCTATCAAGAATCTCCTCATCCCAATTTCTAAGTTAAAATCTTGTGGGTGAACAAGGGTTAAAGGATCTTCAGTCTTTGATTGGTAGATGCCTTGGAAAGGATCTTCAGTCTTTGATTGGTAGATACCTTGGGAAAGATTTTTGTTAAGCAAAAACTTAGTATTTTCAAATGTTAAGGAAAAATCTATTTTGAGCAATGCAAGCCTCAACTCCACTTAGCCAAATGCATATAGATGATAGACTCCACTATACTACCATAGTATCACTGGCCAATACAATTCAAATGTATTGACCCTTGTGGCTGTAACTTGTAATGTTGCAGGTTTGATTAATTTTAGTGAAGATTGATTGATTAGGATTACAAAGTCTACAAACAACATCTGCCTGTGGCACTTTGAAGATGAAGGACCCCATGCTTATAGTTATTCCGCTGCAATGTAATGTAAATAGCCAATGAGCTATGTTTGATGTAATAAAATTATTTTATTCCTGGTTATAAAGTTGTATTATGACCTTTGTTTCTTGATATTACATCTAAACTTTGGATGCTAGCTATTGATCCAGGGACTAGCATTGTAAACACAGGGGGCTCAATCTTATTAAAGGTTGGGGACCCTACAGATGGTATCAGAGCATTGTGTTGCCTGTAGGATTTGTAACCCTAGGATTGGACAAAACCCCTTAGAAAAATAGGAGTTGTATTTGTTCCAAAACTTATTTACAAACAATCTTGTAGACTCTTCCCTCAACCATTTTGGTTTCAACTCTACATCTCTTCTATTTTAAACTTAATGGAAAAGCCTACCCCATGACCAAAGACTTCACCATGTGCAAAGGACAACAACAACTCTAATGACTTCAACTCTAATGACTTCAACTTCTTCAACTCTAATGACTTCAACTTCTTCAACTCTAATGACTTCAACATCTTCAGCATGTTCACCAAGACTTCCAACTTGGATACCACTAAGGACTACAAGTGAGACAAGAAGTATTACTCAAGACTTGAAGACTAAGGAAACACAACTTAGAAGGAACCATGACCACCTTCAAAGTTTTGTGACCAAGACACAAGAATTCTTCAAGGATACGAAGATCTCATTCAAGAAGAATCGAGAAGGATGGAAAGATCACAAGTGAACCATATAGATGGACCACCATATTTAGTGTAAATCTAACACACCAACTTATGTGGTGTAACAAAAAAATATTTTTGTTTGCCTAAAAACATGCTTGAAACTTGTTGTTTGAGTGGAGTGTTTGTTTGTGATTGCTTGCACATTGCTTGTGTGATTTGTGATGTGTGTGAATAGAATTATTCCCTTAGAAATCTTTTGCCTATTCTAATCCCAATCCAACCCAAACAGATGACTTCTCCAAGAAACTCCAACATCAAGGATGGTGACAACAACAACAATCAAGAGGACAACATGAGAGAACTCATAGCAACCCAAAACCAGTTGAACCAACTGACAACTCAGCTTTTAGCCAACAACAATGGATTAGACCCAGCCATACAAAGGATTTTGAAACTTCAATCCCAATTGATGCAAGGATTGGTTACTCAAATGATCAACATGAGAGAAAACTTTTCCCAAAGAGCTAATGATAACAAGGATGACAAAGATGTTATTCTAGAAGGAACCCAAGTTAGCAATACTTGTGAAGTCAAGGATCATGCATCCAAGGAGCATGAAGATCAATGCCCCAAGAAGAGAGAAAGATCTCCCACCTATGAAGAACATGAACTAGAAGAACTCCTAGCTTTGGAGAGACCCAAAAAGAAGAAGAAGAAATGCCCCAACACTAGCAAGAAGGATATTACACAAGTGCAATGTTTCAAATGCAAAGAGATGGGTCATTATGCCAATGAATGCCCAGAAAAGAAGATGGAGCAAAGAAACAAACAAGAGGCAATGACACCAAAGGAAAAGAAAGATATCAGCCAAGTGATATGTTACAATTGCAAGAACCCAGGACACTATGCAAGCAACTGTCCAGAAAAGATGAAGAACAAGTTGAACAAGTCTATGGAGAAACTCAACCTTGGCCCATGAGTCAAGTATGGAAATAAAGGACACTAGGCAGATGGTTGCCCAGAGAAGTTTCCCCAGGATCCCAAGAAGGACAATGTGTAACTTTTGTTTGAAAAATTCTAAGGGTGGTAGTACCCTAGTTGTTTTGAACCTGCTTGTAACCCTAACCTTCCCAAATCTCGGGGACGAGATTTATTTTAAGGTGAAATGTCACATCCCAAGATTTTCCAAATCTTGTAATGTGAAAAATAAATGAATAAAACAAAACTTTGTTTGATTTTCAGGGCCAGAAGAAACTTTTTGTATTCAATTGGGACTTCAAACCAGTTGGATCAAATAAAATCTTAAAGGGATTTATAAAGATAAACATTTAATAAAGGCAAATAAAATGTTTTGGAAATACTATTTTGGATCTTTTAATAAAAGATTTTGTTTTCAAATGAAAAGGTGGTTTTATAAATAAAGTTTATATTTTATAAAGCCAAATTAAACCTTGGCCAAGACTTTGAAACAAAAGTTTTGTTTTGATTAAAATAATAGAGGTTTATTTAAAATAAAATAAAAAGGATTTAAATATCCAAGTTTTATTAATAAAGGTTTTACTATTTTCAAAACATCAAAACTTATTTATTTATTTAAAATAAGTTTTCCCAAGTATTTTGTTTTCTCAAATAAAACCTACTGATTTGGTTTTGAAAATATTTGGATTTCAAATGGAGATTTTATTGTTTAAATCAAACCCTATTTTATTAAATAACTAAAGATCCATTTTATTTAATTATTGAATGGATCCTAAAAAGAATAAAAATATTAAATTATTTTGAGATTTGGATTATGTTGATAAACAGAACCAAATTCAAAAGAAAAGTTTGTTGTTTGTTTGAATTAATTTGAACCTTGTTTGAATGTTGTTTGAAATGTTGATTGAAATTCAAAACTAAAAAAGAACTAGAAAAAGAAAAAGAAAAGCAGACAGAAAAAAATAAGAAAAAGGACTCAGCCCACTAAGGCCCAAAGCAGTTTCACCTAGCCCAATGTTCTCTTCCCAAGCATTCCTTTCTCACCCAGATTCGACCACCAGAAAGACAATGACTGGTGGACCCAAACCCTTTCCTTTTCTATCACTGACAAGACGACCCCACCTCTCCCTTTTCCCCGAGCGAACCGTTTTCTTTACCGCGGAAAGAACCCACTCAGTCACAGACAACCGGGACCCACTCCCACTCTCTCTCTTTCGCTGACAGACGGGTAACACACCACTGTGCATCGTCCTCACCCGCGCCAGCCGTTTCTTCCTCCTCCCTCAACGTCGCTCTGCCGCCATTGATTTCGATTAATCCGCGTTGATGACAGGCTTAACTCACCCAGAGACCACGCCCCCTTAAAAGCCTCCCTCTCCTCTGTCATTTCCCCTAGACACCGCCTCCCCTCTGCCTCCAGGCCGCCCCCATTTCCTCCCCGAGCTCCTCTGTCTCCGACGAGGTTCGGCGATGATTCCGGCGACTCGACACCGCCCCGACCCTCCCTGAGCACGCTGGCAGCTTTCCCAGTCTCAGGCGCATCTGCCAGTGCATCAAACTCGCATGAGTGCCCTGCGAAGCTTAACGACGACGAAAAACCGCCGCCACTGCTCGCCTTCCTCTCCGGCGAAGCCCACAGGTAGTTTCCGGCCGCCCCTCTACCTCTCGATCACGCACACAACTTTGTTATGATACTGCGCGTCTAACCGCGTCATCATTTTGTCTCGAGGTGATCCACAACACCGTACCCAACCACAACCAGAGCACGCCGTCGTCAGACGCAACTCCGACGAAGAATTCCGACGACACCCGTGCGCCCCTTCACCAACCAGTACCAGGTTGAGCACCCCTGTGCCTCGGCGATCACTGTGAGCCACTCCTCCCTCTCTCTCGCTTCCTGTGTTAGCCGGAACTCCACCAAGGCTGCCGCCGCTGCCCGCCAAGACAACAGCCATCTGTGACTGTGCAACAACAACCATAGGATCTAGTTTGAGCGAACAGGATTAGATCACTTAACTGCGAAGGGGTACGAGTCCTGCGCCGCACGATCTAATTTAGATCCAACGGCTGCAGCTGTGCGATCCACCCGAACCGGTATGGACCAATAGGAACGCGACGCGTGGCCAGTGTTTGTTTAAAACAGATTTGAAAAATAGATTTAAGTGCCATTTTCAAACCCTTGTAACTTTGGATCCACACGTCCAAAAATTACAAATTTTATGTCGTTGATTTCAGGAGAGCAAGCCCTAGCCAACCATGCCCTTAGTTTAGCAAATAGTATCTGTTAGCTTGTGTAACTTTGCAGTTTCTTTTGTGTGCTTGTTTAGATTAGAAAAATTGTTTAAAAATGTTTTTAGGGTTAAAACCTTTGCAAAATGGTTTGTTGTGACCTTACTGACCCTAGGAACCAACCCATGTTTTTGAAAATGAATTTGGAAAAGTTTAGAATGGATTAATTGGTTTAGTCCATTTCTAGCTAAATAAAACTATTGTTTTGTTTATGAAAATGGTTTTGAATGGAAAACTTTGGAGGAAATGTTTTGAACCAAACCTACTGACCAAAAACACCAAGTTTTGCAATAGCAACTCATTTGGTGAAACAAATAATGATTATTTGATTTAAAACCATTTCTAGTCAAATAGAAATGTGGTTTATTTATTAAAAATGGTTTTGGAAGAAAACCTTTGGAAAATGTTTTGTTTTAAACTCTCTGACCCCATAAACCAAGTTTTGTTTTTTTAAAACATATTTGGTGAACCCTATAGGATAATGCCTTAGTAAAAATATTTCTACACCACATAAAATGATACTTTGTTTTGAAAATGGTTTTGAAGTGAAACCTCTTTGCAAATGACTTGGCCACTTTACAAATGACCAAATAGGTGTTTTCAAATGTTTATGACCCACTAGGAACCACTTTTTCAAACAAAACAAAGCTTGGCATGCTTGCATGCAATACTTTGACTTTGTTATTTTATGTGTGTTGTTTTTGCTTGATTGGTAGATTGAGTTTGTGCCTTGTTTGATTGAATTGTAGTGACTTGAAGAGTGTGATTGTTGCAAGGACAAGGAGTGAGCCTATACCCTCTACCAAAAAGGCAAGTGATGCTTCATATCTATTGTCCCATTATTTTCACTATACATTAGTGATATTTCTAAGTATAGGATTTGCATGGATTTTTGCTAAGAGTAAACTATGCTATGGGAAAACCTAGTAGAGGAAACCTTAGTGAAAATTACCTAAGTCAAGATTCCTATTACTATCATGCTTAGCTTAGCTAATAGAAAACAAGGGTGGAATATATATTCATGCTATGAAAAATTTCTAAGTCTGAGGACTTGTGTTTTGATTAATAAAACAACTAAGTTAATGAATCACCTGGGTGGAATGGGACTTGCTTGGTGGTTTTTGGTTGAGTGGTTCACAAGGCCCATTTTTATGGTTTACCTTAGTGTATCTCACTTGTGGATGGCCACCCAGGAACAAAGAGATTTGAGATGTCAAATGTTGAGAAGCTTCAAGTGCAACCACTTGGCAATATGGGCTCTGCCATGATCATATAGGTTGCTAGAACTTAGTCTCTTGGACAGTTGGTGGTAGAGGGAATGATAGGTTGGAGCGCGTCCATTTGACTAAGGAAAGGCTTCTCAAAGATCTTGTCTTGGGAAACCAAGTCTCGTGGGGAAAGTGCACCACCTCTGCAAAGTGAAAAATCTAAGTACTTAGCCATGTCCCTGGTAAAGGACAATTTGAGCATCAAGACATGGAAGCTATCAAGAATCTCCTCATACCAATTTCTAAGTTAAAATCTTGTGAAAAGGAACACACATGCAATGACTCTGGTTGTTATTAGTAAAAAGAACACACATGCCATGACAATGGTGGATCCATGTGTGGTCTCTGAAGAGAACACACATGCAATGACTCTGGTTGTTGTTAGTAAAAAGAGCACACATGCAATGACACTGGTGGCTCCATAGGTGGATTGTGAAAAGAGCACACATGCAATGACACTGGTGGATCCATGTGTGGTCTCTGAAGAGAACACACATTTCAATGACATTGGTGTATCCATATGTGGTATGTGAAAAGAACAGTCATGAAATGACTCCAGTTATTGTTAGTAAAAAGAACACACATGCAATGACACTAGTGGATCCATAGGTGGTATGTGAAAACAACACACATGCAATGACTCTGGTTGTTGTTAGTAAAAAGAACACACATGCAATGACACTGGTGGATCCATGTGTGGTCTCTAAAGATAACACACATGCAATGAATCTGGTTGTTGTTAGTAAAAAAATCACACATGCAATGACACTGGTGGATCCATATGTGGTATGTGAAAAGAACACACATTTCAATGACTCTGGTTGTTGTTAGTAAAAAGAACACACATGCAATGACACTGGTGGATCCATAGGCGGATTGTGAAAAGAGCACACATGCAATGACACTGGTGGATCCATATGTGGTATGTGAAAATAACACACATGCAATGACTCTGGTTGTTATTAGTAAAAAGAACACACATGCAGTGACACTGGTGGATCCATGTGTGGTCTCTGAAGAGAACACACATTTCAATGACACTGGTGGATCCATATGTGGTATATGAAAAGAACAGTCATGAAATGACTCTAGTTGTTGTTAGTAAAAAGAACACACATGCAATGACACTGGTGGATCCATAGGTGGTATGTGAAAGGAACACACATGCAATGACTCTGGTTGTTGTTAGTAAAAAGAACACACTGCAATGACACTGGTGGATCCATATGTGGTACGTGAAAAGAACACACATTTCAATGACTCTGGTTGTTGTTAGTAAAAAGAACACACATGCAATGACACTGGTGGATCCATAGGTGGATTGTGAAAAGAGCACACATACAATGCCACTGGTGGATCCATATGTGGTATGTGAAAAGAACACACATGCAATGACTCTGGTTGTTGTTAGTAAAAAGCACACACATGCAATGACACTGGTGGATCCATGTGTGGTCTCTGAAGAGAACACGCGGTTCAATGACACTGGTGGATCCATATGTGGTATGTGAAAAGAACAGTCATGAAATGACTCTAGTTGTTGTTAGTAAAAAAACACATGCAATGACACTGGTGGATCCATAGGTGGTATGTGAAAAGAACACACATGCAATGACTCTGGTTGTTGTTAGTAAAAAGAACACACATGCAATGACACTGGTGGATCCATGTGTGCTCTCTGAAGAGAAGACACATGCAATGACTCTGGTTCTTGTTAGTAAAAAGAGGACACATGCAATGACACTGGTGGATCCATAGGTGGATTATGAAAAGAACACACATGCAATGACACTTGTGGATCCATATGTGGTATCTGAAAAGAACACACATGCAATGACTCTGGTTGTTGTTAGTAAAAAGAACACACATGCAATGATACTGGTGGATCCATGTGTGGTCTCTAAAGAGAACACGCATTTCAGTGACACTGGTGGATCCATATGTGGTATGTGAAAAGAACAGTCATGAAATGACTCCAGTTGTTGTTAGTAAAAAGAACACACATGCAATGACACTGGTGGATCCATAGGTGGTATGTGAAAAGAACACACATGCAATGACTCTAGTTGTTGTTAGTAAAAAGAACACACATGCAATGACACTGGTGGATCCATGTGTGCTCTATGAAGAGAACACACATGCAATGACTCTGGTTCTTGTTAGTAAAAAGAGCACACATGCAATGACACTGGTGGATCCATAGGTGGATTGTGAAAAGAACACACATACAATAACACTGGTGGATCCATGTGTGGTTTCTGAAGAGAACACACAGGCAATGACCCCAGTTGTTGTTAGTAAAAAAAAGCACACATGCAATGACACTGGTGGATCCACATGTGGTATGTGAAAAGAACACACAATTCAATTACTCTGGTTGTTGTTAGTAAAATGAACACACAAGCAATGACACTGGTGGATCCATAGGTGGATTGTGAAAAGAGCACATATGCAATGACACTGGTGGATCCATATATGGTATGTGAAAAGAACACACATGCAATGACTCTGGTTGTTGTTAGTAAAAAGAACACACATGCAATGACACTGGTGGATCCATGTGTGGTCTCTTAAATAGAACACACATTTCAATGACACTGGTGGATCCATATGTGGTATGTGAAAAGAACAGTAATGAAATGACTCCACTTGTTGTTAGTAAAAAGAACACACATGCAATGACACTGGTGGATCCATAGGTGGTATGTGAAAAGAACACGCATGCAATGACTCTGGTTGTTATTAGTAAAAAGAACACACATGCCATGACACTGGTGGATCCATGTGTGGTCTCTGAAGAGAACACACATGCAATGACACCAGTTGTTGTTAGTAAAAAAAAGCACACATGCAATGACACTGGTGGATCCATCTGTGGTATGTGAAAAGAACACACATTTCAATGACTCTGGTTGTTGTTAGTAAAAAGAACACACATGCAATGACACTGGTGGATCCATAGGTGGATTGTGAAAAGAGCACACATGCAATGACACTTGTGGATCCATATGTGGTATGTGAAAACAACACACATGCAATGACTCTGGTTGTTGTTAGTAGAAAGAACACACATGCAATGACACTGGTGGATCCATGTGTGGTCTCTGAAGAGAACACACATTTCAATGACACTTGTGGATCCGTATGTGGTATGTGAAAAGAACAATCATGAAATGACTCCAGTTGTTGTTAGTAAAAAGAACACACATGCAATGACACTAGTGGATCCATAGGTGGTATGTGAAAAGAACACACATGCAATGACTCTGGTTGTTATTAGTAAAAAGAACACACATGCCATGACACTGGTGGATCCATGTGTGGTTTCTGAAGAGAACACACATGCAGTGACTCTGGTTGTTGTTAGTAAAAAGAGTACACATGCAATGACACTGGTGGATCCATAGGTGGATTGTGAAAAAAGCACACGTACAATGACACTGGTGGATCCATATGTGGTATGTGAAAAGAACACACATGCAATGACTTCAGTTGTTGTTAGTAAAAAAGCACACATGCAATGACACTGGTGGATCCATATGTGGTATGCGAAAAGAACACCCATTTCAATGACTCTAGTTTTTGTTAGTAAAAAGAACAAACATGCAATGACACAGGTGGATCCATAGGTGGATTGTGAAAAGAACACAGATGCAATGACTCTGGTTGTTGTTAGTAAGAAGAACACACTGCAATGACACTGGTGGATCCATATGTGGTACGTGAAAAGAACACACATTTCAATGACTCTGGTTGTTGTTAGTTAAAAGAACACACATGCAATGACACTGGTGGATCCATAGGTGGATTGTGAAAAGAGCACACATACAATGCCACTGGTGGATCCATATGTGGTATGTGAAAAGAACACACATGCAATGACTCTGGTTGTTGTTAGTAAAAAGCACACACATGCAATGACACTGGTGGATCCATGTGTGGTCTCTGAAGAGAACACGCGTTTCAATGACACTGGTGGATCCATATGTGGTATGTGAAAAGAACAGTCATGAAATGACTCTAGTTGTTGTTAGTAAAAAAACACATGCAATAACACTGGTGGATCCATAGGTGGTATGTGAAAAGGACACACATGAAATGACTCTGGTTGTTGTTAGTAAAAAGAACACACATGCAATGACACTGGTGGATCCATGTGTGCTCTCTGAAGAGAAGACACATGCAATGACTATGGTTCTTGTTAGTAAAAAGAGTACACATGCAATGACACTGGTGGATCCATAGGTGGATTGTGAAAAGAACACACATGCAATGACACTTGTGGATCCATATGTGGTATATGAAAAGAACACACATGCAATGACTCTGGTTGTTGTTAGTAAAAAGAACATGCATGCAATGACACTGGTGGATCGATATGTGGTATGTGAAAAGAACACACATTTCAATGATTCTAGTTATTCTTAGTAAAAACAACACACATGCAATGACACCGGTCGATCCATGTGTGGTATGTGAAAAGAACACACATGCAATGACTCTAGTTGTTGTTAGTAAAAAGAACACACATGCAATGACACTGGTGGATCCATGTGTGGTCTCTGAAGAGGACACACATTTCAATGACACTGGTGGATCCATATGTGGTATGTGAAAAGAACAGTCATGAAATTACTCTAGTTGTTGTTAGTAAAAAGAACACACATGCAATGACATTGGTGGATCCATAGGTGGTATGTGAAAAGAAAACACATGTAATGACTCTAGTTGTTGTTAGTAAAAAAGAACACACATGCAATGACACTGGTGGATCCATGTGTGGTCTCTAAAGAGAACACACATGCAATGACTCTAGCTGTTGTTAGTAAAAAGAGCACACATGCAATGACACTTGTGGATCCATAGGTGGATTGTGAAAAGAACACACATGCAATGACACTGGTGGATCCATGTGTGGTCTCTAAAGAGAACACACATGCAATGACCCCAGTTGTTGTTAGTAAAAAAAGCACACATGCAATAACACTGGTGGATCCATATGTGGTATGTGAAAAGAACACACATTTCAATGACTCTGGTTGTTGTTAGTAAAAAAACACACATGCAATGACACTGGTGGATCCATAAGTGGATTGTGAAAAGAGCACACTTGCAATAACACTGGTGGATCCATGTGTGGTATGTGAAAAGAACACACATACAATGACTCTAGCTGTTGTTAGTAAAAAGAACACACATGGAATGACACTGGTGGATCCATGTGTGGTCTCTGAAGAGAACACACATTTCAATGACACTGGTGGATCCATATGAGGTATGTGAAAAGAACAGTCATGAAATGACTTCAGTTGCTGTTAGTAAAAAGAACACACATGCAATGACACTGGTGGATCCATAGGTGGTATGTGAAAAGAACACACATGCAATGACTCTGGTTGTTGTTAGTAAAAAAGAACACACATGCAATGACACTAGTGGATCCATGTGTGGTCTCTAAAGAGAACACACATGCAATGACTCTGGTTGAAAAGAGAACACATGCAATGGCACTTGTGGATCCATAGGTGGATTGTGAAAAGAACACACATGCAATGACACTGGTGGATCCATGTGTGGTCTCTAAAGAGGACACACATGCAATGACCCCAGTTGTTGTTAGTACAAAAATCACACATGCAATGACATTGGTGGATCCATAGGTGGATTGTGAAAAGAGCACACATGCAATGACACTGGTGGATCCATATGTGGTATGTGAAAAGAACACACATTTCAATGACTCTAGTTATTCTTAGTAAAAACAACACACATGCAATGACACCGGTCGATCCATGTGTGGTATGTGAAAAGAACACACATGCAATGACTCTAGTTGTTGTTAGTAAAAAGAACACACATGCAATGACACTGGTGGATCCATGTGTGGTCTCTGAAGAGGACACACATTTCAATGACACTGGTGGATCCATATGTGGTATGTGAAAAGAACAGTCATGAAATTACTCCAGTTGTTGTTAGTAAAAAGAACATACATGCAATGACATTGGTGGATCCATAGGTGGTATGTGAAAAGAAAACACATGTAATGACTCTGGTTGTTGTTAGTAAAAAAGAACACACATGCAATGACACTGGTGGATCCATGTGTGGTCTCTAAAGAGAACACACATGCAATGACTCTAGTTGTTGTTAGTAAAAAGAGCACACATGCAATGACACTTGTGGATCCATAGGTGGATTGTGAAAAGAACACACATGCAATGACACTGGTGGATCCATGTGTGGTCTCTAAAGAGAACACACATGCAATGACCCCAGTTGTTGTTAGTAAAAAAAGCACACATGCAATAACACTGGTGGATCCATATGTGGTATGTGAAAAGAACACACATTTCAATGACTCTGGTTGTTGTTAGTAAAAAAACACACATGCAATGACACTGGTGGATCCATAAGTGGATTGTGAAAAGAGCACACTTGCAATAACACTGGTGGATCCATGTGTGGTATGTGAAAAGAACACACATACAATGACTCTAGCTGTTGTTAGTAAAAAGAACACACATACAATGACACTGGTGGATCCATGTGTGGTCTCTGAAGAGAACACACATTTCAATGACACTGGTGGATCCATATGAGGTATGTGAAAAGAACAGTCATGAAATGACTTCAGTTGCTGTTAGTAAAAAGAACACACATGCTATGACACTGGTGGATCCATAGGTGGTATGTGAAAAGAACACACATGCAATGACTCTGGTTGTTGTTAGTAAAAAAGAACACACATGCAATGACACTAGTGGATCCATCTGTGCTCTCTAAAGAGAACATACATGCAATGACTCTGGTTGTTGTTAGTAAAAAGAGCACACATGCAATGACACTTGTGGATCCATAGGTGGATTGTGAAAAGAACACACATGCAATGACACTGGTGGATCCATGTGTGGTCTCTAAAGAGGACACACATGCAATGACCCCAGTTGTTGTTAGTACAAAAATCACACATGCAATGACATTGGTGGATCCATAGGTGGATTGTGAAAAGAGCACACATGCAATGACACTGGTGGATCCATATGTGGTATGTGAAAAGAACACACATGCAATGACTCTGGTTGTTGTTAGTAAAAAGAACACACATGCAATGACACTGGTGGATCCATGTGTGGTCTCTGAAGAGAACACACATTTCAATGACACTTGTGGATCCGTATGTGGTATGTGAAAAGAACAGTCATGCAATGACTCCGGTTGTTGTTAGTAAAAAGAACACACGTGCAATGACACTGGTGGATCCATGTGTGGTCTGTGAAGAGAACACACATGCAATGACTCTGGTTGTTGTTAGTAAAAAGAGCACACATGCAATGACACTGGTGGATCCATGTGTGGTCTCTAAAGAGAACACACATGCAATGAGTCTGGTTATTGTTAGTAAAAGGAACACACATGCAATGACTCTGGTGGATCCATGTGTGGTCTCTGAAGAGAACACACATTTCAATGACACTAGTGGATCCATATGTGGTATGTGAAAAGAACAGTCATGAAATGACTCCGGTTGTTGTTAGTAAAAAGAACACACATGCAATGACACTAGTGGATCCATAGGTGGATTGTGAAAAGATGTCACATCCCAAAATTCTCCTAATTTTTGGAATGTGAAATAAATAAATAAGTTTGATTGATTGTTTGACTTTGTTGAAAATTCTCAAAGAGAAGAAACTTTTTGAATAGAAAATCCTCTCAACCATGATTTCAAAATATTATATTCTTTTGTTAAGACCTAAGTAGCCATATAGGCAAAAGGGCATGGATTGTTTAAGGTTTTTAGAGTTGGTGTGCAAGATTTCAAAATTCAAAATCATTAAGCATGCATGACCATCATTGCATTTAAACCCTAAGAAAAATTTAGTATTGCCTAAAAGAAAAATCAAAACCCTAAATAGGATTTTCCCATTCTAAGTACAACCCTTGAGCTATGGATTTGTCCATAGTAACAATTAAGCAGTAAAGTGTCCCCTGATGATCTACAGAATTTTAGAAAATTTTGAAGACAAGAATCAACTCATTTGGAGATCATATGAAAAAGATATAAAGTAAATAAGGAAATAGAAAAGGAGAAAAGAATAAACAAAAAAAAACCTAACCATCTCTATCTCGGGCAAGGCCAGGCCCAACCAGCCTCTCCCCTTCTCTACACAGCAACAAGCAACCGCTAAAGGCCCGCCAAAGCCGCCCGCAGCCCCGCAGCTTTCCTCCTCCCTCCGCCACGGGACCCACCTCGCCTCCTTCAACCTCTCGCCAGGTGACCGTGTTCTTCACGATGCCGAACTGCCCAAGAAAATCGTGATCCATTTCCGTCGATTTTGTGCCCCCTCGCCCATGTTTTCCACGGCATATTTATCCCCTGACCCTGCAGTCTTTTTCCCTTTCGAAAATACCTCGAAAACCCTAGCCCTAGCCGATTCGGATCTCGGCGCCGCCGCCGCCATACCAGGAGCTCGAGGTGAGCTCGATCCCATTGTTCCCGAGCCTTCTTTTTCCTCTGGTCTTTTCCCCCCACTCAATCCCGCTTCACCATGTGTTTTTCCTCCTTGTACAGAGCACGAAAACGCCCGGGATTTCTCGCCGGAGCTCGCCGACGCCGCCCTGCTCCGTCCGACCGTCCTCATCGCTACAGGAAGCAAAGGAAGCCACCGAGCATTCTATCGAGACCCCCGTCCTCTTCTTCATCTCGTGGGCTATCTAGACATCGCCGGTGACCACCGGAAGAACCCCCACCGTCGGCATCTGAACCACCACCACCGTCGACGACTGCCCGTCGCCATTGTCGCCACCGCCAACGTCCTGCTCAACGGACACCGTCGGATCTGATCGGGCGTCCTGATTAGACCAAGCTTGAACTGCAGACCAACCGTGGCGCCACGTTGTCCACGTCGTCGCCGCTTCACTCGCCGGTCAGCAGCCACGTCGATGCGACCGCCAGGTCGCGCGATCACGGTCCACGTAGCAAAGCATATTCCCTGCATAATTGAAATTGATTTCAAATAGGCCGAATATTGGGCAATCTTGTAAAATTCATATAAAATTGAATACATGTCCAAAAATTATAAATAATATATGGTTGGATTCATAAAATTGTGTAGAACAATAATACGAGATTAGATATAACTTCTACAGTACCTATTCACTGTAATAAATTAAATGGTTTAATGAGCTTTTTAGACATAATAAATCATAGTAAATTATCTGTAGATCCAAAAAATACAAATAAAGTGTCTATGGATTCATAATTTCATATAAAACATTAATATGCTGTTAGATCCAAATTTTGCAGTGTAAAATTGCTGTAGTGATTTAAATAGTTTTAATGGACTTTTAGAGTATTAAATTCATAGTAAATAATTTATAACTCAGAAAAATATGAATAATATGTCTCTGGAATCACATTATCATGTAGATTACAGATCTGTGTTTAGTTTGAATTTTAGACAACAGAAATTGTTTTAATGATTTAAACTCCATTAAACACTATTTAAATCATAAGAAAAGATTTATAACTCCGATTAAGTTGAATCCAATTGCTATTGGTTCGTATTAATGCCCTCTATCCAATACACTTTAGATACAAATTTAATACGGCAATTGGTACAGAAGTTTCAACAGAACTATTAAAACCCCGAGATTGGCAATCAAGTATTAATAATAGATATCCTATTGCATTAAATGATCTCCTGCATGCATCATGTGTTGTAGTATTGTTCAGATAACTAATTACAACCATTATGACTTATTAAACCATCATGCATGTTTTTGATCGTCCTTGTTGTGTTTTGCTGTGTTTTCAATTGTTTTGATTGGAACTACCTTGTCCTCGTATTAGATTGTTCGGAGAGTGCGATTGCTGCGGAGAAATACAATCAACACCCATATTATCAACATAAGGCAAGTTACACCACTTGTTCATAATTTTGTCCCAGTTTTGATTCTATGCATGTGATCTTCAAAATTCTGTAGTGTGCATGTGTAGGATGATCTAGTAGAATTTTTCCTCAGTATTATTTTGCAAGTGCGATGATTTTGTAGTATGCCATGAGTAGCTCTATACTTAGGATTTCCTATCCCAATAGGTTACCCCTGTTTTTGCTAAGTATTGCTTGCTATGCTATAAATACAAAGTACCGTTGGGGGGTTCAAAAGACAAAGAATTTTTCTAAGTATAAAGGCTCTCTAGAGCAAACTTTCTTCTCAGATCCACTTCAAAATAAAACTAAATTTTCTTCTGGGCGGAATGGTTGTCGGGTCAACGAGTGTGAATTTGGTGGAGGACGGCCGCCCAGGAATCAAAGAAGTCTGCCATGTTTCAGAATTCAGAAGCTTCCAGTGCAACCACAATACATTATGGGCTCTGTCTTGGCCTAGTACTTAGTGGGAAACCTCACCTGGGTACCAACATTTGGAGGATTATTGGCACGGTTGGATCCGGAAGGTAGAGGGGCTACTAAGGGAAAGCCTCGCCATGGTCTTGTCTGTAAAAGGACTTGATCGTGGATTGTGGGTAAAGTGCACAAACTCTCGAGAGTATTGCAATCTGATCGATCAGCCGTGTTCAAGGAAACAGAACAACATTGAGCATCTGAAGGATGGAGCCTCTGAAGGACCTTCCTCTCTCTTTTCTAAAACAAAAGTTTTGAAAACCCCATGGCGTGCGTAATATCGCTAATGGGTGGGAATTTGGGAAACTTGGTGTGTAATATCCAAGTGACGCTTGGTGCGTAATATCCAAGTGTTTGGTTGTTTGGACACTTGGTGCGTAATATCCTCGTGTGCCACTCGACCTTATTTTATCCAAGCAAATGTTTACAAAGTAGGACAATCCTCTCTTCTTCTCTCTACTTAAGAAAACTAGCTTTGAGCAAATGAACTCTACAGCCTAAACTAGCCTTGCATGTAGAGATAGTCTTTTCTTTCCTTGGTGTAATTTGCCAATACATTCAAAGTATTGACCCAACTTGTTGGCTGCACGTTTCATGTGCAGAATTTCAGAGATCGTTGAAAGGTGCGCTAGGATCGCGGTTCTTCACTCAACCTGCCTGTGGCATTGATGGGACTCCAAGTTGTATTTATATCGCTTCTGTTGTAATAATGTAAACTCTGGATTATTCGATTCATGTAATAAAGACTTGTGTTTTACATGATATTTCATCGACTGTGAGTGCTAGCTATTGATCCAGGGACTAGCATGTTAATCACAGGGACTTAGGATCCTTACCGATCTGAGGTCACTACAGATGGTATCAGAGCATAAGTTGACTGTAGATCGTGACCCTAGACATGGAAAAACCTTAGGACAAATATTTTCTAAGTTATTTCAGAAAACTCTCATACTTCTCATCACCTACCTTGGGGTTTTAAAATTTCTTAAGTCTCTTATTTTCAACATTAGAAAATGACCACTACACACTTCAAGAAGAAACTTTCCTCAAGATTACCTTTTCAAAGAAGATCATCTCAATGTTTCGATTAAGTTGGTACTTGAAGACCTCTATGAAAGATGTTCAAAGACTGAAGCTACGATATTAAAGACTTCAAAGGCCTTAAATCAATGTTATTAACCGAAGAACTCGAAAGATTGAAGATTATGAAGAACATGAAGACTATCAAGAGCACGAATACTTTTGGAGACTCGAAGCCTCGAAGATTCCAAGTGACCTATTAGGAACCAAACCCGAATAAGATTTCGCTAAATATAGATGCGACAAATTGTTTGCTATATTGTATGGTTTATTACCTTAGCTAATGAAAAACCTGTTTTCTAAACAAGATTTCTTGTATGGGTTATTCTTCTTCTTCCATACTCCATTCGTTCCTACTCTAAACCTTGGTCAACTCGACGGATGGACCATATTAATAAGGAGGACAAGGAACTCAACTCCACCAAGCGTAAGAGCCACGCCGATGCAAAGAAGTGGATGCTCCAGGTTGAAGAAAGAATGAAGGATGCCAACATTGAAGTCAACAGAATGCTTCATTATGCCACCCAATTCCTAAAGGACGACGGTCCAACTTGGTGGGAGATGCAACACACCATTGATGATCATCAAGGGGTGATATCTTAGGAAGAGTTTAAAGTGGTTCTACTTCAATCTCGTCTCATATACCAAAAATCCAAGAAGTTGAAGTCCCGAAACATTTAGCTTGCACGACCTGTGGAGAAATAGGACATATCACCAAGGAGCATCATGATCAGCGCCCCTACTGTGAAGGAAAGCACCCATCAGAAGAATGTCCCACCTCTCAAAGTTACATGCTTCCTGTGCGAAGGGACCAATCACAACCCCGCTCAATGCACCTCTACCCGGTGGTACATCAACTTAATCAGCAAGTCAGAGACGGAATGCGCCAATACCTCATGAAGCTCCGCGAGGACACGACAAATACAAGGAATGGATTCAAGACTCTAGACACCGCACCCAAAGTCATCACTTTGCAATACTCGACATATGAAAGGAATGCCCATTTTCCCCAAACCGGCTCAAGGAAATGATCAAGGCTTCCAAATGTTGAGGTAGAGCATGAACAACCACAAGACGGGATGTCCTTGCCAAAAAGGAGGAAGGATCTAAGCAAAAGTCCTATGTTTCCAGTGTCACAATCCTGGGCATTATGCTGATAATTGTCCAAAACATGTGAATGTAGCTGGAAAGGATAAAAACGACGATGGTAATAGCAATAGAAGTGACCTAGTCAATTTTCTTTTAAGGGTGGTAGCATCCTAATGGATCCCGAACCTTTCTTTATTTCTAGCCTTCCCAAATCTCGGGACGAGATTTCTTTTAAGGGTGGTAGTCTGTCACATCCCAAAATTCTCCTAATTTTTGGAATGTGAAATAAATAAATAAGTTTGATTGATTGTTTGACTTTGTTGAAAATTCTCAAAGAGAAGAAACTTTTTGAATAGAAAATCCTCTCAACCATGATTTCAAAATCTTATATTTTTTTGTTAAGACCTAAGTAGCCATATAGGCAAAAGGGCATGGATTGTTTAAGGTTTTTAGAGTTGGTGTGCAAGATTTCAAAATTCAAAATCATTAAGCATGCATGACCATCATTGCATTTAAACCCTAAGAAAAATTTAGTATTGCCTAAAAGAAAAATCAAAACCCTAAATAGGATTTTCCCATTCTAAGTACAACCCTTGAGCTATGGATTTGTCCATAGTAACAATTAAGTAGTAAAGTGTCCCCTGATGATCTACAGAATTTTATAAAATTTTGAAGACAAGAATCAACTCATTTGGAGATCATATGAAAAAGATATAAAGTAAATAAGGAAATAGAAAAGGAGAAAAGAATAAACAAAAAAAAACCTAACCATCTCTACAGGGCTGCCACCAATCAGCCCAGCCAGCTCCCCTTCTCTACATCACGGACCAAGCAACCGCCCGCTAAGGCCCGCCCAGCCCCAGCGCAGCCAGCGTTTCCTCCCCTCTCACGCCTGGGACCCACCTCGCCTCCTTCAACCTCTCGCCAGGTGACCGTGTTCTTCACGATGCCGAACTGCCCAAGAAAATCGTGATCGATTTTCATCGATTTTGTGCCCACTCGCCCATGTTTTCCACGGCATATTTATCCCCTGACCCTGCAGTCTTTTTCCCTTTCGAAAATACCTCGAAAACCCTAGCCCTAGCCGATTCGGATCTCGGCGCCACCGCCGCCATACCAGGAGCTCGAGGTGAGCTCGATCCCATTGTTCCCGAGCCTTCTTTTTCCTCTGGTCCTTCCCCCCACTTAATCCCGCTTCACCATGTGTTTTTCCTCCTTATACAGAGCACGAAAACGCCCGGGATTTCTCGCCGGAGCTCGCCGGCGCCACCCTGCTCCGTCCGACCGTCCTCATCGCTACAGGAAGCAAAGGAAGCCACCGAGCATTCTATCGAGACCCCCGTCCTCTTCTTCATCTCGTGGGCTATCTAGACATCGCCGGTGACCACCGGAAGAACCCCCACCGTCGGCATCTGAACCACCACCACCGCCGACGACTGCCCGTCGCCATTGTCGCCACCGCCAACGTCTGCCAGCGGACACCGATTCGATCCGACGCCCCTGACAGACCAAGCTTGAACCGGTACGGGCCAACCGTGTGGCGCCACGTCGCTGTCCACGTCGTCGCCGCGTCACTCGCCCGGGTCAGCAGCCACGTCGATGCCAGTCACCGCCAGGTCAGCGCCCAGTCACGGTCCACGTAGCAAAGCATATTCCCTGGAATATTCCCTGCATAATTGAAATTGATTTCAAATAGGCAGAATATTGGGCAATCTTGTAAAATTCATATAAAATTGAATACATGTCCAAAAATTATAAATAATATATGGTTGGATTCATAAAATTGTGTAGAACAATAATACGAGATTAGATATAACTTCTACAGTACCTATTCACTGTAATAAATTAAATGGTTTAATGAGATTTTTAGACATAATAAATCATAGTAAATTATCTGTAGATCCAAAAAATACAAATAAAGTGTCTATGGAATCATAATTTCATATAAAACATTAATATGCTGTTAGATCCAAATTTTGCAGTGTAAAATTGCTGTAGTGATTTAAATAGTTTTAATGGACTTTTAGAGTATTAAATTCATAGTAAATAATTTATAACTCAGAAAAATATGAATAATATGTCTCTGGAATCACATTATCATGTAGATTACAGATCTGTGTTTAGTTTGAATTTTAGACAACAGAAATTGTTTTAATGATTTAAACTCCATTAAACACTATTTAAATCATAAGAAATAACTCCGATTAAGTTGAATCCAATTGCTATTGGTTCGTATTAATGCCCTCTATCCAATACACTTTAGATACAAATTTAATACGGCAATTGGTACAGAAGTTTCAACAGAACTATTAAAACCCCTAGATTGGCAATCAAGTATTAATAATAGATATCCTATTGCATTAAATGATCTCCTGCATGCATCATGTGTTGTAGTATTGTTTAGATAACTAATTACAACCATTATGACTTATTAAACCATCATGCATGTTTTTGATCGTCCTTGTTGTGTTTTGCTGTGTTTGCAATTGTTTTGATTGGAACTACCTTGTCCTTGTATTAGATTGTTCGGAGAGTGCGATTGCTACGGAGAAATACAATCAACACCCATATTATCAACATAAGGCAAGTTACACCACTTGTTCATAATTTTGTCCCAGTTTTGATTCTATGCATGTGATCTTCAAAATTCTGTAGTGTGCATGTGTAGGATGATCTAGTAGAAATTTTCCTCAGTATTATTTTGCAAGTGCGATGATTTTGTAGTATGCCATGAGTAGCTCTATACTTAGGATTTCCTATCCCAATAGGTTACCCCTGTTTTTACTAAGTATTGCTTGCTATGCTATAAATACAAAGTACCGTTGGGGGGTTCGAAAGACAAAGAATTTTTCTAAGTATAAAGGATCTCTAGAGCAAACTTTCTTCTCAGATCCACTTCAAAATAAAACTAAATTTTTCTTCTAGGCGGAATGGTTGTCGGGTCAACGAGTGTGAATTTGGTGGAGGACGGCTGCCCAGGAATCAAAGAAGTCTGCCATGTTTCAGAATTCAGAAGCTTCCAGTGCAACCACAATACATTATGGGCTCTGTCTTGGCCTAGTACTTAGTGGGAAACCTCACCTGGGTACCAACATTTGGAGGATTATTGGCACGGTTGGATCCGGAAGGTAGAGGGGCTACTAGGGGAAAGCCTCGCCATGGTCTTGTCTGTAAAAGGACTTGATCGTGGATTGTGGGTAAAGTGCACAAACTCTCGAGAGTATTGCAATCTGATCGATCAGCCGTGTTCCCGGAAACAGAACAACATTGAGCATCTGAAGGATGGAGCCTCTGAAGGATCTTCCTCTCTCTTTTCTAAAACAAAAGTTTTGAAAACCCCATGGCGTGCGTAATATCGCTAATGGGTGGGAATTTGGGAAACTTGGTGTGTAATATCCAAGTGACGCTTGGTGCGTAATATCCAAGTGTTTGGTTGTTTGGACACTTGGTACGTAATATCCTCGTGTGCCACTCGACCTTATTTTATCCAAGCAAATGTTTACAAAGTAGGACAATCCTCTCTTCTTATCTCTACTTAAGAAAACTAGCTTTGAGCAAATGAACTCTACAGCCTAAACTAGCCTTGCATGTAGAGATAGTCTTTTCTTTCCTTGGTGTAATTTGCCAATACATTCAAAGTATTGACCCAACTTGTTGGCTGCATGTTTCATGTGCAGAATTTCAGAGATCGTTGAAAGGTGTGCTAGGATCGCGGTTCTTCACTCAACCTGCCTGTGGCATTGATGGGACTCCAAGTTGTATTTATATCGCTTCTGTTGTAATAATGTAAACTCTGGATTATTCGATTCATGTAATAAAGACTTGTGTTTTACATGATATTTCATCGACTATGAGTGCTAGCTATTGATCCAGGGACTAGCATGTTAATCACAGGGACTTAGGATCCTTACCGATCCGAGGTCACTACAAAAGAGCACACATGCAATGACACAGGTGGATCCATATGTGGTATGTGAAAAGAACACACATGCAATGACTCTGGTTGTTGTTAGTAAAAAGAACACACATGCAATGACACTGGTGGATCCATGTGTGGTCTCTGAAGAGAACACACATTTCAATGACACTGGTGGATCCATATGTGGTATGTGAAAAGAACAGTCTTGAAATGACTCCAGTTGTTGTTAGTAAGAAAGAGACCACATGCAATGACACTGGTGGATCCATAGGTGGTATGTGAAAAGAACACACATGCAATGACTCTGGTTGTTGTTAGTAAAAGGAACACACATGCAATGACACTGGTGGATCCATGTGTGGTCTCTGAAGAGAACACACATGCAATGACTCTGGTTGTTGTTAGTAAAAAGAGCACACATGCAATGAAACTGGTGGATCCATAGGTGGATTGTGAAAATAACACACATGCAATGACACTAGTGGATCTATATGTGGATGTGAAAAGATTAGTCATGAAATGACTCTGGTTGTTGTTAGTAAAAAGAACACACATGCAATGACACTGGTGGATCCATAGGTGGTATGTGAAAAGAATACACATGCAATGACTCTGGTTGTTGTTAGTAAAAAGAACACACATGTAATGACACTGGTGGATCCATAGGTGGTATGTGAAAATAACACACATGCAATGACTCTGGTTGTTGTTAGTAAAAAGAGCACATATGCAATGACACTGGTGGATCCATCGGTGGATTGTGAAAAAGGCACACATACAATGACACTGGTGGATCCATATGTGGTATGTCAAAAAAACACATGCAATGACTCTAGTTGTTGTTAGTAAAAAGAACACACATGCAATGACTCTGGTGGATCCATGTGTGGTCTCGGAAGAGAACACACATTTCAATGACACTTGTGGATCCATATGTGGTATGTGAAAAGAACAGTCATGAAATGACACCAGTTGTTGTTAGTAAAAAGAACACACATGCAATGACACTGGTGGATCTATAGGTGGTATGTGAAAATAACACACATGTAATGACTCTGGTTGTTGTTAGTAAAAAGAACACACATGCAATGACACATGTGGATCTATGTGTGGTCTCTAAAGAGAACACACATGCAATTACTCTGGTTGTTGTTAGTAAAAAGAGCACACATGCAATGACACTGGTGGATCCAGAGGTGGATTGTGAAAAGAACACACATGCAATGACACTGGTGGATCCATATGTGGTATGTGAAAAGAACACACATTTCAATTCTGATTATTGTTAGTAAAAAGAACACACATGCAATGACACTGGTGGATCCATAGGTGGATGGTGAAAACAGCACACATGCAATGACACTGGTGGATCCATATGTGGTATGTGAAAAGAACACACATGCAATGACTCTGGTTGTTGTTAATAAAAAGAACACACATGCAATGACACTGGTGGATCCATGTGTGGTCTCTGAAGAGAACACACATTTCAATGACACTGGTGGATCCATATGTGGTATGTGAAAAGAACAGTCATGAAATTACTCCAGTTGTTGTTAGTAAAAAGAACACACATGTAATGACACTGGTGGATCCATAGGTGGTATGTGAAAAGAACACACATGCAATGACTCTGGTTGTTGTTAGTAAAAGGAACAAACATGCAATGACACTGGTGGATCCATGTGTGGTCTCTAAAGATAACACACATGCAATGACTCTGGTTGTTGTTAGTAAAAAGAGCACACATGCAATGACACTGGTGGATCCATAGGTGGATTGTGAAAATAGCACACATACAATGACACTAGTGGATCCATATGTGGTATGTGAAAAGAACAGTCATGAAATGACTCCGGTTGTTGTTAGTAAAAAGAACACACATGCAATGACACTGGTGGACCCATAGGTGGATTGTGAAAAGAGCACACATGCAATGACACTGGTGGATCCATATGTGGTATGTGAAAAGAACACACATGCAATGACTCTAGTTGTTGTTAGTAAAAAGAACACACATGCACTAACACTGGTGGATCCATGTGTGGTCTCTGAAGAGAACACACATTTCAATGACACTGGTGGATCCATATGTGGTATGTGAAAAGAACAGTCATGAAATGACTCCAGTTGTTGTTAGTTAAAAAGAACACACATGCAATGACACTGGTGGATCCATAGGTGGTATGTGAAAAGAACACACATGCGATGACTCTGGTTGTTGTTAGTAAAAGGAACACACATGCAATGACACTGGTGGATCCATGTATGGTCTCTGAAGAGGACACACATGCAATGACTCTGGTTGTTGTTAGTAAAAAGAGCACACATGCAATGACACTAGTGGATCCATAGGTGGATTGTGAAAATAGCACACATACAATGACACTAGTGGATCCATATGTGGTATGTGAAAAGAACAGTCATGAAATGACTCCGGTTGTTGTTAGTAAAAAGAACACACATGCAATGACACTAGTGGATCCATAGGTGGTATGTGAAAAGAATACACATGTAATGACTCTGGTTGTTGTTAGTAAAAAGAACACACATGCAATGACACTGGTGGATCCATAGGTGGTATGTGAAAAGAACACACATGCAATGACTGTTGTCATTAGTAAAAAGAGCACACATGCAATGACACTGGTGGATCCATAGGTGCATTGTGAAAAAGGCACACATACAATGACACTGGTGGATCCATATGTGGTATGTCAAAAAAACACATGCAATGACTCTAGTTGTTGTTAGTAAAAAGAATACACATGCAATGACTCTGGTGGATCCATGTGTGGTCTCGGAAGAGAACACACATTTCAATGACACTGGTGGATCCATATGTGGTATGTGAAAAGAACAGTCATGAAATGACACCAGTTGTTGTTAGTAAAAAGAACACACATGCAATGACACTGGTGGATCCATAGGTGGTATGTGAAAAGAACACACATGCTATGACTCTGGTTGTTGTTAGTAAAAAGAGCACACATGCAATGACACTGGTGGATCCATAGGTGCATTGTGAAAAAGGCACACATACAATGACACTGGTGGATCCATATGTGGTATGTCAAAAAAACACATGCAATGACTCTAGTTGTTGTTAGTAAAAAGAACACACATGCAATGACTCTGGTGGATCCATGTGTGGTCTCGGAAGAGAACACACATTTCAATGACACTGGTGGATCCATATGTGGTATGTGAAAAGAACAGTCATGAAATGACACCAGTTGTTGTTAGTAAAAAGAACACACATGCAATGACACTGGTGGATCCATAGGTGGTATGTGAAAAGAACAGACATGCTATGACTCTGGTTGTTGTTAGTAAAAAGAACACACATGCAATGACACATGTGGATCTATGTGTGGTCTCTGAAGAGAACACACATGCAATTACTCTGGTTGTTGTTAGTAAAAAGAGCACACATGCAATGACACTGGTGGATCTAGAGGTGGATTGTGAAAAGAACACACATGCAATGACACTGGTGGATCCATATGTGGTATGTGAAAAGAACACACATTTCAATTCTGGTTATTGTTAGTAAAAAGAACACACATGCAATGACACTAGTGGATCCATGGGTGGATGGTGAAAAGAGCACACATGCAATGACACTGGTGGATCCATATGTGGTATGTGAAAAGAACACACATGCAATGACTCTGGTTGTTGTTAGTAAAAAGAACACACATGCAATGACACTGGTGGATCCATGTGTGGTCTCTGAAGAGAACACACATTTCAATGACACTGGTGGATCCATATGTGGTATGTGAAAAGAACAGTCATGAAATGACTCTAGTTGTTGTTAGTAAAAATAACACACATGCAATGACACTGGTGGATCCATAGGTGGTATGTGAAAAGAACACACATGCAATGACTCTGGTGGATCCATAGGTGGTATGTGAAAAGAACACACATGCAATGACACTGGTGGATCCATAGGTGGTATGTGAAAAGAACACACATGCAATGACACTGGTGGATCCATAGGTGGTATGTGAAAAGAACACACATGCAATGACTCTGGTTGTTGTTAGTAAAAGGAACACACATGCAATGACACTGGTGGATCCATGTATGGTCTCTGAAGAGAACACACATGCAATGACTCTGGTTGTTGTTAGTAGAAAGAGCACACATGCAATGTAACTGGTGGATCCATAGGTGGATCGTGAAAATAGCACACATACAATGACACTAGTGGATCCATATGTGGTATGTGAAAAGAACAGTCATGAAATGACTCCGTTTGTTGTTAGAAAAAAGAACACACATGAATGACACTGGTGGATCCATAGGTGGTATGTGAAAAGAATACACATGTAATGACTCCGGTTGTTGTTAGTCAAAAGAACACACATGCAATGACACTGGTGGATCCATAGGTGGTATGTGAAAAGAACACACATGCAATGACTCTGGTTGTTGTTAGTAAAAAGAGCACACATGCAATGACACTGGTGGATCCATAGGTGCATCGTGAAAAAGGCACATATACAATGACACTGGTGGATCAATATGTGGTATGTGAAAAGAACACACATGCAATGAATCTGGTTGTTGTTAGTAAAAAGAACACACATGCAATGACTCTGGTGAATCCATGTGTGGTCTCTGAAGAGAACACACATTTCAATGACACTGGTGGATCCATATGTGGTATGTGAAAAGAACAGTCATGAAATGACTCCCGTTGTTGTTAGTAAAAAGAACACACATGCAATGACACTGGTGGATCCATAGGTGGTATGTGAAAAGAACACACATGCAATGACACATGTGGATCCATGTGTGGTCTCTGAAGAGAATATAGATGCAATTACTCTGGTTGTTGTTAGTAAAAAGAGCACACATGCAATGACACTGGTGGATCCAGAGGTGGATTGTGAAAAGAACACACATGCAATGACACTGGTGGATCCATGTGTGGTCTTTGAAGAGAACACACATGCAATGACCCTAGTTGTTGTTAGTAAAAAAGCACACATGCAATGACACTGGTGGATCCATATGTGGTATGTGAAAAGAACACACATTTCAATGACTCTGGTTGTTGTTAGTAAAAAGAACACACATGCAATGACACTGGTGGATCCATAAGTGGATTGTGAAAAGAGCACACATGCAATGACACTAGTGGATCCATGTGTGGTATGTGAAAAGAACACACATGCAATGACTCCAGTTGTTGTTAGTAAAAAGAACACACATGCAATGACACTAGTGGATCCATGTGTGGTCTCTAAAGAGAGCACACATTTCAATGACACTAGTGGATCTATATGTGGTATGTGAAAAGAACAGTCATTAAATGACTCCGGTTGTTGTTAGTAAAAAGAACACACATGCAATGACACTTGTGGATCCATAGGTGGTATGTGAAAAGAACACACATGCAATGACTCTGGTTGTTGTTAGTAAAAAGAACACACATGCAATGACACTGGTGGATCCAAGTGTGGTCTCTGAAGAGAACACACATTTCAATGACACTGGTGGATCCATATGTCGTACGTGAAAAGAACATTCATGAAATGACTCCAGTTGTTGTTAGTAAAAAAGAACACACATGCAATGACACTGGTGGATCCATAGGTGGTATGTGAAAAGAACACACATGCAATGACTCTAGTTGTTGTTAGTAAAAGGAACACACATGCAATGATACTGGTGGATCCATGTGTGGTCTCCAAAGAGAACACACATGCAATGACTCTGGTTGTTGTTAGTAAAAAGAGCACACATGCAATGACACTGGTGGATCCATAGGTGGATTGTGAAAATAGCACACATACAATGACACTAGTGGATCCATATGTGGTATGTGAAAAGAACAGTCATGAAATGACTCCGGTTGTTGTTAGTAAAAAGAACACACATGCAATGACACTGGTGGATCCATAGGTGGTATGTGAAAAGAATACACATGTAATGACTCTGGTTGTTGTTAGTAAAGAGAACACACATGCAATGACACTGGTGGATCCATAGGTGGTATGTGAAAAGAACACACATGCAATGAATCTCGTTGTTGTTAGTAAAAAGAGCACACATGCAATGACACTGGTGGATCCATAGGTGCATTGTGAAAAAGGCACACCATACAATGACACTGGTGGATCCATATGTGGTATGTGAAAAGAACACACATGCAATGACTCTAGTTGTTGTTAGTAAAAAGAACACACATGCAATGACTCTGGTGGATCCATGTGTGGTCTCTGAAGAGAACACACATTTCAATGACACTAGTGGATCCATATGTGGTATGTGAAAAGAACAACCATGAAATGACTCCAGTTGTTGTTAGTAAAAAGAACACACATGCAATGACACTGGTGGAACGATAGGTGGCATGTGAAAAGAACACACATGCAATGACTCTGGTTGTTGTTAGTAACAAGAACACACATGCAATAACACTGGTGGATCCATGTTTGGTCTCTGAAGAGAACACACATGCAATGACTCTGGTTGTTGTTAGTAAAAAGAGCACACATGCAATGACACTGGTGGATCCAGAGGTGGATTGTGAACAGAACACACATGCAATGACACTAGTGGATCCATGTGTGGTCTTTGAAGAGAACACACATGCAATGACCCTAGTTGTTGTTAGTAAAAAAGCACACATGCAATGACACTGGTGGATCCATATGTGGTATGTGAAAAGAACACACATGCAATGACTCTGGTTGTTGTTAGTAAAAAGAACACACATGCAATGACACTGGTGGATCCATGTGTGGTCTCTGAAGAGAACACACATTTCAATGACACTGGTGGATCCATATGTGGTATGTGAAAAGAACACCCATGAAATGACTCAGTTGTTGTTAGTAAAAGAACACACATGCAATGACATGTGGATCCATGTGTGGTCTCTAAAGAGAACACACATTTCAATGACACTGTGGATCCATATGTGGTATGTGAAAAGAACATCTTGAAATGACTCGAGTTGTTAGTAAGAAAGAGACCACATGCAATGACACTGGTGGATCCATAGGTGGTATGTGAAAAGAACACACATGCAATGACTCTGGTTGTTGTTAGTAAAAGGAACACACATGCAATGACACTGGTGGATCCATGTGTGGTCTCTGAAGAGAACACACATGCAATGACTCTGGTTGTTGTTAGTAAAAAGAGCACACATGCAATGAAACTGGTGGATCCATAGGTGGATTGTGAAAATAGCACACATACAATGACACTAGTGGATCCATATGTGGTATGTGAAAAGAATAGTCATGAAATGACTCTGGTTGTTGTTAGAAAATAGAACACACATTCAATGAAACGGGTGGATCCCTAGGTGGTATGGGGAAAGAAAACACATGCAATGACTCGTTGTTGTTAGTAAAAAGAACACACATGTAATGACACTGTGGATCCATAGGTATGTGAAAATAACACACATGCAATGACTGGTTGTTGTTAGTAAAAAGAGCACACATGCAATGACACTGGTGGATCCATCGGTGGATTGTGAAAAAGGCACACATACAATGACACTGGTGGATCCATATGTGGTATGTCAAAAAAACACATGCAATGACTCTAGTTGTTGATAGTTAAAAGAACACACATGCAATGACTCTGGTGGATCCATGTGTGGTCTCGGAAGAGAACACACATTTCAATGACACTTGTGGATCCATATGTGGTATGTGAAAAGAACAGTCATGAAATGACACCAGTTGTTGTTAGTAAAAAGAACACACATGCAATGACACTGGTGGATCTATAGGTGGTATGTGAAAATAACACACATGTAATGACTCTGGTTGTTGTTAGTAAAAAGAACACACATGCAATGACACATGTGGATCTATGTGTGGTCTCTGAAGAGAACACACATGCAATTACTCTGGTTGTTGTTAGTAAAAAGAGCACACATGCAATGACACTGGTGGATCCAGAGGTGGATTGTGAAAAGAACACACATGCAATGACACTGGTGGATCCATATGTGGTATGTGAAAAGAACACACATTTCAATTCTGATTATTGTTAGTAAAAAGAACACACATGCAATGACACTGGTGGATCCATAGGTGGATGGTGAAAAGAGCACACATGCAATGACACTGGTGGATCCATATGTGGTATGTGAAAAGAACACACATGCAATGACTCTGGTTGTTGTTCGTAAAAATAACACACATGCAATGACACTGGTGGATCCATATGTGGTATGTGAAAAGAACACACATTTCAATTCTGGTTATTGTTAGTAAAAAGAACACACATGCAATGACACTAGTGGATCCATGGGTGGATGGTGAAAAGAGCACACATGCAATGACACTGGTGGATCCATATGTGGTATGTGAAAAGAACACACATGCAATGACTCTGGTTGTTGTTAGTAAAAAGAACACACATGCAATGACACTGGTGGATCCATGTGTGGTCTCTGAAGAGAACACACATTTCAATGACACTGGTGGATCCATATGTGGTATCTGAAAAGAACAGTCATGAAATGACTCTAGTTGTTGTTAGTAAAAAATAACACACATGCAATGACACTGGTGGATCCATAGGTGGTATGTGAAAAGAACACACATGCAATGACTCTGGTGGATCCATAGGTGGTATGTGAAAAGAACACACATGCAATGACACTGGTGGATCCATAGGTGGTATGTGAAAAGAACACACATGCAATGACACTGGTGGATCCATAGGTGGTATGTGAAAAGAACACACATGCAATGACTCTGGTTGTTGTTAGTAAAAGGAACACACATGCAATGACACTGGTGGATCCATGTATGGTCTCTGAAGAGAAAACACATGCAATGACTGTTGTTGTTAGTAGAAAGAGCACACATGCAATGACACTGGTGGATCCATAGGTGGATCGTGAAAATAGCACACATACAATGACACTAGTGGATCCATATGTGGTATGTGAAAAGAACAGTCATGAAATGACTCCGTTTGTTGTTAGTAAAAAGAACACACATGCAATGACACTGGTGGATCCATAGGTGGTATGTGAAAAGAATACACATGTAATGACTCCGGTTGTTGTTAGTCAAAAGAACACACATGCAATGACACTGGTGGATGTGTGGTCTCTGAAGAGAACACGCATTTCAATGACACTGGTGGATCCATATGAGGTATGTGAAAAGAACAGTCATGAAATGACTCCAGTTGTTGTTAGTAAAAAGAACACACATGCAATGACACTGGTGGATCCATAGGTGGTATGTGAAAAGAACACACATGCAATGACTCTGGTTGTTGTTAGTAAAAAGAACACACATGCAATGACACTGGTGGATCCATGTGTGGTCTCTGAAGAGAACACACATGCAATGACTCTGGTTGTTGTTAGTAAAAAGAGCACACATGCAATGAAACTGGTGGATCCATAGGTGGATTGTGAAAATAGCACACATACAATGACACTAGTGGATCCATATGTGGTATGTGAAAAGAATAGTCATGAAATGACTCTGGTTGTTGTTAGTAAAAAGAACACACATGCAATGACACTGGTGGATCCATAGGTGGTATGTGAAAAGAATACACATGCAATGACTCTGGTTGTTGTTAGTAAAAAGAACACACATGTAATGACACTGGTGGATCCATAGGTGGTATGTGAAAATAACACACATGCAATGACTCTGGTTGTTGTTAGTAAAAAGAGCACACATGCAATGACACTGGTGGATCCATCGGTGGATTGTGAAAAAGGCACACATACAATGACACTGGTGGATCCATATGTGGTATGTCAAAAAAACACATGCAATGACTCTAGTTGTTGTTAGTTAAAAGAACACACATGCAATGACTCTGGTGGATCCATGTGTGGTCTCGGAAGAGAACACACATTTCAATGACACTTGTGGATCCATATGTGGTATGTGAAAAGAACAGTCATGAAATGACACCAGTTGTTGTTAGTAAAAAGAACACACATGCAATGACACTGGTGGATCTATAGGTGGTATGTGAAAATAACACACATGTAATGACTCTGGTTGTTGTTAGTAAAAAGAACACACATGCAATGACACATGTGGATCTATGTGTGGTCTCTGAAGAGAACACACATGCAATTACTCTGGTTGTTGTTAGTAAAAAGAGCACACATGCAATGACACTGGTGGATCCAGAGGTGGATTGTGAAAAGAACACACATGCAATGACACTGGTGGATCCATATGTGGTATGTGAAAAGAACACACATTTCAATTCTGATTATTGTTAGTAAAAAGAACACACATGCAATGACACTGGTGGATCCATAGGTGGATGGTGAAAAGAGCACACATGCAATGACACTGGTGGATCCATATGTGGTATGTGAAAAGAACACACATGCAATGACTCTGGTTGTTGTTCGTAAAAATAACACACATGCAATGACACTGGTGGATCCATATGTGGTATGTGAAAAGAACACACATTTCAATTCTGGTTATTGTTAGTAAAAAGAACACACATGCAATGACACTAGTGGATCCATGGGTGGATGGTGAAAAGAGCACACATGCAATGACACTGGTGGATCCATATGTGGTATGTGAAAAGAACACACATGCAATGACTCTGGTTGTTGTTAGTAAAATGAACACACATGCAATGACATGTGGGATCCATGTGTAGTCTCTGTAGAACACACACATTTCAATGACACTGGTGGATCCATATGTGGTATGTGAAAAGAACAGTCATGAAATGACTCTAGTTGTTGTTAGTAAAAATAACACACATGCAATGACACTGGTGGATCCATAGGTGGTATGTGAAAAGAACACACATGCAATGACTCTGGTGGATCCATAGGTGGTATGTGAAAAGAACACACATGCAATGACACTGGTGGATCCATAGGTGGTATGTGAAAAGAACACACATGCAATGACACTGGTGGATCCATAGGTGGTATGTGAAAAGAACACACATGCAATGACTCTGGTTGTTGTTAGTAAAAGGAACACACATGCAATGACACTGGTGGATCCATGTATGGTCTCTGAAGAGAACACACATGCAATGACTCTGGTTGTTGTTAGTAGAAAGAGCACACATGCAATGACACTGGTGGATCCATAGGTGGATCGTGAAAATAGCACACATACAATGACACTAGTGGATCCATATGTGGTATGTGAAAAGAACAGTCATGAAATGACTCCGTTTGTTGTTAGTAAAAAGAACACACATGCAATGACACTGGTGGATCCATAGGTGGTATGTGAAAAGAATACACATGTAATGACTCCGGTTGTTGTTAGTCAAAAGAACACACATGCAATGACACTGGTGGATCCATAGGTGGTATGTGAAAAGAACACACATGCAATGACTCTGGTTGTTGTTAGTAAAAAGAGCACACATGCAATGACACTGGTGGATCCATAGGTGCATCGTGAAAAAGGCACATATACAATGACACTGGTGGATCAATATGTGGTATGTGAAAACAACACACATGCAATGAATCTGGTTGTTGTTAGTAAAAAGAACACACATGCAATGACTCTGGTGGATCCATGTGTGGTCTCTGAAGAGAACACACATTTCAATGACAATGGTGGATCCATATGTGGTATGTGAAAAGAACAGTCATGAAATGACTCCCGTTGTTGTTAGTAAAAAGAACACACATGCAATGACACTGGTGGATCCATAGGTGGTATGTGAAAAGAACACACATGCAATGACACATGTGGATCCATGTGTGGTCTCTAAAGAGAATATAGATGCAATTACTCTGGTTGTTGTTAGTAAAAAGAGCACACATGCAATGACACTGGTGGATCCAGAGGTGGATTGTGAAAAGAACACACATGCAATGACACTGGTGGATCCATGTGTGGTCTTTGAAGAGAACACACATGCAATGACCCTAGTTGTTGTTAGTAAAAAAGCACACATGCAATGACACTGGTGGATCCATATGTGGTATGTGAAAAGAACACACATTTCAATGACTCTGGTTGTTGTTAGTAAAAAGAACACACATGCAATGACACTGGTGGATCCATAAGTGGATTGTGAAAAGAGCACACATGCAATGACACTAGTGGATCCATGTGTGGTATGTGAAAAGAACACACATGCAATGACTCCAGTTGTTGTTAGTAAAAAGAACACACATGCAATGACACTAGTGGATCCATGTGTGGTCTCTAAAGAGAGCACACATTTCAATGACACTAGTGGATCTATATGTGGTATGTGAAAAGAACAGTCATTAAATGACTCCGGTTGTTGTTAGTAAAAAGAACACACATGCAATGACACTGGTGGATCCATAGGTGGTATGTGAAAAGAACACACATGCAATGACTCTGGTTGTTGTTAGTAAAAAGAACACACATGCAATGACATCAGGATCCATGTGTGGTCTCTGAAGAGAACACACATTTCAATGACACGGTGGATCCATATGTAAATGCGTGAAACGAACACTCATGAAATGACTCCAGTTGTTGTTAGTAAAAAGAACACACATGCAATGACACTAGTGGATCCATAGGTGGTATGTGAAAAGAACACACATGCAATGACTCTAGTTGTTGTTAGTAAAAGGAACACACATGCAATGATACTGGTGGATCCATGTGTGGTCTCCAAAGAGAACACACATGCAATGACTCTGGTTGTTGTTAGTAAAAAGAGCACACATGCAATGACACTGGTGGATCCATAGGTGGATTGTGAAAATAGCACACATACAATGACACTAGTGGATCCATATGTTGTATGTGAAAAGAACAGTCATGAAATGACTCCGGTTGTTGTTAGTAAAAAGAACACACATGCAATGACACTGGTGGATCCATAGGTGGTATGTGAAAAGAATACACATGTAATGACTCTGGTTGTTGTTAGTAAAGAGAACACACATGCAATGACACTGGTGGATCCATAGGTGGTATGTGAAAAGAACACACATGCAATGAATCTCGTTGTTGTTAGTAAAAAGAGCACACATGCAATGACACTGGTGGATCCATAGGTGCATTGTGAACAGAACACACCATACAATGACACTGTGGATCCATATGTGGTATGTGAAAAGAACACACATGCAATGACTCTAGTTGTTAGTAAAAGAACACACATGCAATGATCAGGTGGATCCATGTGTGGTCTCTGAAGAGAACACACATTTCAATGACACTGGTGGATCCATATGTGGTATGTGAAAAGAACAGTCATGAAATGACTCCAGTTGTTGTTAGTAAAAAGAACACACATGCAATGACACTGGTGGATCCATAGGTGGTATGTGAATAGAACACACATGCAATGACTCTGGTTGTTGTTAGTAAAAAGAACACACATGCAATGACACATGTGGATCCATGTGTGGTCTCTGAAGAGAACACAGATGCAATTACTCTGGTTGTTGTTAGTAAAAAGAGCACACATGCAATGACACTGGTGGATCCAGAGGTGGATTTTGAACAGAACACACATGCAATGACACTGGTGGATCCATGTGTGGTCTTTGAAGAGAACACACATGCAATGACCCTAGTTGTTGTTAGTAAAAAAGCACACATGCAATGACACTGGTGGATCCATATGTGGTATGTGAAAAGAACACACATGCAATGACTCTGCTTGTTGTTAGTAAAAAGAACACACATGCAATGACACTGGTGGATCCATGTGTGGTCTCTAAAGAGAACACACATTTCAATGACACTGGTGGATCCATATGTGGTATGTGAAAAGAACACTCATGAAATGACTCCAGTTGTTGTTAGTAAAAAGAACACACATGCAATGACACTGGTGGATCCATGTGTGGTCTCTGAAGAGAACACACATTTCAATGACACTGGTGGATCCATATGTGGTATGTGAAAAGAACAGTCTTGAAATGACTCCAGTTGTTGTTAGTAAGAAAGAGACCACATGCAATGACACTGGTGGATCCATAGGTGGTATGTGAAAAGAACACACATGCAATGACTCTGGTTGTTGTTAGTAAAAGGAACACACATGCAATGACATCAGGATCCATGTGTGGTCTCTGAAGAGAACACACATGCAATGACTCTGGTTGTTGTTAGTAAAAAGAGCACACATGCAATGAAACTGGTGGATCCATAGGTGGATTGTGAAAATAGCACACATACAATGACACTAGTGGATCCATATGTGGTATGTGAAAAGAATAGTCATGAAATGACTCTGGTTGTTGTTAGTAAAAAGAACACACATGCAATGACACTGGTGGATCCATAGGTGGTATGTGAAAAGAATACACATGCAATGACTCTGGCTGTTGTTAGTAAAAAGAACACACATGTAATGACACTGGTGGATCCATACGTGGTATGTGAAAATAACACACATGCAATGACTCTGGTTGTTGTTAGTAAAAAGAGCACACATGCAATGACACTGGTGGATCCATCGGTGGATTGTGAAAAAGGCACACATACAATGACACTGGTGGATCCATATGTGGTATGTCAAAAAAACACATGCAATGACTCTAGTTGTTGTTAGTTAAAAGAACACACATGCAATGACTCTGCTGGATCCATGTGTGGTCTCGGAAGAGAACACACATTTCAATGACACTTGTGGATCCATATGTGGTATGTGAAAAGAACAGTCATGAAATGACACCAGTTGTTGTTAGTAAAAAGAACACACATGCAATGACACTGGTGGATCTATAGGTGGTATGTGAAAATAACACACATGTAATGACTCTGGTTGTTGTTAGTAAAAAGAACACACATGCAATGACACATGTGGATCTATGTGTGGTCTCTGAAGAGAACACACATGCAATTACTCTGGTTGTTGTTAGTAAAAAGAGCACACATGCAATAACACTGGTGGATCCAGAGGTGGATTGTGAAAAGAACACACATGCAATGACACTGGTGGATCCATATGTGGTATGTGAAAAGAACACACATTTCAATTCTGATTATTGTTAGTAAAAAGAACACACATGCAATGACACTGGTGGATCCATAGGTGGATGGTGAAAAGAGCACACATGCAATGACACTGGTGGATCCATATGTGGTATGTGAAAAGAACACACATGCAATGACTCTGGTTGTTGTTAGTAAAAAGAACGCACATGCAATGACACTGGTGGATCCATGTGTGGTCTCTGAAGAGAACACACATTTCAATGACACTGGTGGATCCATATGTTGTATGTGAAAAGAACAGTCATGAAATTACTCCAGTTGTTGTTAGTAAAAAGAACACACATGTAATGACACTGGTGGATCCATAGGTGGTATGTGAAAAGAACACACATGCAATGACTCTGGTTGTTGTTAGTAAAAGGAACACACATGCAATGACACTGGTGGATCCATGTGTGGTCTCTAAAGAGAACACACATGCAATGACTCTGGTTGTTGTTAGTAAAAAGAGCACACATGCAATGACACTGGTGGATCCATAGGTGGATTGTGAAAATAGCACACATACAATGACACTAGTGGATCCATATGTGGTATGTGAAAAGAATAGTCATGAAATGACTCCGGTTGTTGTTAGTAAAAAGAACACACATGCAATGACACTGGTGGATCCATAGGTGGATTGTGAAAAGAGCACACATGCAATGACACTGGTGGATCCATATGTGGTATGTGAAAAGAACACACATGCAATGACTCTAGTTGTTGTTAGTAAAAAGAACACACATGCACTAACACTGGTGGATCCATGTGTGGTCTCTGAAGAGAACACACATTTCAATGACACTGGTGGATCCATATGTGGTATGTGAAAAGAACAGTCATGAAATGACTCCAGTTGTTGTTAGTTAAAAAGAACACACATGCAATGACACTGGTGGATCCATAGGTGGTATGTGAAAAGAACACACATGCGATGACTCTGGTTGTTGTTAGTAAAAGGAGCACACATGCAATGACACTGGTGGATCCATGTATGGTATCTGAAGAGGACACACATGCAATGACTCTGGTTGTTGTTAGTAAAAAGAGCACACATGCAATGACACTAGTGGATCCATAGGTGGATTGTGAAAATAGCACACATACAATGACACTAGTGGATCCATATGTGGTATGTGAAAAGAACAGTCATGAAATGACTCCGGTTGTTGTTAGTAAAAAGAACACACATGCAATGACACTAGTGGATCCATAGGTGGTATGTGAAAAGAATACACATGTAATGACTCTAGTTGTTGTTAGTAAAAAGAACACACATGCAATGACACTGGTGGATCCATAGGTGGTATGTGAAAAGAACACACATGCAATGACTCTGGTTGTTGTTAGTAAAAAGAGCACACATGCAATGACACTGGTGGATCCATAGGTGCATTGTGAAAAAGGCACACATACAATGACACTGGTGGATCCATATGTGGTATGTCAAAAAAACACATGCAATGACTCTAGTTGTTGTTAGTAAAAAGAATACACATGCAATGACTCTGGTGGATCCATGTGTGGTCTCGGAAGAGAACACACATTTCAATGACACTGGTGGATCCATATGTGGTATGTGAAAAGAACAGTCATGAAATGACACCAGTTGTTGTTAGTAAAAAGAACACACATGCAATGACACTGGTGGATCCATAGGTGGTATGTGAAAAGAACACACATGCTATGACTCTGGTTGTTGTTAGTAAAAAGAGCATACATGCAATGACACTGGTGGATCCATAGGTGCATTGTGAAAAAAGGCACACATACAATGACACTGGTGGATCCATATGTGGTATGTCAAAAAAACACATGCAATGACTCTAGTTGTTGTTAGTAAAAAGAACACACATGCAATGACTCTGGTGGATCCATGTGTGGTCTCGAAAGAGAACACACATTTCAATGACACTGGTGGATCCATATGTGGTATGTGAAAAGAACAGTCATGAAATGACACCAGTTGTTGTTAGTAAAAAGAACACACATGCAATGACACTGGTGGATCCATAGGTGGTATGTGAAAAGAACACATGCTATGACTGTTGTTGTTAGTAAAAAGAACACACATGCAATGACACATGTGGATCTATGTGTGGTCTCTGAAGAGAACACACATGCAATTACTCTGGTTGTTGTTAGTAAAAAGAGCACACATGCAATGACACTGGTGGATCTAGAGGTGGATTGTGAAAAGAACACACATGCAATGACACTGGTGGATCCATATGTGGTATGTGAAAAGAACACACATTTCAATTCTGGTTATTGTTAGTAAAAAGAACACACATGCAATGACACTAGTGGATCCATGGGTGGATGGTGAAGAGAGCACACATGCAATGACACTGGTGGATCCATATGTGGTATGTGAAAAGAACACACATGCAATGACTCTGGTTGTTGTTAGTAAAAAGAACACACATGCAATGACACTGGTGGATCCATGTGTGGTCTCTGAAGAGAACACACATTTCAATGACACTGGTGGATCCATATGTGGTATGTGAAAAGAACAGTCATGAAATGACTCTAGTTGTTGTTAGTAAAAAATAACACACATGCAATGACACTGGTGGATCCATAGGTGGTATGTGAAAAGAACACACATGCAATGACTCTGGTGGATCCATAGGTGGTATGTGAAAAGAACACACATGCAATGACACTGGTGGATCCATAGGTGGTATGTGAAAAGAACACACATGCAATGACACTGGTGGATCCATAGGTGGTATGTGAAAAGAACACACATGCAATGACTCTGGTTGTTGTTAGTAAAAGGAACACACATGTAATGACACTGTCGATCCATGTGTGGTCTCTGAAGAGAACACACATGCAATGACTCTGGTTGTTGTTAGTAAAAAGAGCACACCTGCAATGACACTAGTGGATCCATAGGTCGATTGTGAAAATAGCACTTATACAATGACACTAGTGGATCCATATGTGGTATGTGAAAACAACAGTAATGAAATGAGTCCGGTTGTTGTTAGTAAAACAACACACATGCAATGACACTGGTGGATCCATAGGTGGTATGTGAAAAGAATACACATGTAATGACTCCGGTTGTTGTTAGTCAAAAGAACACACATGCAATGACACTGGTGGATCCATAGGTGGTATGTGAAAAGAACACACATGCAATGACTCTGGTTGTTGTTAGTAAAAAGAGCACACATGCAATGACACTGGTGGATCCATAGGTGCATCGTGAAAAAGGCACATATACAATGACACTGGTGGATCAATATGTGGTATGTGAAAAGAACACACATGCAATGAATCTGGTTGTTGTTAGTAAAAAGAACACACATGCAATGACTCTGGTGGATCCATGTGTGGTCTCTGAAGAGAACACACATTTCAATGACACTGGTGGATCCATATGTGGTATGTGAAAAGAACAGTCATGAAATGACTCCCGTTGTTGTTAGTAAAAAGAACACACATGCAATGACACTGGTGGAACCATAGGTGGTATGTGAAAAGAACACACATGGAATGACACATGTGGATCCATGTGTGGTCTCTGAAGAGAATATAGATGCAATTACTCTGGTTGTTGTTAGTAAAAAGAGCAAACATGCAATGACACTGGTGGATCCAGAGGTGGATTGTGAAAAGAACACACATGCAATGACACTGGTGGATCCATGTGTGGTCTTTGAAGAGAACACACATGCAATGACCCTAGTTGTTGTTAGTAAAAAAGCACACATGCAATGACACTGGTGGATCCATATGTGGTATGTGAAAAGAACACACATTTCAATGACTCTGGTTGTTGTTAGTAAAAAGAGCACACATGCAATGACACTAGTGGATCCATGTGTGGTATGTGAAAAGAACACACATGCAATGACTCCAGTTGTTGTTAGTAAAAAGAACACACATGCAATGACATAGTGGATCCATGTGTGGTCTCTAAAGAGAGCACACATTTCAATGACACTAGTGGATCTATATGTGGAATGTGAAAAGAACAGTCATTAAATGACTCCGGTTGTTGTTAGTAAAAAGAACACACATGCAATGACACTGGTGGATCCATAGGTGGTATGTGAAAAGAACACACATGCAATGACTCTGGTTGTTGTTAGTAAAAAGAACACACATGCAATGACACTGGTGGATCCATGTGTGGTCTCTGAAGAGAACACACATTTCAATGACACTGGTGGATCCATATGTCGTACGTGAAAAGAACATTCATGAAATGACTCTAGTTGTTGTTAGTAAAAAAGAACACACGTGCAATGACACTGGTGGATCCATAGGTGGTATGTGAAAAGAACACACATGCAATGACTCTAGTTGTTGTTAGTAAAAGGAACACACATGCAATGATACTGGTGGATCCATGTGTGGTCTCCAAAGAGAACACACATGCAATGACTCTGGTTGTTGTTAGTAAAAAGAGCACACATGCAATGACACTGGTGGATCCATAGGTGGATTGTGAAAATAGCACACATACAATGACACTAGTGGATCCATATGTGGTATGTGAAAAGAACAGTCATGAAATGACTCCGGTTGTTGTTAGTAAAAAGAACACACATGCAATGACACTGGTGGATCCATAGGTGGTATGTGAAAAGAATACACATGTAATGACTCTGGTTGTTGTTAGTAAAGAGAACACACATGCAATGACACTGGTGGATCCATAGGTGGTATGTGAAAAGAACACACATGCAATGAATCTCGTTGTTGTTAGTAAAAAGAGCACACATGCAATGACACTGGTGGATCCATAGGTGCATTGTGAAAAAGGCACACCATACAATGACACTGGTGGATCCATATGTGGTATGTGAAAAGAACACACATGCAATGACTCTAGTTGTTGTTAGTAAAAAGAACACACATGCAATGACTCTGGTGGATCCATGTGTGGTCTCTGAAGAGAACACACATTTCAATGACACTGGTGGATCCATATGTGGTATGTGAAAAGAACAGTCATGAAATGACTCCAGTTGTTGTTAGTAAAAAGAACACACATGCAATGACACTGGTGGATCCATAGGTGGTATGTGAATAGAACACACATGCAATGACTCTGGTTGTTGTTAGTAAAAAGAACACACATGCAATGACACATGTGGATCCATGTGTGGTCTCTGAAGAGAACACAGATGCAATTACTCTGGTTGTTGTTAGTAAAAAGAGCACACATGCAATGACACTGGTGGATCCAGAGGTGGATTGTGAACAGAACACACATGCAATGACACTGGTGGATCCATGTGTGGTCTTGAAGAGAACACACATGCAATGACCCTAGTTGTTGTTAGTAAAAAAGCACACATGCAATGACACTGGTGGATCCATATGTGGTATGTGAAAAGAACACACATGCAATGACTCTGGTTGTTGTTAGTAAAAAGAACACACATGCAATGACACTGGTGGATCTATGTGTGGTCTCTAAAGAGAACACACATTTCAATGACACTGGTGGATCCATATTTAGTATGTGAAAAGAACAGTCATGAAATGACTCCAGTTGTTGTTAGTAAAAAGAACACACATGCAATGACACTGGTGGATCCATAGGTGGTATGTGAAAAGAACACACATGCAATGACTCTGGTTGTTGTTAGTAAAAATAACACACATGCAATGATACCGGTGGATCCATGTGTGGTCTCTGAAGATTACACACATGCAATGACTCTAGTTGTTGCTAGTAAAAAGAGCACACATGCAATGACACTGGTGGATCCATAGGTGGATTGTGAAAAGAACACACATGCAATGACACTGGTGGATCCATGTGTGGTCTCTGAAGAGAACACACATGCAATGAACCTAGTTGTTGTTAGTAAAAGAAAGCAGACATGCAATGACACTGGTGATCCATATGTGGTATGTGAAAAGAACACACATTTTAAGGACTCTGGTTGTTGTTAGTAAAAAGAACACACATGCAATGACACTAGTGGATCCATGTGTGGTCTCTGAAGAGAACACACATTTCAATGACACTGGTGGATCCATATGTGGTATGTGAAAAGAACAGTCATGAAATGACTCCAGTTGTTGTTAGTAAAAAGAACACACATGCAATGACACTGGTGGATCCATAGGTGGTATGTGAACAGAACACACATGCAATGACTCTGGTTGTTGTTAGTAAAAAGAACACACATGCAATGACACTGGTGGATCCATGTGTGGTCTCTGAAGAGAACACACATGCAATGAACCTAGTTGTTGTTAGTAAAAGAAAGAACACAAGCAATGACACTGGTGGATCCATAGGTGGTATGTGAAAAGAATACACATGTAATGACTCTGGTTGTTGTTAGTAAAAAGAACACATGTGCAATGACACTGGTGGATCCATAGGTGGATTGTGAAAAGAACACACATACAATGGCATCGGTGGATCCATTTGTGGTATGTGAAAAGAACACACATGCAATGACTCTGGTTTGCTTTAGTAAAAAGAACACACAAGCAATGACATTGGTGGATCCATGTGTGGTCTCTGAAGAGAACACACATTTCAATGACACTGGTGGATCCATATGTGGTATGTGAAAAGAACAGTCATGAAATGACTCTAGATGTTGTTAGTACAAAGAACACACATGTAATGACTCTGGTTGTTGTTAGTAAAAAGAACACAGATGCAATTACTCTGGTTGTTGTTAGTAAAAAGAACACACATGCAATGACATTGGTGGATCCATGTGTGGTCTCTGAAGAGAACACACATTTCAATGACACTGGTGGATCCATATGTGGTATGTGAAAAGAACAGTCATGAAATGACTCCAGATGTTGTTAGTAAAAAGAACACAAATGCAATGACACTAGTGGATCCATAGGTGGTATGTGAAAAGAACACACGTGCAATCACTCTAGTTATTGTTAGTAAAAAGAACACACATGCAATGACACTGGTGGATCCATGTGTGGTCTCTGAAGAGAACACACATGCAATGACTATGGTTGTTGTTAGTAAAAAGAGCACACATGCAATGACACTGGTGGCTCCATAGGTGGATTGTGAAAACAGCACACATACAATGACACTGGTGGATCCATATGTGGTATGTGAAAAGAACACACATGCAATGACTCTGGTTGTTGTTAGTAAAAAGAACACACATGCAATGACACTTGTGGATCCATGTGTGGTCTCTAAAAAGAACACGCATTTCAATGACACTGGTGGATCCATATGAGGTATGTGAAAAGAACAGTCATGAAATGACTCCAGTTGTTGTTAGTAAAAAGAACACACATGCAATGACACTGGTGGATCCACAGGTGGTATGTGAAAAGAACACACATGCAATGACTCTGGTTCTTGTTAGTAAAAAGAGCACACATGCAATGACACTGGTGGATCCATGTGTGGTCTCTGAAGAGAACACGCATGCAATGACTCTGGCTGTTGTTAGTAAAAAGAGCACACATGCAATGACACTGGTTGGTCCATAGGTGGATTGTGAAAAGAACACACATGCAATGACACTGGTGGATCCATAGATGGATTGTGAAAAGAGCACACATGCAATGACTCTGGTTGTTGTTAGTAAAAAGAACACACATGCAATGAAACTGGTGGATCCATAGGTGGACTGTGAAAAGAGCACACATGCAATGACACTGGTGGATCCATATGTGGTATGTCAAAAGAACACACATGCAATGACTCTGGTTGTTGTTAGTAAAAAGAACACACATGCAATGACACTGGTGGATCCATGTGTGGTCTCTGAAGAGAACACACATTTCAATGACACTGGTGGATCCATATGTGGTATGTGAAAAGAACAGTCATGAAATGGCTCCACTTGTTAGTAAAAAGAACACACATGCAATGACACTGGTGGATCCATAGGTGGTATGTGAAAAGAACACACATGCAATGACTCTGGTTGTTGTTAGTAAAAAGAACACACATGCAATGACACTGGTGGATCCATGTGTGGTCTCTGAAGAGAACACATATGCAATTACTCTGGTTGTTGTTAGTAAAAAGAGCACACGTGCAATGACACTGGTGGATCCAGAGGTGGATTGTGAAAAGAACACACATGCAATGACACTGGTGGATCCATGTGTGGTCTTTGAAGAGAACACACATGTAATGACCCTAGTTGTTGTTAGTAAAAAAGCACACATGCAATGCCACTGGTGGATCCATATGTGGTATGTGAAAAGAACACACATTTCAATGACTCTGGTTGTTGTTAGTAAAAAGAACACACATGCAATGACACTGGTGGATCCATAAGTGGATTCTGAAAAGAGCACACATGTAATGACACTGGTGTATCCATGTGTGGTATGTGAAAAGAACACACATCCAATGACTCCAGTTGTTGTTAGTAAAAAGAACACACATGCAATGACACTAGTGGATCCATGTGTGGTCTCTGAAGAGAACACACATTTCAATGACATTGGTGGATCCATATGTGGTATGTGAAAAGAATAGTCATGAAATGACTCCAGTTGTTGTTAGTAAAAAGAACACACATGCAATGACACTGGTGGATCCATAGGTGGTATGTGAATAGAACACACATGCAATGACTCTGGTTGTTGTTAGTAAAAAGAACACACATGCAATGATACCGGTGGATCCATGTGTGGTCTCTGAAGATTACACACATGCAATGACTCTGGTTGTTAGTAAAAAGAGCACAAATGCAATGACACTAGTGTATTTATAGGTGGATTGTGAAAAGAACACACATGCAATGACACTGGTGGATCCATGTGTGGTCTCTAAAGAGAACGCACATGCAATGAACCTAGTTGTTGTTAGTAAAAGAAAGAACACATGCAATGACACTGGTGGATCCATATGTGGTATGTGAAAAGAACACACATTTTAATGACTCTAGTTGTTGTGAGTAAAAAGAACACACATGCAATGACACTGGTGGATCCATAGGTGGATTGTTAAAAGAACACACATACAATGACATCGGTGGATCCATTTGTGGTATGTGAAAAGAACACACATGCAACGACTCTGTTTTGTTTTAGTAAAAAGAACACACATGCAATGACATTGGTGGATCCATGTGTGGTCTCTGAAGAGAACACACATTTCAATGACACTGGTGGATCCATATGTGATATGTGAAAAGAACAGTCATGAAATGACTCCAGATGTTGTTAGTAAAAAGAACGCACATGCAATGACTCTGGTTGTTCTTAGTAAAAAGAACACACATGCAATGACTCTGGTTGTTGTTAGTAAAAAGAACACACATGCAATGACATTGGTGGATCCATGTGTGGTCTCTGAAGAGAACACACATTTCAATGACACTGGTGGATCCATATGTGGTATGTGAAAAGAACAGTCATGAAATGACTCCAGATGTTGTTAGTAAAAAGAACACACATGCAATGACACTAGTGGATCCATAGGTGGTATGTGAAAAGAACACACATGCAATCACTCTAGTTATTGTTAGTAAAAAGAACACACATGCAATGACATTGGTGGATCCATGTGTGGTCTCTCAAGAGAACACACAAGCAATGACAATGGTTGTTGTTAGTAAAAAGAGCACACATGCAATGACACTGGTGGATCCATAGGTGGATTGTGAAAACAGCACACATACAATGACACTGGTGGATCCATATGTGGTATGTGAAAAGAACACACATGCAATAACTCTGGTTGTTGTTAGTAAAAAGAACACACATGCAATGACACTGGTGGATCCATGTGTGGTCTCTGAAAAGAACACGCATTTCAATGACACTGGTGGATCCATATGAGGTATGTGAAATGACTCCAGTTGTTGTTGGTAAAAAGAACAGACATGCAATGACACTGTTGGATCCATAGGTGGTATGTGAAAAGAACACACATGCAATGACTCTGGTTGTTGTTAGTAAAAAGAACACACATGCAATGACATTGGTGGATCCATGTGTGGTCTCTGAAGAGAACACACATTTCAATGACACTGGTGGATCCATATGTGGTATGTGAAAAGAACAGTCATGAAATGACTCCAGATGTTGTTAGTAAAAAGAACGCACATGCAATGACTCTGGTTGTTCTTAGTAAAAAGAACACACATGCAATGACTCTGGTTGTTGTTAGTAAAAAGAACACACATGCAATGACATTGGTGGATCCATGTGTGGTCTCTGAAGAGAACACACATTTCAATGACACTGGTGGATCCATATGTGGTATGTGAAAAGAACAGTCATGAAATGACTCCAGATGTTGTTAGTAAAAAGAACACACATGCAATGACTCTAGTGGATCCATAGGTGGTATGTGAAAAGAACACACATGCAATCACTCTAGTTATTGTTAGTAAAAAGAACACACATGCAATGACACTGGTGGATCCATGTGTGGTCTCTGAAGAGAACACACAAGCAATGACAATGGTTGTTGTTAGTAAAAAGAGCACACATGCAATGACACTGGTGGATCCATAGGTGGATTGTGAAAACAACACACATACAATGACACTGGTGGATCCATATGTGGTATGTGAAAAGAACACACATGCAATAACTCTGGTTGTTGTTAGTAAAAAGAACACACATGCAATGACACTGGTGGATCCATGTGTGGTCTCTGAAAAGAACACGCATTTCAATGACACTGGTGGATCCATATGAGGTATGTGAAATGACTCCAGTTGTTGTTGGTAAAAAGAACAGACATGCAATGACACTGTTGGATCCATAGGTGGTATGTGAAAAGAACACACATGCAATGACTCTGGTTGTTGTTAGTAAAAAGAACACACATGCAATGAAACTGGTGGATCCATGTGTAGTCTCTGAAGAGAACACGCATGCAATGACTCTAGCTGTTGTTAGTAAAAAGAGCACACATGCAATGACACTGGTGGGTCCATAGGTGGATTGTGAAAAGAACACACATGCAATGACACTGGTGGATCCATAGATGGATTCTGCAAAGAGCACACATGCAATGACTCTGGTTGTTGTTAGTAAAAAGAACACACATGCAATGAAACTGGTGGATCCATAGGTGGATTGTGAAAAGAGCACACATGCAATGACACTAGTGGATCCATATGTGGTATGTGAAAAGAACACACATGCAATGACTCTGGTTGTTGTTAGTAAAAAGAACACACATGCAATGACACTGGTGGATCCATGTGTGGTCTCTGAAGAGAACACACATTTCAATGACACCGGTGGATCCATATGTGGTATGTGAAAAGAACAGTCATGAAATGACTCCAGTTGTTGTTAGTAAAAAGAACACACATGCAATGACACTGGTGGATCCATAGGTGGTATGTGAAAAGAACACACATGCAATGACTCTGGTTGTTGTTAGTAAAAAGAACACACATGAAATCAAACTGGTGGATCCATGTGTGTTCTCTGAAGAGAACACAGATGCAATTACTCTGGTTGTTGTTAGTAAAAAGAGCACACGTGCAATGACACTGGTGGATCCATAGGTGGTATGTGAAAAGAACACACATGCAATGACTCTGGTTGTTGTTAGTAAAAGGAACACACATGCAATGACACTGGTGGATCCATGTGTGGTCTCTGAAGAGAACACGCATTTCAATGACACTGGTGGATCCATATGTGGTATGTGAAAAGAATAGTCATAAAATGACTCTAGTTGTTGTTAGTAAAAAGAACACACATGCAATGACACTGGTGGATCCATAGGTGGTATGTGAAAAGAACACACATGCAATGACACTGGTTGTTGTTAGTAAAAGGAACACACATGCAATGACACTGGTGGATCCATAGGTGGATTGTGAAAAAATCACACATACAATGACACTAGTGGATCCATATGTGGTATCTGAAAAGAACAGTCATGAAATGACTCCGGTTGTTGTTAGTAAAAAGAACACACATGCAATGACACTGGTGGATCCATAGGTGGTATGTGAAAAGAATACACATGCAATGACTCTGGTTGTTGTTAGTAAAAAGAACCCACATGCAATGACACTCCTGGATCCATAGGTGGTATGTGAAAAGAACACACATGCAATGACTCTGGTTATTGTTAGTAAAAAGAACACACATGCAATGACACTGGTGGATCCATAGGTGGATTGTGAAAAAGGCACACATACAATGACACTAGTGGATCCATATGTGGTATGTGAAAAGAACACACATGCAATGACTCCAGTTATTGTTAGTAAAAAGAACACACATGCAATGACACTAGTGGATCCATGTGTGGTCTGAAGAGACCACACATTTCAATGACACCGTGGATCCATATGTGTTATGTGAAAAGAACACTCATGAAATGACTCCTGTTTTTGTTAGTAAAAAGAACACACATGCAATGACACTGGTGGATCCATAGGTGGTATGTGAATAGAACACACATGCAATGACTCTGGTTGTTGTTAGTAAAAAGAACACACATGCAATGATACCGGTGGATCCATGTGTGGTCTCTGAAGATTACACACATGCAATGACTCTAGTTGTTAGTAAAAAGAGCACACATGCAATGACACTGGTGGATCCATAGGTGGATTGTGAAAAGAACACACATGCAATGACAGTGGTGGATCCATGTGTGGTCTCTGAAGAGAACACACATGCAATGAACCTAGTTGTTGTTAGTAAAAAAAATCACACATGCATTGACACTGGTGGATCCATATGTGGTATGTGAAAAGAACACACATTTTAATGACTCTGGTTGTTGTTAGTAAAAAGAACACACATGCAATGACACTGGTGGATCCATAGGTGGATTGTGAAAAGAACACACATACAATGACATCGGTGGATCCATTTGTGGTATGTGAAAAGAACACACATGCAATGACTCTGGTTTGTTTTAGTAAAAAGAACACACATGCAATGACATTGGTGGATCCATGTGTGGTCTCTGAAGAGAACACACATTTCAATGACACTGGTGGATCCATATGTGGTATGTGAAAAGAACAGTCATGAAATGACTCCAGATGTTGTTAGTAAAAAGAACGCACATGCAATGACTCTGGTTGTTCTTAGTAAAAAGAACACACATGCAATGACTCTGGTTGTTGTTAGTAAAAAGAACACACATGCAATGACATTGGTGGATCCATGTGTGGTCTCTGAAGAGAACACACAAGAAATGACAATGGTTGTTGTTAGTAAAAAGAGCACACATGCAATGACACTGGTGGATCCATAGGTGGATTGTGAAAACAGCACACATACAATGACACTGGTGGATCCATATGTGGTATGTGAAAAGAACACACATGCAATAACTCTGGTTGTTGTTAGTAAAAAGAACACACATGCAATGACACTGGTGGATCCATGTGTGGTCTCTGAAAAGAACACGCATTCCAATGACACTGGTGGATCCATATGAGGTATGTGAAATGACTCCAGTGGTTGTTGGTAAAAAGAACAGACATGCAATGACACTGTTGGATCCATAGGTGGTATGTGAAAAGAACACACATGCAATGACTCTGGTTGTTGTTAGTAAAAAGAACACACATGTAATGACATTGGTGGATCCATGTGTGGTCTCTGAAGAGAACACACATTTCAATGACACTGGTGGATCCATATGTGGTATGTGAAGTCATGAAATGACTCCAGATGTTGTTAGTAAAAAGAACGCACATGCAATGACTCTGGTTGTTCTTAGTAAAAAGAACACACATGCAATGACTCTGGTTGTTCTTAGTAAAAAGAACACACATGCAATGACATTGGTGGATCCATGTGTGGTCTCTGAAGAGAACACACATTTCAATGACACTGGTGGATCCATATGTGGTATGTGAAAAGAACAGTCATGAAATGACTCCAGATGTTGTTAGTAAAAAGAACACACATGCAATGACACTAGTGGATCCATAGGTGGTATGTGAAAAGAACACACATGCAATCACTCTAGTTATTGTTAGTAAAAAGAACACACATGCAATGACACTGGTGGATCCATGTGTGGTCTCTGAAGAGAACACACAAGCAATGACAATGGTTGTTGTTAGTAAAAAGAGCACACATGCAATGACACTGGTGGATCCATAGGTGGATTGTGAAAACAGCACACATACAATGACACTGGTGGATCCATATGTGGTATGTGAAAAGAACACACATGCAATAACTCTGGTTGTTGTTAGTAAAAAGAACACACATGCAATGACACTGGTGGATCCATGTGTGGTCTCTGAAAAGAACACGCATTTCAATGACACTGGTGGATCCATATGAGGTATGTGAAATGACTCCAGTTGTTGTTGGTAAAAAGAACAGACATGCAATGACACTGTTGGATCCATAGGTGGTATGTGAAAAGAACACACATGCAATGACTCTGGTTGTTGTTAGTAAAAAGAACACACATGCAATGAAACTGGTGGATCCATGTGTAGTCTCTCAAGAGAACACGCATGCAATGACTCTAGCTGTTGTTAGTTAAAAGAGCACACATGCAATGACACTGGTGGGTCCATAGGTGGATTGTGAAAAGAACACACATGCAATGACACTGGTGGATCCATAGATGGATTCTGCAAAGAGCACACATGCAATGACTCTGGTTGTTGTTAGTAAAAAGAACACACATGCAATGAAACTGGTGGATCCATAGGTGGATTGTGAAAAGAGCACACATGCAATGACACTAGTGGATCCATATGTGGTATGTGAAAAGAACACACATGCAATGACTCTGGTTGTTGTTAGTAAAAAGAACACACATGGAATGACACTGGTGGATCCATGTGTGGTCTCTAAAGAGAACACACATTTCAATGACACTGGTGGATCCATATGTGGTATGTGAAAAGAACAGTCATGAAATGACTCCAGTTGTTGTTAGTAAAAAGAACACACATGCAATGACACTGGTGGATCCATAGGTGGTATGTGAAAAGAACACACATGCAATGACTCTGGTTGTTGTTAGTAAAAAGAACACACATGCAATGACACTGGTGGATCTATGTGTGTTCTCCGAAGAGAACACATATGCAATTACTCTTGTTGTTGTTAGTAAAAAGAGCACACGTGCAATGACACTGGTGGATCCATAGGTGGTATGTGAAAAGAACACACATGCAATGACTCTGGTTGTTGTTAGTAAAAGGAACACACATGCAATGACACTGGTGGATCCATGTGTGGTCTCTGAAGAGAACACGCATTCCAATGACACTGGTGGATCCATATGTGGTATGTGAAAAGAATATTCATAAAATGACTCTAGTTGTTGTTAGTAAAAAGAACACACATGCAATGACACTGGTGGATCCATAGGTGGTATGTGAAAAGAACACACATGCAATGACACTGGTTGTTGTTAGTAAAAGGAACACACATGCAATGACACTGGTGGATCCATAGGTGGATTGTGAAAAAATCACACATACAATGACACTAGTGGATCCATATGTGGTATCTGAAAAGAACAGTCATGAAATGACTCCGGTTGTTGTTAGTAAAAAGAACACACATGCAATGACACTGGTGGATCCATAGGTGGTATGTGAAAAGAATACACATGCAATGACTCTGGTTGTTGTTAGTAAAAAGAACCCACATGCAATGACACTCCTGGATCCATAGGTGGTATGTGAAAAGAACACACATGCAATGACTCTGGTTATTGTTAGTAAAAAGAACACACATGCAATGACACTGGTGGATCCATAGGTGGATTGTGAAAAAGGCACACATACAATGACACTAGTGGATCCATATGTGGTATGTGAAAAGAACACACATGCAATGACTCCAGTTATTGTTAGTAAAAAGAACACACATGCAATGACACTAGTGGATCCATGTGTGGTCTCTGAAGAGACCACACATTTCAATGACACTGGTGGATCCATATGTGGTATGTGAAAAGAACAGTCATGAAATGACTCCAGTTGTTGTTAGTAAAAAGAACACACATGCAATGACACTGGTGGATCCATAGGTGGTATGTGAATAGAACACACATGCAATGACTCTGGTTGTTGTTAGTAAAAAGAACACACATGCAATGATACCGGTGGATCCATCTGTGGTCTCTGAAGATTACACACATGCAATGACTCTGGTTGTTAGTAAAAAGAGCACAAATGCAATGACACTAGTGGATCCATAGGTGGATTGTGAAAAGAACACACATGCAATGACACTGGTGGATCCATGTGTGGTCTCTGAAGAGAACACACATGCAATGAACCTAGTTGTTGTTAGTAAAAGAAAGCACACATGCAATGACACTGGTGGATCCATATGTGGTATGTGAAAAGAACACACATTTTAATGACTCTAGTTGTTGTTAGTAAAAAGAACACACATGCAATGACACTGGTTTATCCATAGGTGGATTGTTAAAAGAACACACATACAATGACATCGGTGGATCCATTTGTGGTATGTGAAAAGAACACACATGCAATGACTCTGGTTTGTTTTAGTAAAAAGAACACACATGCAATGACATTGGTGGATCCATGTGTGGTCTCTGAAGAGAACACACATTTCAATGACACTGGTGGATCCATATGTAGTATGTGAAAAGAACAGTCATGAAATGACTCGAGATGTTGTTAGTAAAAAGAACGCACATGCAATGACTCTGGTTGTTCTTAGTAAAAAGAACACACATGCAATGACTCTGGTTGTTGTTAGAAAAAAGAACACACATGCAATGACATTGGTGGATCCATGTGTGGTCTCTGAAGAGAACACACATTTCAATGACACTGGTGGATCCATATGTGGTATGTGAAAAGAACAGTCATGAAATGACTCCAGATGTTGTTAGTAAAAAGAACACACATGCAATGACACTAGTGGATCCATAGGTGGTATGTGAAAAGAACACACATGCAATCACTCTAGTTATTGTTAGTAAAAAGAACACACATGCAATGACACTGGTGAATCCATGTGTGGTCTCTGAAGAGAACACACAAGCAATGACAATGGTTGTTGTTAGTAAAAAGAGCACACATTCAATGACACTGGTGGATCCATAGGTGGATTGTGAAAACATCACACATACAATGACACTGGTGGATCCATATGTGGTATGTGAAAAGAACACACATGCAATAACTCTGGTTGTTGTTAGTAAAAAGAACACACATGCAATGACACTGGTGGATCCATGTGTGGTCTCTGAAAAGAACACGCATTTCAATGACACTGGTGGATCCATATGAGGTATGTGAAATGACTCCAGTTGTTGTTGGTAAAAAGAACACACATGCAATGCACTGGTGGACCCATAGGTGGTATGTGAAAAGAACACACATGCAATGACTCTAGTTGTTGTTAGTAAAAAGAACACACATGCAATGAAACTGGTGGATCCATGTGTAGTCTCTGAAGAGAACACGCATGCAATGACTCTACCTGTTGTTAGTAAAAAGAGCACACATTCAATGACACTGGTGGGTCCATAGGTGGATTGTGAAAAGAACACACATGCAATGACACTGGTGGATCCATAGATGGATTGTGAAAAGAGCACACATGCAATGACTCTGGTTGTTGTTAGTAAAAAGAACACACATGCAACGAAACTGGTGGATCCATAGGTGGATTGTGAAAAGAGCACACATGCAATGACACTAGTGGATCCATATGTGGTATGTGAAAAGAACACACATGCAATGACTCTGGATGTTAGTAAAAACAACACACATGCAATGAAACTGGTGGATCCATGTGTGGTCTCTGAAGAGAACACACATTTCAATGACACTGGTGGATCCATATGTGGTATGTGAAAAGAACAGTCATGAAATGACTCCAGTTGTTGTTAGGAAAAAAGAACACACATGCAATGACACTGGTGGATCCATAGGTGGTATGTGAAAAGAACACACATGCAATGACTCTGGTTGTTGTTAGTAAAAAGAACACACATGCAATGACACTGGTGGATCCATGTGTGGTCTCTGAAGAGAACACACATTTCAATGACACTGGTGGATCCATATGTGGTATGTGAAAAGAAGAGTCATGAAATGACTCAAGTTGTTGTTAGTAAAAAGAACACACATGCAATGACACTGGTGGATCCATATGTGGTATGTGAAAAGAACACACATGCAATGACTCTGGTTGTTGTTAGTAAAAGGAACACACATGCAATGACACTGGTGGATCCATAGGTGGATTGTGAAAAAAGCACACATACAATGACACTAGTGGATCCATATGTGGTATCTGAAAAGAACAGTCATGAAATGACTCCGGTTGTTGTTAGTAAAAAGAACACACATGCAATGACACTGGTGGATCCATAGGTGGTATGTGAAAAGAATACACATGCAATGACTCTGGTTGTTGTTAGTAAAAAGAAGACACATGCAATGACACTGCTGGATCCATAGGTGGTATGTGAAAAGAACACACATGCAATGACTCTGGTTATTGTTAGTAAAAATAACACACATGCATTGACACTGGTGGATCCATAGGTGGATTGTGAAAAAGGCACACATACAATGACACTAGTGGATCCATATGTGGTATGTGAAAAGAACACACATGCAATGACTCAAGTTGTTGTTAGTAAAAAGAACACACATGCAATGACACTAGTGGATCCATGTGTGGTCTCTGAAGAGAACACACATTTCAATGACACTGGTGGATCCATATGTGGTATGTGAAAAGAACAGTCATGAAATGACTCCAGTTGTTGTTAGTAAAAAGAACACACATGCAATGACACTGGTGGATCCATAGGTGGTATGTGAATAGAACACACATGCAATGACTCGGGTTGTTGTTAGTAAAAAGACCACACATGCAATGATACCGGTGGATCCATGTGTGGTCTCTGAAGATTACACACATGCAATGACTCTGGTTGTTAGTAAAAAGAGCACAAATGCAATGACACTAGTGGATCCATAGGTGGATTGTGAAAAGAACACACATGCAATGACACTGGTGGATCCATGTGTGGTCTCTGAAGAGAACACACATGCAATGAACCTAGTTGTTGTTAGTAAAAGAAAGAACACATGCAATGACACTGGTGGATCCATATGTGGTATGTGAAAAGAACACACATTTTAATGACTCTAGTTGTTGTTAGTAAAAAGAACACACATGCAATGACACTGGTGGATTGTTAAAATAACACACATACAATGACATCGATGGATCCATTTGTGGTATGTGAAAAGAACACACATGTAATGACTCTGGTTTGTTTTAGTAAAAAGAACACACATGCAATGACATTGGTGGATCCATGTGTGGTCTCTGAAGAGAACACACATTTCAATGAAACTGGTGGATCCATATGTGGTATGTGAAAAGAACAGTCATGAAATGACTCCAGATGTTGTTAGTAAAAAGAACGCACATGCAATGACTCTGGTTGTTCTTAGTAAAAAGAACACACATGCAATGACTCTGGTTGTTGTTAGTAAAAAGAACACACATGCAATGACATTGGTGGATCCATGTGTGGTCTCTGAAGAGAACACACATTTCAATGACACTGGTGGATCCATCTGTGGTATGTGAAAAGAACAGTCATGAAATGACTCCAGATGTTGTTAGTAAAAAGAACACACATGCAATGACACTAGTGGATCCATAGGTGGTATGTGAAAAGAACACACATGCAATCACTCTAGTTATTGTTATCAAAAAGAACACACATGCAATGACACTGGTGGATCCATGTGTGGTCTCTGAAGAGAACACACAAGCAATGACAATGGTTGTTGTTAGTAAAAAGAGCACACATGCAATGACACTGGTGGATCCATAGGTGGATTGTGAAAACAGCACACATACAATGACACTGGTGGATCCATATGTGTTATGTGAAAAGAACACACATGCAATAACTCTGGTTGTTGTTAGTAAAAAGAACATACATGCAATGACACTGGTGGATCCATGTGTGGTCTCTGAAAAGAACACGCATTTCAATGACACTGGTGGATCCATATGAGGTATGTGAAATGACTCCAGTTGTTGTTGGTAAAAAGAACACACATGCAATGACACTGGTGGATCCATAGGTGGTATGTGAAAAGAACACACATGCAATGACTCTGGTTGTTGTTAGTAAAAAGAGCACACATGCAATGACACTAGTGGATCCATGTGTAGTCTCTGAAGAGAACACGCATGCAATGACTCTAGCTGTTGTTAGTAAAAAGAGCACACATGCAATGACACTGGTGGGTCCATAGGTGGATTGTGAAAAGAACACACATGCAATGACACTGGTGGATCCATAGATGGATTGTGAAAAGAGCACACATGCAATGACTCTGGTTGTTGTTAGTAAAAAGAACATACATGCAATGAAACTGGTGGATCCATAGGTGGATTGTGAAAAGAGCACACATGCAATGACACTAGTGGATCCATATGTGGTATGTGAAAAGAACACACATGCAATGACTCTGGTTGTTGTTAGTAAAAAGAACACACATGCAATGACACTGGTGGATCCATTTGTGGTCTCTGAAGAGAACACACATTTCAATGACACTGGTGGATCCATATGTGGTATGTGAAAAGAACAGTCATGAAATGACTCCAGTTGTTGTTAGTAAAAAAGAACAAACATGCAATGACACGGGTGGATCCATAGGTGGTATGTGAAAAGAACACGCATGCAATGACTCTTGTTGTTGTTAGTAAAAAGAGCACACATGCAATGACACTGGTGGATCCATAGGTGGATTGTCAAAATAGCACACATACAATGACACTAGTGGATCCATATGTGGTATGTGAAAAGAACACACATTTCAATGACTCTGGTTGTTGTTAGTAAAAAGAACACACATGCAATGACACTGGTGGATCCATAGGTGGATTGTGAAAAGAGCACACATGCAATGACACTGGTGGATCCATATGTTGTATGTGAAAAGAACAAACATGCAATGACTCTGGTTGTTGTTAGTAAAAAGAACACACATGCAATGACTCTAGTGGATCCATGTGTGGTCTCTAAAGAGAACACACATTTCAATGACACTGGTGGATCCATATGTGGTATGTGAAAAGAACAGTCATGAAATGACTCTAGTTGTTGTTAGTAAAAAGAACACACATGCAATGACAATGGTGGATCCACATGTGGTATGTGAAAAGAACACACATGCAATGACTCCAGTTGTTGTTAGTAAAAAGAACACACATGCAATGAAACTAGTGGATCCATGTGTGGTCTCTGAAGAGAACACGCATGCAATGACTCTGGCTGTTGTTAGTAAAAAGAGCACACATGCAATGACACTGGTGGGTCCATAGGTGGATTGTGAAAAGAACACACATGCAATGACACTGGTGGATCCATAGACGGATTGTGAAAAGTGCACACATGCAATGACTCTGGTTGTTGTTAGTAAAAAGAACACACATGCAATGACACTGGTGGATCCATGTGTGGTCTCTGAAGAGAACACACAAGCAATGACTCTGGTTGTTGTTAGTAAAAAGAGCACACATGCAATGAGACTGGTGGATCCATAGGTGGATTATGAAAAGAGCATACATACAATGACACTGGTGTATCCATATGTGGTATGTGAAAAGAATAGTCATGAAATGACTCCAGATGTTGTTAGTAAAAAGAACACACATGCAATGACACTAGTGGATCCATAGGTGGTATGTGAAAAGAACACACATGCAATCACTCTAGTTATTGTTAGTAAAAAGAACACACATGCAATGACACTGGTGGATCCATGTGTGGTCTCTGAAGAGAACACACATGCAATGACTATGGTTGTTGTTAGTAAAAAGAGCACACATGCAATGACACTGGTGGATCCATAGGTGGATTGTGAAAACAGCACACATACAATGACACTGGTGGATCCATATGTGGTATGTGAAAAGAACACACATGCAATGACTCTGGTTGTTGTTAGTAAAAAGAACACACATGCAATGACACGGGTGGATCCATGTGTGGTCTTTGAAAAGAACACGCATTTCAATGACACTGGTGGATCCATATGAGGTATGTGAAAAGAACAGTCATGAAATGACTCCAGTTGTTGTTAGTAAAAAGAACACACATGCAATGACACTGGTGGATCCATAGGTGGTATGTGAAAAGAACACACATGCAATGACTCTGGTTGTTGTTAGTAAAAAGAACACACATGCAATGAAACGGGTGGATCCATGTGTGGTCTCTGAAGAGAACACGCATGCAATGACTCTGGCTGTTGCTAGTAAAAAGAGCACACATGCAATGACACTGGTGGGTCCATAGGTGGATTGTGAAAAGAACACACATGCAATGACACTGGTGGATCCATAGATGGATTGTGAAAAGATCACACATGCAATGACTCTGGTTGTTGTTAGTAAAAAGAACACACATGCAATGAAACTGGTGGATCCATAGGTGGATTGTGAAAAGACCACACATGCAATGACACTGGTGGATCCATATGTGGTATGTGAAAAGAACACACATGCAATGACTCTGGTTGTTGTTAGTAAAAAGAACACACATGCAATGACACTGGTGGATCCATGTGTGGTCTCTGAAGAGAACACACATTTCAATGACCCTGGTGGATCCATATGTGGTATGTGAAAAGAACAGTCATGAAATGACTCCAGTTGTTGTTAGTAAAAAAGAACACACATGCAATGACACTGGTGGATCCATAGGTGGTATGTGAAAAGAACACACATGCAATGACTCTGGTTGTTGTTAGTAAAAGGAACACACATGCAATGACACTGGTGGATCCATAGGTGGATTGTGAAAATAGCACACATACAATGACACTAGTGGATCCATATGTGGTATCTGAAAAGAACAGTCATGAAATGACTCCGGTTGTTGTTAGTAAAAAGAACACACATGCAATGACACTAGTGGATCCATAGGTGGTATGTGAAAAGAATACACATGCAATGACTCTGGTTGTTGTTAGTAAAAAGAACACACATGCAATGACACTGCTGGATCCATAGGTGGTATGTGAAAAGAACACACATGCAATGACTCTTGTTGTTGTTAGTAAAAAGAGCACACATGCAATGACACTGGTGGATCCATAGGTGGATTGTGAAAAAGGCACACATACAATGACACTGGTGGATCCATATGTGGTATGTGAAAAGAACACACATGCAATGACTCTGGTTGTTGTTAGTAAAAAGAACACACATGCAATGACTCTGGTGGATCCATAGGTGGTATATGAAAAGAACACACATGCAATGACTCTGGTTGTTGTTAGTAAAAAGAACACACATGCAATGAAACGGGTGGATCCATGTGTGGTCTCTGAAGAGAACACACATGCAATGACTCTGGTTGTTGTTAGTAAAAGAGCACACATGCAATGACACTGGTGGATCCATAGGTGGATTGTGAAAAGAACACACATGCCATGACACTGGTGGATCCATAGATGGATTGTGAAAAGAGCACGCATGCAATGACTCTGGTTGATGTTAGTAAAAAGAACACACATGCAATGACACTGGTGGATCCATAGGTGGATTGTGAAAAGAGCACACATGCAATGACACTGGTGGATCCATATGTGGTATGTGAAAAGAACACACATGCAATGACTCTGGTTGTTGTTAGTAAAAAGAACACACATGCAATGACACTGGTGGATCCATGTGTGGTCTCAAGAGAACACATTTCAATGACACTGGTGGATCCATATGTGGTATGTGAAAAGAACAGTCATGAAATGACTCCAGTTGTTGTTAGTAAAAAGAACACACATGCAATGACACTAGTGGATCCATAGGTGGTATGTGAAAAGAACACACATGCAATGACTCTGTTTGTTGTTAGTAAAAGGAACACACATGCAATGACACTGGTGGATCCATAGGTGGATTGTGAAAATAGCACACATACAATGACACTAGTGGATCCATATGTGGTATGTGAAAAGAACAGTCATGAAATGAATCCGGTTGTTGTTAGTAAAAAGAACACACATGCAATGACACTGGTGGATCCATAGTTGGTATGTGAAAAGAATACACATGCAATGACTCTGGTTGTTGTTAGTAAAAAGAACACACATGCAATGACACTGCTGGATCCATAGGTGGTATGTGAAAAGAACACACATGCAATGACTCTTGTTGTTGTTAGTAAAAAGAGCACACATGCAATGACACTGGTGGATCCATAGGTGGATTGTGAAAAAGGCACACATACAATGACACTGGTGGATCCATATGTGGTATGTGAAAAGAACACACATGCAATGACTCTGGTTGTTGTTAGTAAAAAGAACACACATGCAATGACTCTGGTGGATCCATGTGTGGTCGCTGAAGAGAACACACATTTCAATGACACTGGTGGGTCCATAGGTGGATTGTGAAAAGAACACACATGCAATGACTCTGGTTGTTGATAGTAAATGGAACACACATGCAATGACAATGGTGGATCCATGTGTGGTCTCTAAAGAGAACACACATGCAATGACTCTGGTTGTTGTTACTAAAAAGAGCACACATGCAATGACACTAGTGGATCCATAGGTGTATTGTGAAAATAGCACACATACAATGACACTAGTGGATCCATATGTGGTATGTGAAAAGAACACACATTTCAATGACTCTGGTTGTTGTTAGTAAAAGGAACACACATGCAATGACACTGGTGGATCCATAGGTGGATTGTGAAAAGAGCACACATGCAATGACACTGGTGGATCCATATGTGGTATGTGAAAAGAACAAACATGCAATGACTCTGGTTGTTGTTAGTAAAAAGAACACACATGCAATGACACTGGTGGATCCATGTGTGGTCTCTGAAGAGAACACACAAGCAATGACTCTGGTTGTTGTTAGTAAAAAGAGCACACATGCAATGAGACTGGTGGATCCATAGGTGGATTATGAAAAGAGCATACATACAATGACACTGGTGTATCCATATGTGGTATGTGAAAAGAATAGTCATGAAATGACTCCAGATGTTGTTAGTAAAAAGAACACACATGCAATGACACTAGTGGATCCATAGGTGGTATGTGAAAAGAACACACATGCAATCACTCTAGTTATTGTTAGTAAAAAGAACACACATGCAATGACACTGGTGGATCCATGTGTGGTATCTGAAGAGAACACACATGCAATGACTATGGTTGTTGTTAGTAAAAAGAGCACACATGCAATGACACTGGTGGATCCATAGGTGGATTGTGAAAGCAGCACACATACAATGACACTGGTGGATCCATATGTGGTATGTGAAAAGAACACACATGCAATGACTCTGGTTGTTGTTAGTAAAAAGAACACACATGCAATGACACGGGTGGATCCATGTGTGGTCTTTGAAAAGAACACGCATTTCAATGACACTGGTGGATCCATATGAGGTATGTGAAAAGAACAGTCATGAAATGACTCCAGTTGTTGTTAGTAAAAAGAACACACATGCAATGACACTGGTGGATCCATAGGTGGTATGTGAAAAGAACACACATGCAATGACTCTGGTTGTTGTTAGTAAAAAGAACACACATGCAATGAAACGGGTGGATCCATGTGTGGTCTCTGAAGAGAACACGCATGCAATGACTCTGGCTGTTGCTAGTAAAAAGAGCACACATGCAATGACACTGGTGGGTCCATAGGTGGATTGTGAAAAGAACACACATGCAATGACACTGGTGGATCCATAGATGGATTGTGAAAAGATCACACATGCAATGACTCTGGTTGTTGTTAGTAAAAAGAACACACATGCAATGGCGGTGGATCCATAGGTGGATTGTGAAAAGAGCACACATGCAATGACACTGGTGGATCCATATGTGGTATGTGAAAAGAACACACATGCAATGACTCTGGTTGTTGTTAGTAAAAAGAACACACATGCAATGACACTGGTGGATCCATGTGTGGTCTCTGAAGAGAACACACATTTCAATGACCCTGGTGGATCCATATGTGGTATGTGAAAAGACGATCATGAAATGACTCAGTTGTTGTTAGTAAAAAGAACACACATGCAATGACACTGGTGGATCCATAGGTGGTATGTGAAAAGAACACATGCAATGACTACGGTTGTTGTTAGTAAAAGGAACACACATGCAATGACTGGTGGATCCATAGGTGGATTGTGAAAATAGCACACATACAATGACACTAGTGGATCCATATGTGGTATCTGAAAAGAACAGTCATGAAATGACTCCGGTTGTTGTTAGTAAAAAGAACACACATGCAATGACACTAGTGGATCCATAGGTGGTATGTGAAAAGAATACACATGCAATGACTCTGGTTGTTGTTAGTAAAAAGAACACACATGCAATGACACTGCTGGATCCATAGGTGGTATGTGAAAAGAACACACATGCAATGACTCTTGTTGTTGTTAGTAAAAAGAGCACACATGCAATGACACTGGTGGATCCATAGGTGGATTGTGAAAAAGGCACACATACAATGACACTGGTGGATCCATATGTGGTATGTGAAAAGAACACACATGCAATGACTCTGGTTGTTGTTAGTAAAAAGAACACACATGCAATGACTCTGGTGGATCCATAGGTGGTATGTGAAAAGAACACACATGCAATGACTCTGGTTGTTGTTAGTAAAAAGAACACACATGCAATGAAACGGGTGGATCCATGTGTGGTCTCTGAAGAGAACACGCATGCAATGACTCTGGCTGTTGCTAGTAAAAAGAGCACACATGCAATGACACTGGTGGGTCCATAGGTGGATTGTGAAAAGAACACACATGCAATGACACTGGTGGATCCATATGTGGTATGTGAAAAGAACACACATGCAATGACTCTGGTTGTTGTTAGTAAAAAGAACACACATGCAATGACACTGGTGGATCCATGTGTGGTCTCTGAAGAGAACACACATTTCAATGACCCTGGTGGATCCATATGTGGTATGTGAAAAGAACAGTCATGAAATGACTCCAGTTGTTGTTAGTAAAAAGAACACACATGCAATGACACTAGTGGATCCATAGGTGGTATGTGAAAAGAACACACATGCAATGACTCTGTTTGTTGTTAGTAAAAGGAACACACATGCAATGACACTGCTGGATCCATAGGTGGTATGTGAAAAGAACACACATGCAATGACTCTTGTTGTTGTTAGTAAAAAGAGCACACATGCAATGACACTGGTGGATCCATAGGTGGATTGTGAAAAAGGCACACATACAATGACACTGGTGGATCCATATGTGGTATGTGAAAAGAACACACATGCAATGACTCTGGTTGTTGTTAGTAAAAAGAACACACATGCAATGACTCTGGTGGATCCATGTGTGGTCTCTGAAGAGAACACACATTTCAATGACACTGGTGGATCCATATGTGGTATGTGAAAAGAACAGTCATGAAATGACTCCAGTTGTTGTTAGTAAAAAGAACACACATGCAATGACACTGGTGGATCCATAGGTGGTATGTGAAAAGAACACACATGCAATGACTCTGGTTGTTGATAGTAAATGGAACACACATGCAATGACACTGGTGGATCCATGTGTGGTCTCTAAAGAGAACACACATGCAATGACTCTGGTTGTTGTTAGTAAAAAGAGCACACATGCAATGACACTAGTGGATCCATAGGTGTATTGTGAAAATAGCACACATACAATGACACTAGTGGATCCATATGTGGTATGTGAAAAGAACACACATTTCAATGACTCTGGTTGTTGTTAGTAAAAAGAACACACATGCAATGACACTGGTGGATCCATGTGTGGTCGCTGAAGAGAACACACATTTCAATGACACTGGTGGATCCATAGTTGGTATGTGAAAAGAATACACATGCAATGACTCTGGTTGTTGTTAGTAAAAAGAACACACATGCAATGACACTGCTGGATCCATAGGTGGTATGTGAAAAGAACACACATGCAATGACTCTTGTTGTTGTTAGTAAAAAGAGCACAAAATGCAATGACACTGGTGGATCCATAGGTGGATTGTGAAAAAGGCACACATACAATGACACTGGTGGATCCATATGTGGTATGTGAAAAGAACACACATGCAATGACTCTGGTTGTTGTTAGTAAAAAGAACACACATGCAATGACTCTGGTGGATCCATGTGTGGTCGCTGAAGAGAACACACATTTCAATGACACTGGTGGATCCATATGTGCTATGTGAAAAGAAAAGTCATGAAATGACTCCAGTTGTTGTTAGTAAAAAGAACACACATGCAATGACACTGGTGGATCCATAGGTGGTATGTGAAAAGAACACACATGCAATGACTCTGGTTGTTGATAGTAAAACACACATGCAATGACACTAGTGGATCCATGTGTGGTCTCTAAAGAGAACACACATGCAATGACTCTGGTTGTTGTTAGTAAAAAGAGCACACATGCAATGACACTAGTGGATCCATAGGTGTATTGTGAAAATAGCACACATACAATGACACTAGTGGATCCATATGTGGTATGTGAAAATAACACACATTTCAATGACTCTGGTTGTTGTTAGTAAAAGGAACACACATGCAATGACACTGGTGGATCCATAGGTGGATTGTGAAAAGAGCACACATGCAATGACACTAGTGGATCCATATGTGGTATGTGAAAAGAACAAACATGCAATGACTCTGGTTGTTGTTAGTAAAAAGAACACACATGCAATGACTCTGGTGGATCCGTGTGTGGTCTCTGAAGAGAACACACATTTCAATGACACTGGTGGATCCATATGTGGTATGTGAAAAGAACACACATTTCAATGACACTGGTGGATCCATATGTGGTATGTGAAAAGAACACACATTTCAATGACACTGGTGGATCCACATGTGGTATGTCAAAAGAACAGTCATGAAATAGCTCTAGTTGTTGTTAGTAAAAAGAACACACATGAAGTAACACTCGTGGATCCATAGGTGGTATGTGAAAAGAACACACATGCAATGACTCTGGTTGTTGTTATAAAAAATAACACACATGCAATGACACTGGTGGATCCATGTGTGGTCTCTGAAGATAACACAAATGCAATGACTCTACTTGTTTTTAGTAAAAAGAGCACACATGCAATGACACTGGTGGATCCATAGGTGGATTGTGAAAAGAACACACATGTAATGACACTGTTGGATCCATGTATGGTCTCTAAAGAGAACACACATGCAATGACCCCAATTGTTGTTAGTAAAAAAGCACACATGCAATGGCACCGGTGGATCCATATGTGGTATGTGAAAAGAACACACATTTCAATGACTCTGGTTGTTGTTAGTAAAAAGAAAACACATGCAATGACATTGGTGGATCCCTAGGTGGATTGTGAAAAGAGCACACATGCAATGGCACTGGTGGATCCATGTGTGGTATGTGAAAAGAACACACATGCAATGACTCCAGTTGTTGTTAGTAAAAATAACACACGTGCAATGACCCTAGTTGTTGTTAGTAAAAAGAACACACATGCAATGACACTGGTGGATCCATGTGTGGTCTCTGAAGAGAACACACATTTCAATGACACTGGTGGATCCATATGTGGTATGTGAAAAGAACAATCATGAAATGACTCCAATTGTTGTTAGTAAAAAGAACACACATGCAATGACACTGGTGGATCCATAAGTGGTATGTGTAAAGAACACACATGCAATGACTCTGGTTGTTGTTAGTAAAAAGAACACACATGCAATGACACTGGTGGATCCATGTGTGGTCTCTGAAGAGACCACATATTTCAATGACACTGGAGGATCCATATGAGGTATGTGAAAAGAACAGTCATGAAATGACTCTAGTTGTTGTTAGTAAAAAGAACACACATGCAATGACTCTGGTTATTGTTAGTAAAAAGAACACACATGCAATGACACTGGTGGATCCATGTGTGGTCTCTGAAGAGAACACACATGCAATGACTCTGGTTGTTGTTAGTAAAAAGAGCACACATGCAATGACAGTGGTGGATCCATAGGTGGATTGTGAAAAGAGCACACATACAATGACACTGGTAGTTCCATATGTGGTATGTGAAAAGAACACACATGCAATGACTCTGGATGTTGTTAGTAAAAAGAACAAACATGCAATGACACTGGTGGATCCATATGAGGTATGTGAAAAGAACATACATGAAATGACTCCAGTTGTTAGTAAAAAGAACACACATGCAATGACACTGGTGGATCCATAGGTGGTATGTGAAAATAACACACATGCAATGACTCTGGTTGTTGTTAGTAAAAAGAACACACATGCAATCACACTGGTGGATCCATGTGTGGTCTCTAAAGAGAACACGCATGCAATGACTCTGGTTGTTGTTAGTAAAAAGAGCACACATGCAATGACACTGGCGGATCCATAGGTGGATTGTGAAAAGAACACACATGCAATGACACTGGTGGATCGATAGATGGATTGTGAAAAGTGCACACATGCAATGACTCTGGTTGTTAGTAAAAAGAACACACATGCAATGACACTGGTGGATCCATGTGTGGTCGCTGAAGAGAACACACATGCAATGACTCTGGTTGTTGTTAGTAAAAAGAGCACACATGCAATGACACTGGTGGATCCATAGGTGGATTGTGAAAAGAACACACATGCAATGACTCTGGTTGTTGTTAGTATAAAGAACACACATGCAATGACACTGGTGGATCCATAGGTGGATTGTGAAAAGAGCACACATGCAATGGCACTAGTGGATCCATGTGTGGTATGTGAAAATAACACACATGCAATGACTCAAGTTGTTGTTAGTAAAAAGAACACACATGCAATGACACTGGTGGATCCATGTGTGGTCTCTGAAGAGAACACACATTTCAACGACACTGGTGGATCCATATGTGGTATTTGAAAAGAACAGTCATGAAATGATTCCAGTTGTTGTTAGTAAAAAGAACACACATGCAATAACACTGGTGGATCCATAGGTGGTATGTGAAAAGAACACACATGCAATGACTTTGGTTATTGTTAGTAAAAAGAAAACACATGCAATGACACTGGTGGATCCATGTGTGGTCTCTAAAGAGAACACGCATGCAATGACTCTGGTTGTTGTTAGTAAAAAGAGCAGACATGCAATGACACTGGTGGATCCATAGGTGGATTGTGACAAGAACACACATGCAATGACACTGGTGGATCCATAGATGGATTCTGAAAAGAGCACACATGCAATGACTCTGGTTGTTAGTAAAAAGAACACACATGCAATGACACTGGTGGATCCATGTGTGGTCTCTGAAGAGAACACACATGCAATGACTCTGGTTGGTGTTAGTAAAAAGAGCACACATGCAATGACACTGTTGGATGCATAGGTGGATTGTGAAAAGAACACAAATGCAATGACACTAGTGCATCCATGTGTGGTCTCTGAAGAGAACACACATGCAATGACCCCAGTTGTTGTTAGTAAAAAAAGCACACATACGATGACACTGGTGGATCCATATGTGGTATGTGAAAAGAACACACATTTCAATGACACTGGTGGATCCATATAGGGTATGTGAAAAGAACAGTCATGAAATAGCTCTAGTTGTTGTTAGTAAAAAGAACACAGATGCAATGACACTAGTGGATCCATAGGTGGTATGTGAAAAGAACACACATGCAATGACTCTGGTTGTTGTTAGTAAGAATAACACACGTGCAATGACACTTGTGGATCCTTGTGTGGTCTCTGAAGATAACACACATGCAATGACTCTACTTGTTGTTAGTAAAAAGAGCACACATGCAATGAAACTGGTGGATCCATAGGTGGATTGTGAAAAGAACAGAGATGCAATGACACTGCTGGATCCATGTGTGGTCTCTGAAGAGAACACACATTCAATGACCCCAATTCTTGTTAGTAAAAAAAGCACACATGCAATGACACTGGTGGATCCATATGTGGTATGTGAAAAGAACACACATTTCAATGACTCTGGTTGTTGTTAGTAAAAAGAACACACATGCAATGACACTGGTGGATCCATAGGTGGATTGTGAAAAGAGAACACATGCAATGGCACTAGCGGATCCATGTGTGGTATGTGAAAAGATCACACATGCAATGACTCCAGTTGTTGTTAGTAAAAAGAACACACATGCAATGACACTGGTAGATCCATGTGTGGTCTCTGAAGAGAACACACATTTCAATGACACTAGTGGATCTATATGTGGTATGTGAAAAGAATAGTCATGAAATGACTCCAGTTGTGGTTAGTAAAAAGAACGCACATGCAATGACACTGGTGGATCCATAGGTGGTATGTGAAAAGAATACACATGCAATGACTCCGGTTGTTGTTAGTCAAAAGAACACACATGCCATGACACTGGTGGATCCATAGGTGGTATGTGAAAAGAACACACATGCAATGACTCTGGTTGTTGTTAGTAAAAACAGCACACATGCAATGACACTAGTGGATCCATAGGTGGATTGTGAAAAGAACACACATGCAATGACACTGGTGGATCCATGTGTGGTCTCTGAAGAGAACACACGTGCAATGACCCTAGTTGTTGTTAGTAAAAAAAGCACGCATGCAATGATACTGGTGGATCCATATGTGGTATGTGAAAAGAACACACATTTCAATGACTCTGGTTGTTGTTAGTAAAAAGAACACACATGCAATGACACTGGTGGATCCATAGGTGGATTGTGAAAAGAGCACACATACAATGACTCTAGCTGTTGCTGGTAAAAAGAACACACATGCAATGACACTGGTGGATCCATAGGTGGATTGTGAAAAGAGCACACATGCAATGGCACTGGTGGATCCATGTGTGGTATGTGAAAAGAACACAAATGCAATGACTCAAGTTGTTGTTAGTAAAAAGAATACACATGCAATGACACTGGTGGATCCATGTGTGGTCTCTGAAGAGAACACACATTTCAACGACACTGGTGGATCCATATGTGGTATGTGAAAAGAACAGTCATGAAATGATTCCAGTTGTTGTTAGTAAAAAGAACACACATGCAATGACACTGGTGGATCCATAGGTGGTATGTGAAAAGAACACACATGCAATGACTCTGGTTATTGTTAGTAAAAAGAACACACATGCAATGACACTGGTGGATCCATGTGTGGTCTCTAAAGAGAACACGCATGCAATGACTCTGGTTGTTGTTAGTAAAAAGAGAAGACATGCAATGACACTGGTGGATCCATAGGTGGATTGTGAAAAGAACACACATGCAATGACACTGGTGGATCCATAGATGGATTCTGAAAAGAGCACACATGCAATGACTCTGGTTGTTAGTAAAAAGAACACACATGCAATGACACTGGTGGATCCATGTGTGGTCTCTGAAGAGAACACACATGCAATGACTCTGGTTGGTGTTAGTAAAAAGAGCGCACATGCAATGACACTGGTGGATCCATAGGTGGATTGAGAAAAGAACACACATGCAATGACATTAGTGGATCCATGTGTGGTCTCTGAAGAGAACACACATGCAATGACCCCAGTTGTTGTTAGTAAAAAAGCAAACATACAATGACACTGGTGGATCCATATGTGGTATGTGAAAAGGACACACATTTCAATGACACTAGTGGATCCATATAGGGTATGTGAAAAGAACAGTCATGAAATAGCTCTAGTTGTTGTTAGTAAAAAGAACACAGATGCAATGACACTAGTGGATCCATAGGTGGTATGTGAAAAGAACACACATGCAATGACTCTGGTTGTTGTTAGTAAAAATAACACACGTGCAATGACACTTGTGGATCCATGTGTGGTCTCTGAAGATAACACACATGCAATGACTCTACTTGTTGTTAGTAGAAAGAGCACACATGGAAATGAAACTGGTGGATCCATAGGTGGGTTGTGAAAAGAACAGACATGCAATGACACTGGTGGATCCATGTGTGGTCTCTGAAGAGAACACACATGCAATGACCCCAATTCTTGTTAGTAAAAAAAGCACACATGCAATGACACTGGTGGATCCATATGTGGTATGTGAAAAGAACACACATTTCAATGACTCTGGTTGTTGTTAGTAAAAAGAACACACATGCAATGACACTGGTGGATCCATAGGTGGATTGTGAAAAGAGAACACATGCAATGGCACTGGCGGATCCATGTGTGGTATGTGAAAAGAACACACATGCAATGACTCTAGTTGTTGTTAGTAAAAAGAACACACATGCAATGACACTGGTAGATCCAAGTGTGGTCTCTGAACAGAACACAAATTTCAATGACACTAGTGGATCTATATGTGGTATGTGAAAAGAATAGTCATGAAATGACTCCAGTTGTTGTTAGTAAAAAGAACGCACATGCAATGACACTAGTGGATCCATAGGTGGTATGTGAAAAGAATACACATGCAATGACTCCGGTTGGTGTTAGTCAAAAGAACACACATGCAATGACACTGGTGGATCTATAGGTAGTATGTGAAAAGAACACACATGCAATGACTCTGGTTGTTGTTAGTAAAAAGAGCACACATGCAATGACACTAGTGGATCCATAGGTGGATTGTGAAAAGAACACACATGCAATGACACTGGTGGATCCATGTGTGGTCTCTGAAGAGAACACACGTGCAATGACCCCAGTTGTTGTTAGTAAAAAAAGCACGCATGCAATGACACTGGTGGATCCATGTGTGGTCTCTGAAGAGAACACACATGCAATGACTCTGGTTGTTATTAGTAAAAAGAGCACACATGCAATGACACTGGTGGATCCATACGTGGATTGTGAAAAAAAGCACACATATAATGACACTGGTGGGTCCATATGTGGTATGTGAAAAGAACACACATGCAATGACCCCAGTTGTTGTTAGTAAAAAAAGCACACATGCAATGACACTGGTGGATCCATGTGTGGTCTATAAAGAGAACACACATTTCAATGACACTAGTGGATCTATATGTGTTATGTGAAAAGAACAGTCATGAAATGACTCCACTTGTTGTTAGTAAAAAGAACACACATGCAATGACACTGGTGGATCCATAGGTGGTATGTGAAAAGAACACACATGCAATGACTGTGGTTGTTGTTAGTAAAAAGAACACACATGCAATGACACTGGTGGATCCATGTGTGGTCTATGAAGAGAACACACATGCAATGACTCTGGTTCTTGTTAGTAAAAAGAGCACACATGCAATGACACTAGTGGATCCATAGGTGGATTGTGAAAAGAACAGACATGCAATGAAACTGGTGGATCCATGTGTGGTCTCTGAAGAGAGCACACATGCAATGACCCTAGTTGTTGTTAGTAAAAAAAGCACACATGCAATGACCCTAGTTGTTGTTAGTAAAAAAAGCACACATGCAATGACATTGGTGGATCCATATGTGGTATGTGAAAAGAACACACATTTCAATGACTCTGGTTGTTGTTAGTAAAAAGAACACACATGCAATGACACTGGTGGATCCATAGGTGGATTGTGAAAAGTGCACACATGCAATGACACTGGTGGATCCATATGTGGTATGTGAAAAGAACACACATGCAATGACTCTGGTTGTTGTTAGTAAAAAGAACACACATGCAATGACACTGGTGGATCCATGTGTGGTCTCTGAAGAGAACACACATTTCAATGACACTGGTGGATCCATATGTGGTATATGAAAAGAACAGTCATGAAATGACTCCAGTTGTTGTTAGTAAAAAGAACACACATGCAATGACACTGGTGGATCCATAGGTGGTATGTGAAAAGAACACACATGCAATGACTGTGGTTGTTGGTAGTAAAAAGAACACACATGCAATGACACTGGTGGATCCATGTGTTGTTTATGAAGAGAACACACATACAAAGACTCTGGTTCTTGTTAGTAAAAAGAGCACACATGCAATGAGACTAGTGGATCCATAGGTGGATTGTGAAAACAACACACATGCAATGACACTGGTGGATCCATGTGTGGTCTTTGAAGAGAACACACATGCAATGACCCCATTTGTTGTTAGTAAAAAAAGCACACATGCAATGACACTAGTGGATCCATATGTGGTATGTGAAAAGAACACACATTTCAATGACTCTGGTTGTTGTTGGTAAAAAGAACACACATGCAATGACACTGGTGGATCCATGTGTGGTATGTGAAAATAAACACAATGCAATGACACTGGTGGATCCATATGTGGTATGTGAAAAGAACACACATGCAATGACTCTAGTTGTTGTTAGTAAAAAGAACACACATGCAATGACACTGGTGGATCCATAGGTGGTATGTGAAAAGAACACACATGCAATGACTCTGGTTGTTGTTAGTAAAAAGAACACACTGCAATAACACTGGTGGATCCATATGTGTTTAGTGAAAAGAACACACATTTCAATGACTCTGGTTGTTGTTAGTAAAAAGAACACACATGCAATGACACTGGTGCATCCATAGGTGAATTGTGAAAAGAGCACACATGCAATGACACTGGTGGATCCATGTGTGGTCTCTGAAGAGAACACACATTTCAATGACACTGGTGGATCCATATGTGGTATGTGAAAAGAACAGTCATGAAATGACTCCAGTTGTTGTTAGTAAAAAGAACACACATGCAATGACACTGGTGGATCCATAGGTGGTATGTGAAAAGAACACACATGCAATGACTCTGGTTGTTGTTAGTAAAAAGAACACACATGCAATGACACTGGTGGATCCATGTGTGGTCTCTGAAGAGAACACACATGCAATGACTCTGGTTCTTGTTAGTAAAAAGAGCACATATGCAATGACACTGGTGGATCCATAGGTGGATTGTGAAAAGAACACACATGCAATGACACTGGTGGATCCATGTGTGGTTTCTAAAGAGAACACACATGCAATGGCCCCAGTTGTTGTTAGTAAAAAAACCACACATGCAATGACACTGGTGGATCCATATGTGGTATGTGAAAAGAACACACATTTCAATGACTCTGGTTGTTGTTAGTAAAAAGAACACACATGCAATCACACTGGTGGATCCATAGGTGGATCGTGAAAAAAGCACACATATAATGACACTGGTGGATCCATATGTGGTATGTGAAAAGAACACACATGCAATGACTCTGGTTGTTGTTAGTAAAAAGAACACACATTCTATGACACTGGTGGATTAATGTGTGGTCTCTAAAGAGAACACATTTCAATGACACCGGTGGATCCATATGTGGTATGTGAAAAGAACAGTCATGAAATGACTCCAGTTGTTCTTAGTAAAAAGAACACACATGAAATGACACTGGTGGATCCATAGGTGGTATGTGAAAAGAACACACATGCAATGACTCTGGTTGTTGATAGTAAAACACACATGCAATGACACTAGTGGATCCATGTGTGGTAATTAAAGAGAACACACATGCAATGACTCTGGTTGTTAGTAAAAAGAGCACACATGCAATGACACTTGTGGTTCCATAGGTGGATTGTGAAAAGAACACACATGCAATGACACTGGTGGATCCATGTGTGGTCTTTGAAGAGAACACACATGCAATGACCCTAGTTGTTGTTAGTAAAAAAGCACACATGCAATGACACTGGTGGATCCATATGTGGTATGTGAAAAGAACACACATTTCAATGACTCTGGTTGTTGTTAGTAAAAAGAACACACATGCAATGACACTGTGGATCCATAGGTGGATTGTGAAAAGAGCACACATGCAATGACACTGGTGGATCCATATGTGGTATGTGAAAAGAACACACATGCAATGACTCTGGTTGTTGTTAGTAAAAAGAACACACATGCAATGACACTGGTGGATCCATGTGTGGTCTCTGAAGAGAACACACATTTCAATGACATTGGTGGATCCATATGTGGTATGTGAAAAGAACAGTCATGAAATGACTCTAGTTGTTGTTAGTAAAAAGAACACACATGCAATGACACTGGTGGATCCATATGTGGTATGTGAAAAGAACACATGCAATGACTCTGGTTGTTGTTAGTAAAAGAACACACATGCAATGATACGGTGGATCCATGTGTGGTCTCTGAAGATTACACATGCAATGACTCTGGTTGTTATTAAAAACAGCACAAATGCAATGACACTAGTGGATCCATAGGTGGATTGTGAAAAGAACACACATGCAATGACACTGGTGGATCCATGTGTGGTCTCTGAAGAGAACACACATGCAATGAACCTAGTTGTTGTTAGTAAAAAAAATCACACATGCATTGACACTGGTGGATCCATATGTGGTATGTGAAAAGAACACACATTTCAATGACTCTGGTTGTTGTTACTAAAAAGAACACACATGCAATGATACTGGTGGATCCATAGGTGGATTGTGAAAAGAACACACATACAATGACATCGGCGGATCCATTTGTGGTATGTGAAAAGAACACACATGCAACGACTCTGTTTTGTTTTAGTAAAAAGAACACACATGCAATGACATTGGTGGATCCATGTGTGGTCTCTGAAGAGAACACACATTTCAATGACACTGGTGGATCCATATGTGGTATGTGAAAATAACAGTCATGAAATGACTCTAGATGTTGTTAGTAAAAAGAACACACATGCAATGACTCTGGTTGTTGTTAGTAAAAAGAACACACATGCAATGACTCTGGTTGTTGTTAGTAAAAAGAACACACATACAATGACATTGGTGGATCCATGTGTGGTCTCTGAAGAGAACACACATTTCAATGACACTGGTGGATCCATATGTGGTATGTGAAAAATAACAGTCATGAAATGACTCCAGATGTTGTTAGTAAAAAGAACACACATGCAATGACACTAGTGGATCCATAGGTGGTATGTGAAAAGAACACACATGCAATCACTCTAGTTATTGTTAGTAAAAAGAACACACATGCAATGACACTGGTGGATCCATGTGTGGTCTCTAAAGAGAACACACATGCAATGACTATGGTTGTTGTTAGTAAAAAGAGCACACATGCAATGACACTGGTGGATCCATAGGTGGATTGTGAAAACAGCACACATACAATGACACTCGTGGATCCATATGTGGTATGTGAAAAGAACAGTCATGAAATGACTCCAGTTGTTGTTAGTAAAAAAGAACATACATGCAATGACACTGGTGGATCCATAGGTGGTATGTGAAAAGAACACACATGCAATGACTCTGGTTGTTGTTAGTAAAAAGAACACACATGCAATGACACATGTGGATCCATGTGTGGTCTCTGAAGAGAACACAGAAGCAATTACTCTGGTTGTTGTTAGTAAAAAGAGCACACGTGCAATGACACTGGTGGATCCAGAGGTGGATTGTGAAAAGAACACACATGCAATGACACTGGTGGATCCATGTGTGGTCTTTGAAGAGAACACACATGCAATGACCCCAGTTGTTGTTAGTAAAAAAAAGCACACATGCAATGACACTGGTGGATCCATATGTGGTATGTGAAAAGAACGCACATTTCAATGACTCTGGTTGTTGTTAGTAAAAAGAACACACATGCAATGACACTGGTGGATCCATAAGTGGATTCTGAAAAGAGCACACATGCAATGACACTGGTGGATCCATGTGTGGTATGTGAAAAGAACACACATGCAATGACTCCAGTTGTTGTTAGTAAAAAGAACACACATGCAATGACACTAGTGGATCCATGTGTGGTCTCTGAAGAGAACACACATTTCAATGACACTGGTGGATCCATATGTGGTATGTGAAAAGAACAGTCATGAAATGACTCCAGTTGTTGTTAGTAAAAAGCACACACATGCAATGACACTGGTGGATCCATAGGTGGTATGTGAAAAGAACACACATGCAATGACTCTGGTTGTTGTTAGTAAAAAGAACACACATGCAATGATACCGGTGGATCCATGTGTGGTCTCCGAAGATTACACACATGCAATGACTCTGGTTGTTAGTAAAAAGAGCACAAATGCAATGACACTAGTGGATCCATAGGTGGATTGTGAAAAGAACATACATGCAATGACACTGGTGGATCCATGTGTGGTCTCTGAAGAGAACACACATGCAATGAACCTAGTTGTTTTGGTAAAAGAAAGCACACATGCAATGACACTGGTGGATCTATATGTGGTATGTGAAAAGAACACACGTTTTAATGAATCTAGTTGTTGTTAGTAAAAAGAACACACATGCAATGACACTGGTGGATCCATAGGTGGATTGTGAAAAGAACACACATACAATGACATCGGTGGATCCATTTGTGGTATGTGAAAAGAACACACATGCAATGACTCTGGTTTGTTTTAGTAAAAAGAACACACATGCAATGACATTGGTGGATCCATGTGTGGTCTCTGAAGAGAACACACATTTCAATGACACTGGTGGATCCATATGTGGTATGTGAAAAGAACAGTCATGAAATGACTCCAGATGTTGTTAGTAAAAAGAACACACATGCAATGACTCTGGTTGTTGTTAGTAAAAAGAACACACATGCAATGACTCTGGTTGTTGTTAGTAAAAAGAACACACATGCAATGACATTGGTGGATCCATGTGTGGTCTCTGAAGAGAACACACATTTCAATGACACTGGTGGATCCATATGTGGTATGTGAAAAGAACAGTCATGAAATGACTCCAGATGTTGTTAGTAAAAAGAACACACATGCAATGACACTAGTGGATCCATAGGTGGTATGTGAAAAGAACACACGTGCAATCACTCTAGTTATTGTTAGTAAAAAGAACACACATGCAATGACACTGGTGGATCCATGTGTGGTCTCTAAAGAGAACACAGATGCAATGACTATGGTTGTTGTTAGTAAAAAGAGCACACATGCAATGACACTGGTGGATCCATAGGTGGATTGTGAAAACAGCACACATACAATGACACTCGTGGATCCATATGTGGTATGTGAAAAGAACACACATGCAATGACTCTGGTTGTTGTTAGTAAAAAGAACACACATGCAATGACACTTGTGGATCCATGTGTGGTCTCTGAAAAGAACACGCATTTCAATGACACTGGTGGATCCATATGAGGTATGTGAAAAGAACAGTCATGAAATGACTCTAGTTGTTGTTAGTAAAAAGAACACGCATGCAATGACATTGGTGGATCCATAGGTGGTATGTGAAAAGAACACACATGCAACGACTCTGGTTCTTGTTAGTAAAAAGAGCACACATGCAATGACACTGGTGGATCCATGTGTGGTCTCTAAAGAGAACACGCATGCAATGACTCTGGCTATTGTTAGTAAAAAGAGCACACATGCAATGACACTGGTTGGTCCATAGGTGGATTGTGAAAAGAACACACATGCAATGACACTGGTGGATCCATAGATGGATTGTTAAAAGAGCACACATGCAATGACTCTGGTTGTTGTTAGTAAAAAGAACACACATGCAATGAAACTGGTGGATCCATAGGTGGATTGTGAAAAGAGCACACATGCAATGACATTGGTGGATCCATGTGTGGTCTCTGAAGAGAACACACATTTCAATGACACTGGTGGATCCATATGTGGTATGTGAAAAGAACAGTCATGAAATGACTCCAGATGTTGTTAGTAAAAAGAACACACATGCAATGACTCTGGTTGTTGTTAGTAAAAAGAACACACATGCAATGACTCTGGTTGTTGTTAGTAAAAAGAACACACATGCAATGACATTGGTGGATCCATGTGTGGTCTCTGAAGAGAACACACATTTCAATGACACTGGTGGATCCATATGTGGTATGTGAAAAGAACAGTCATGAAATGACTCCAGATGTTGTTAGTAAAAAGAACACACATGCAATGACACTAGTGGATCCATAGGTGGTATGTGAAAAGAACACACGTGCAATCACTCTAGTTATTGTTAGTAAAAAGAACACACATGCAATGACACTGGTGGATCCATGTGTGGTCTCTGAAGAGAACACACATTCAATGACTATGGTTGTTGTTAGTAAAAAGAGCACACATGCAATGACACTGGTGGATCCATAGGTGGATTGTGAAAACAGCACACATACAATGACACTCGTGGATCCATATGTGGTATGTGAAAAGAACACACATGCAATGACTCTGGTTGTTGTTAGTAAAAAGAACACACATGCAATGACAATTGTGGATCCATGTGTGGTCTCTGAAAAGAACACGCATTTCAATGACACTGGTGGATCCATATGAGGTATGTGAAAAGAACAGTCATGAAATGACTCCAGTTGTTGTTAGTAAAAAGAACACGCATGCAATGACACTGGTGGATCCATAGGTGGTATGTGAAAAGAACACACATGCAACGACTCTGGTTCTTGTTAGTAAAAAGAGCACACATGCAATGACACTGGTGGGTCCATGTGTGGTCTCTAAAGAGAACACGCATGCAATGACTCTAGCTGTTGTTAGTAAAAAGAGCACACATGCAATGGCACTGGTTGGTCCATAGGTGGACTGTGAAAAGAACACACATGCAATAACACTGGTGGATCCATAGATGGATGGTGAAAAGAGCACACATGCAATGACTCTGGTTGTTGTTAGTCAAAAGAACACACATGCAATGAAACTGGTGGATCCATAGGTGGATTGTGAAAAGAGCACACATGCAATGACACTGGTGGATCCATATGTGGTATGTGAAAAGAACACACATGCAATGACTCAGGTTGTTGTTAGTAAAAAGAACACACATGCAATGACACTAGTGGATCCATGTGTGGTCTCTGAAGAGAACACACATTTCAATGACACTGGTGGATCCATATGTGGTATGTGAAAAGAACAGTCATGAAATGACTCCAGTTGTTGTTAGTAAAAAAGAACATACATGCAATGACACTGGTGGATCCATAGGTGGTATGTGAAAAGAACACACATGCAATGACTCTGGTTGTTGTTAGTAAAAAGAACACACATGCAATGACACATGTGGATCCATGTGTGGTCTCTGAAGAGAACACAGAAGCAATTACTCTGGTTGTTGTTAGTAAAAAGAGCACACGTGCAATGACACTGGTGGATCCAGAGGTGGATTGTGAAAAGAACACACATGCAATGACACTGGTGGATCCATGTGTGGTCTTTGAAGAGAACCCACATGCAATGACCCTAGTTGTTGTTAGTAAAAAAGCACACATGCAATGACACTGGTGGATCCATATGTGGTATGTGAAAAGAACACACATTTCAATGACTCTAGTTCTTGTTAGTAAAAAGAACACACATGCAATGACAGGTGGATCCATAAGTGGATTCTGAAAAGAGCACACATGCAATGACACTGGTGGATCCATGTGTGGTATGTGAAAAGAACACACATGCAATGACTCCAGTTGTTGTTAGTAAAAAGAACACACATGCAATGACACTAGTGGATCCATGTGTGCTCTCTGAAGAGAACACACATTTCAATGACACTGGTGGATCCCTATGTGGTATGTGAAAAGAACAGTCATGAAATGACTCCAGTTGTTGTTAGTAAAAAGAACACACATGCAATGACACTGGTGGATCCATAGGTGGTATGTGAAAAGAACACACATGCAATGACTCTGGTTGTTGTTAGTAAAAAGAACACACATGCAATGATACCGGTGGATCCATGTGTGGTCTCTGAAGATTACACACATGCAATGACTCTGGTTGTTAGTAAAAAGAGCACAAATGCAATGACACTAGTGGATCCATAGGTGGATTGTGAAAAGAACACACATGCAATGACACTGGTGGATCCATGTGTGGTCTCTGAAGAGAACACACATGCAATGAACCTAGTTGTTGTTAGTAAAAAAAGCACACATGCAATGACACTGGTGGATCCATATGTGGTATGTGAAAAGAACACACATTTCAATGACTCTGGTTGTTGTTAGTAACAAGAACACACATGCAATGACACTGGTGGATCGATAAGTGGATTCTGAAAAGAGGATACATGCAATGACACTGGTGGATCCATGTGTGGTATGTGAAAAGAACACACATGCAATGACTCCAGTTGTTGTTAGTAAAAAAACACACATGCAATGACACTAGTGGATCCATGTGTGCTCTCTGAAGAGAACACACATTTCAATGACACTGGTGGATCCATATGTGGTATGTGAAAAGAACAGTCATGAAATGACTCCAGTTGTTGTTAGTAAAAAGAACACACATGCAATGACACTGGTGGATCCATAGGTGGTATGTGAAAAGAACACACATGCAATGACTCTGGTTGTTGTTAGTAAAAAGAACACACATGCAATGATACCGGTGGATCCATGTGTGGTCTCTGAAGATTACACACATGCAATGACTCTGGTTGTTAGTAAAAAGAGCACAAATGCAATGACACTAGTGGATCCATAGGTGGATTGTGAAAAGAACACACATGCAATGACACTGGTGGATCCATATGTGTGGTCTCTGAAGAGAACACACATGCAATGAACCTAGTTGTTGTTAGTAAAAGAAAGCACACATGCAATGACACTGGTGGATCCATATGTGGTATGTGAAAAGAACAGACATTTTAATGACTCTAGTTGTTGTTAGTAAAAAGAACACACATGCAATGACACTGGTGGATCCATAGGTGGATTGTTAAAAGAACACACATGCAATGACACTGGTGGATCCATATGTGGTATGTGAAAAGAACACACATGCAATGACTCTTGTTGTTGTTAGTAAAAAGAACACACATGCAATGACATTGGTGGATCCATGTGTGGTCTCTGAAGAGAACACACATTTCAATGACACTGGTGGATCCATATGTGGTATGTGAAAAGAACAGTCATGAAATGACTCCAGATGTTGTTAGTAAAAAGAACACACATGCAATGACTCTAGTTGTTGTTAGTAAAAAGAACACACATGCAATGACTCTGGTTGTTGTTAGTAAAAAGAACACACATGCAATGACATTGGTGGATCCATGTGTGGTCTCTGAAGAGAACACACATTTCAATGACACTGGTGGATCCATATGTGGTATGTGAAAAGAACAGTCATGAAATGACTCCAGATGTTGTTAGTAAAAAGAACACACATGCAATGACACTAGTGGATCCATAGGTGGTATGTGAAAAGAACACACATGCAATCACTCTAGTTATTGTTAGTAAAAAGAACACACATGCAATGACACTGGTGGATCCATGTGTGGTCTCTGAAGAGAACACACAAGCAATGACTATGGTTGTTGTTAGTAAAAAGAGCACACATGCAATGACACTGGTGGATCCATAGGTGGATTGTGAAAAGAACACACATGCAATGACACTGGTGGATCCATAGATGGATTCTGAAAAGAGCACACATGCAATGACTCTGGTTGTTTGTAAAAAGAACACACATGCAATGACACTGGTGGATCCATGTGTGGTCTCTGAAGAGAACACACATTTCAATGACACTGGTGGATCCATATGTGGTATGTGAAAAGAACAGTCATGAAATGACTCCAGTTGTTGTTAGGAAAAAAGAACACACATGCAATGACACTGGTGGATCCATAGGTGGTATGTGAAAAGAACACACATGCAATGACTCTGGTTGTTGTTAGTAAAAAGAACACACATGCAATGACACTGGTGGATCCATAGGTGGATTGTGAAAATAGCACACATACAATGACACTAGTGGATCCATATGTGGTATGTGAAAAGAACAGTCATGAAATGACTCCGGTTGTTGTTAGTAAAAAGAACACACATGCAATGACACTGGTGGATCCATAGGTGGTATGTGAAAATAATACACATGCAATGACTCTGGTTGTTGTTAGTAAAAAGAACACACATGCAATGACACTGCTGGATCCATAGGTGGTATGTGAAAAGAACACACATTTCAATGACTCTGGTTGTTGTTAGTAAAAAGAACACACATGCAATGACACTGGTGGATCCATAAGTGGATTGTGAAAAGAGCACACATGCAATGACACTGGTGGATCCATGTGTGGTATGTGAAAAGAACACACATGCAATGACTCCAGTTGTTGTTAGTAAAAAGAACACACATGCAATGACACTGGTGGATCCATGTGTGGTCTCTGAAGGGAACACACATTTCAATGACACTGGTGGATCCATATGTGGTATGTGAAAAGAACAGTCATGAAATGACTCTAGTTGTTGTTAGTAAAAAGAACACACATGAAATGACACTGGTGGATCCATAGGTGGTATGTGAAAACAACACACATGCAATGACTCTGGTTGTTGATAGTAAAAGGAACACACATGCAATGACACTGGTGGATCCATGTGTGGTCTCTAAAGAGAACACACATGCAATGACTCTGGTTGTTGTTAATAAAAAGAGCACACATACAATGACACTGGTGGATCCATAGGTGGATTGTGAAAATAGCACACATACAATGACACTAGTGGATCCATATGTGGTATGTGAAAAGAACACACATTTCAATGACTCTGGTTGTTGTTAGTAAAAAGAACACACATGCAATGACACTGGTGGATCCATAGGTGGATTGTGAAAAGAGCACACATGCAATGACACTGGTGGATCCATATGTGGTATGTGAAAAGAACAAACATGCAATGACTCTGGTTGTTGTTAGTAAAAAGAACACACATGCAATGACTCTGGTGGATCCATGTGTGGTCTCTGAAGAGAACACACATTTCAATGACACTGGTGGATCCATATGTGGTATGTGAAAAGAACAGTCATGAAATGACTCCAGTTGTTGTTAGTAAAAAGAACACACATGCAATGACACTGGTTGATCCATAGGTGGTATGTGAAAAGTACACACATGCAATGACTCTGGTTGTTGTTAGTAAAAAGAACACACATGCAATGAAACTGGTGGATCCATGTGTGGTCTCTGAAGAGAACACGCATGCAATGACTCTGGCTGTTGTTAGTAAAAAGAGCACACATGCAATGACACTGGTGGTTCCATAGGTGGATTGTGAAAAGAACACACATGCAATGACACTGGTGGATCCATAGATGGATTGTGAAAAGAGCACACATGCAATGACTCTGGTTGTTGTTAGTAAAAAGAACACACATGCAATGACACTGGTGGATCCATGTGTGGTCTCTGAAGAGAACACACATGCAATGACTCTGGTTGTTGTTAGTAAAAAGAGCACACATGCAATGAGACTGGTGGATCCATAGGTGGATTATGAAAAGAGCATACATACAATGACACTGGTGTATCCATATGGGGTATGTGAAAAGAACAGTCATGAAATGACTCCAGATGTTGTTAGTAAAAAGAACACACATGCAATGACACTAGTGGATCCATAGGTGGTATGTGAAAAGAACACTCATGCAATCACTCTAGTTATTGTTAGTAAAAAGAACACACATGCAATGACACTGATGGATCCATGTGTGGTCTCTGAAGAGAACTATGTAAAAAGAGCACACATGCAATGACACTGGTGGATCCATAGGTGGATTGTGAAAACAACACACATATAATGACATTGGTGGATCCATATGTGGTATGTGAAAAGAACACACATGCAATGACTCTAGTTGTTGTTACTAAAGAACACACATGCAATGACACTGGTGGATCCATGTGTGGTCTCTGAAAAGAACACGCATTTCAATGACACTGGTGGATCCATATGTGGTATGTGAAAAGAACAGTCATGAAATGACTGTAGTTGTTGTTAGTAAAAAGAACACACATGCAATGACATTGGTGGATCCATGTGTGGTCTCTGAAGAGAACACACATTTCAATGACACTGGTCGATCCATATGTGGTATGTGAAAAGAATACCATGAAATGACTCAGGATGTTGTTAGTAAAAAGAACACACATGCAATGACACTAGTGGATCCATAGGTGGTATGTGAAAAGAACACACGTGCAATCACTCTAGTTATTGTTAGTAAAAAGAACACACATGCAATGACACTGGTGGATCCATGTGTGGTCTCTAAAGAGAACACAGATGCAATGACTATGGTTGTTGTTAGTAAAAAGAGCACACATGCAATGACACTGGTGGATCCATAGGTGGATTGTGAAAACAGCACACATACAATGACACTCGTGGATCCATATGTGGTATGTGAAAAGAACACACATGCAATGACTCTGGTTGTTGTTAGTAAAAAGAACACACATGCAATGACACTTGTGGATCCATGTGTGGTCTCTGAAAAGAACACGCATTTCAATGACACTGGTGGATCCATATGAGGTATGTGAAAAGAACAGTCATGAAATGACTCTAGTTGTTGTTAGTAAAAAGAACACGCATGCAATGACACTGGTGGATCCATGTGTGGTCTCTAAAGAGAACACGCATGCAATGACTCTGGCTATTGTTAGTAAAAAGAGCACACATGCAATGACACTGGTTGGTCCATGTGTGGTCTCTAAAGAGAACACACATGCAATGACTCGGGCTGTTGTTAGTAAAAAGAGCACACATGCAATGACACTGGTTGGTCCATAGGTGGATTGTGAAAAGAACACACATGCAATGACACTGGTGGATCCATAGATGGATTGTGAAAAGAGCACACATGCAATGACTCTGGTTGTTGTTAGTAAAAAGAACACACATGCAATGAAACTGGTGGATCCATAGGTGGATTGTGAAAAGAGCACACATGCAATGACACTGGTGGATCCATGTGTGGTCTCTAAAGAGAACACACATTTCAATGACTCTGGTTGTTGTTAGTAAAAAGAACACACATGCAATGACACTGGATCCATAGGTAAAGAGCACACATGCAATGACACTGGTGGATCCATATGTGGTATGTGAAAAGAACACACATGCAATGACTCTGGTTGTTGTTAGTAAAAAGAACACACATGCAATGACACTGGTGGATCCATGTGTGGTCTCTGAAGAGAACACACATTTCAATGACACTGGTGGATCCATATGTGGTATGTGAAAAGAACAGTCATGAAATGACTCCAGTTGTTGTTAGTAAAAAGAACACACATGCAATGACACTGGTGGATCCATAGGTGGTATGTGAAAAGAACACACATGCAATGACTCTAGTTGTTAGTAAAAAGAACACACATGCAATGACACTGGTGGATCCATGTGTGGTCTCTGAAGAGAACACACATTCAATGACTTTGGCTGTTGTTAGTAAAAAGAGCACACATGCAATGACACTGGTGGATCCATAGGTGGATTGTGAAAAGAACACACATGCAATGACACTCGTAATCCATATGTGGTATGTGAAAAGAACACACATGCAATGACTCTAGTTGTTGTTAGTAAAAAGAACACACATGCAATGACACCGGTGGATCCATATGTGGTCTGTGAAGAGAACACATTTCAATGACTCTAGTGGTCTATGTTAGTAAAAAGAACACACATGAAATGACTCCATTGGTGGATTGTAAAAAGAACACACATGCAATGACACTGTGGATCCATGTGTGGTATGTGAAAAGAACACACATGCAATGACTCTTGTTGTTGTTAGTAAAAAGAACACACATGCAATGACACTGGTGGATCAATGTGTGGTGTCTGAAAGAAAACACATTTCAATGACACTATGTGAAAAGAGCACCATGCAATGACTCTTGTTGTTAGTAAAAAAGAACACACATGCAATGACACTAGTGGATCCATGTGTGGTCTCTGAATAGAATACACAGGCAATGACCCCAGTTGTTGTTAGTAAAAAAATCACACATGCAATGACACTGGTGGATCCATATGTGGTATGTGAAAAGAACCAACATTTCAATGACTCTAGTTGTTGTTAGTAAAAAGACACACATGCAATGACACTAGTGGATCCATAGGTCGATTGTGAAAAGAGCACACATGCAATGACACTGGTGGATCCATGTGTGGTATGTGAAAAGAACACACATGCAGTGACTCGGGTGTTGTTAGTAAAAAGAACACACATGCAATAACACTGGTGGATCCATGTGTGGTCTCTGAAGAGGACACACATTTCAATGACACTGGTGGATCCATGTGGTATGTGAAAAGAAACCATGAAATGACTCAGTTGTTGTTAGTAAAAAGAACACACATGCAATGACACTGGTGGATCCATAGGTGGTATGTGAAAAGAACACACACATGCAATGACTGGTTGTTGTTAGTAAAAAGAACACACATGCAATGACACATGTGGATCCATGTGGTCTCAAGAGAACACATGCAATGACTACGGTTGTTAGTAAAAGAGCACAAATGCAATGACACTAGTGGATCCATAAGTGGATTGTGAAAAGAACACACATGCAATGACACTGGTGGATCCATGTGTTGTCTCTGAAGAGAACACACATGCAATGAATCTAGTTGTTGTTAGTTAAAAGAACACACATGCAATGACACTGGTGGATCCATATGTGGTATGCGAAAAGAACACAAATTTCAATGACTCTAGTTGGTTTTAGTAAAAGAACACACATGCAATGACACTGTGGATCCATAGGTGGATTGTTAAAAAGAACACACATGCAATGACATGGTGGATCCATGTGGTATGTGAAAAGAACACACATGCAATGACTCTTGTTGTTGTTAGTAAAAAGAACACACATGCAATGACATTGGTGGATCCATGTGTGGTCTCTGAAGAGAACACACATTTCAATGACACTGGTGGATCCATATGTGGTATGTGAAAAGAACAGTCATGAAATGACTCCAGATGTTGTTAGTAAAAAGAACACACATGCAATGACTCTAGTTGTTGTTAGTGACAAGAGCACACATGCAATGACTCGGTTGTTGTTAGTAAAAGAACACACATGCAATGACATTGGTGGATCCATGTGTGGTCTGAAGAGAACACACATTTCAATGACACTGTGGATCCATATGTATGTGAAAAGAGCACATGAAATGACTCCAGTATGTTGTTAGTAAAAAGAACACATGCAATGACACTAGTGGATCCATAGGTGGTATGTGAAAAGAACACACATGCAATCACTCTAGTTATTGTTAGTAAAAATAACACACATGCAATGACACTGGTGGATCCATGTGTGGTCTCTGAAGAGAACACACAAGCAATGACTATGGTTGTTGTTAGTAAAAAGAGCACACATGCAATGACACTGGTGGATCCATAGGTGGATTGTGAAAAGAACACACATGCAATGACACTGGGGGATCCATAGGTGGTATGTGAAAGAACACACACATGCAATGACTCTGGTTGTTTGTAAAAAGAACACACATGCAATGACACTGGTGGATCCATGTGTGGTCTCTGAAGAGAACACACATTTCAATGACACTGGTGGATCCATATGTGGTATGTGAAAAGAACAGTCATGAAATGACTCCAGTTGTTGTTAGGAAAAAAGAACACACATGCAATGACACTGGTGGATCCATAGGTGGTATGTGAAAAGAACACACATGCAATGACTCTGGTTGTTGTTAGTAAAAGGAACACACATGCAATGACACTGGTGGATCCATAGGTGGATTGTGAAAATAGCACACATACAATGACACTAGTGGATCCATATGTGGTATGTGAAAAGAACAGTCATGAAATGACTCCGGTTGTTGTTAGTAAAAAGAACACACATGCAATGACACTGGTGGATCCATAGGTGGTATGTGAAAATAATACACATGCAATGACTCTGGTTGTTGTTAGTAAAAAGAACACACATGCAATGACACTGCTGGATCCATAGGTGG